>JAEOAD010000469.1:0-101296 GCA_036365145.1 Orientallactaga sibirica | reverse complement strand
TGGATATTCATCTTTGGAACTTTTGTTTTGAAAAAATGGGCATAGACTTGGTGCTTACAAATAAAAATGCCTTCTGAAGTGGTAAGCCAAGTTTTATAGACTATTCTGATAAGAGTTTGAGAATGCTAAGTGCAAATAGTATTAAACTTCAAGGCTTGGCTTATGAGCTTTCTAATGGGAAGGAAAGACTGCAGAGGACTTTGTTGGAACTGGGCTACTGGCATAAGGGATGGCTACGTTCTGCTATCCAGGCCCAGAAAGTTTGATCAAGATTAAATTTGTAATGGAATGATATGCTTGGCTAAAGAAATCAGACTGAGATTTTAAGATTTTAAGTTGGAAAACCTCAAACAAGTTAAAAACAGAGGCACTGAGACTGGTTTTAGGTTACTGGAGCTGGTATTGTCAACTCATTAGCAATCTTAAGGAAAGTGAAAGGAAGGTGGCCTGACTTGATTTACATTAAAACAATGGAGAGGATGCCTGAGGAAAGACTGTTAAAAATGCAAATTCTTGGAAAGAGCTGACTGGAGAAGGAACCTGCTTTTCAAGGCTATAATTTATTTTGTCCCTAGATTAAGAATATGGCTGTGTCCTACACACCTGGTATCAGTTTTGGAAGCATAAAAATGCATGGAGTGGTCATGAATTGCACACGGTTCCAGGAGCTGCTGCTAAGATGCGACATGAGGCAAGGCATAAAGACCCTCAGGAATAGGCTACAAGAGCCTTTTGGAAGGTGGACCGTGGTTTGCATGGAGACCTAAAGATGTTTTGGATATACCAAGACTGTGCAAAAGGGCTACCATGGAGTGCAGTGTTGACATGGGATAAAAAGTTTCCCTGGTGACTCTGCCCAGCTGGAGGGACGAAATTGGAAAACCTGGAGACTGTTAGTCTCTGGTTATATTAAACTTGAACTGCAAAAGTTTGATGACTGTTGATGGTGGTTGAGTTTGCATTGTTTTAGTTTCTCCTTGCTATGCCTTATACCAGTTAAAAAATGTTTTACTCTGTGCCTTTACATGTTGAAAGTATTTAACTTGTTTGATTTTACAAGACTCACTATCTTAAGTTGATCAAGACTGTGAGAACCTTTGAAATTGGACTGAGTACAATTTACAATATGTGATAATTATAAATCTATTGGGGCCAGGAGCTAAATATATTGGGGGCCAGGGATGGAATGTGGTAGTTTGAATATATGTCCCCAATATATTCAGTGTTTTATTAGTTTTAGTTTGCATCTTCATTCACCTTGCTAGAGGCCATGTCACTGGGGGCCAGTCTTAAGGTGTGGGTTTGAGATTCCATTGTAAAGATATGCAAATGTGCCTAGCAGGAGTTCCTGAAGTGTGCTGTGTGACCTTTTGGCTGTAGTTTTGCTCTGTGTGCTGTGGTGGCTGGTTGGCTTTTGCTCTCTCTGCTTGGCCCTGTGGAAAGCAGACCGCTTCTTCTGCCATTATGGAACTTCCCCTGGATTTGTAAGCTTCAATAAATAATATCCCTTCCTCCATAACTGTGCCTGGTCTGGAAGTTCATCTCAGCAAACCTAAAGCTCTCTGCTACAGGCTGTAAATGAAAAGAGCACATTCCAGACAATAGAAGTCATTAAAGATGAAAAGGACTTTGCACATGTGTACAAAGTGCCACAGGGAACACATGATAAATCAGAGGAAGATTACAGTTATAGAAATGTTTATTCTTGGGCTGGAGAGATGGCTTAGCAGTTAAGGAGTCTGCCTTCAAAGCCAAAGGACCCTGACTCGATTTCCCATGACCCATGTCAGCCAGATGCACAAGAGGGCGCATGGGTGTAGAGTTCTTTTACAGTGGCTGGAGGCCTTGTGTGCCCATTCTCTCTCTCTGCCTCTCCCTCCCTCCCTCTTCTCTCTCTGTCTCTCTCTCTCTCCATATGTGTGTGTGTGTGTGTGTGTATTCATATATATATGTATATGTATATGTATATATATGTCATGTAATGTTTATTCTTTGGATTTAAAAAAATACACCAAATCCCCAGCAACACAAACACTGTTACACGTGGTTTTCCGTGCTTTAATTGTACTCCACTCAGGTTTTTTTTTCTCCACAATAAACAATTATTCTCTCTGCTACATGTTATTCCTTATCCTAGGCTGGCCTGCAATTTTTTTTAAACTTTTGCTTATATTTATTTATTTATTTATTTATTTATTTATTTATTTATTTGCAACAGACAGACAGAGAAAGAGGCAGAGACAGAGAGAGAATGGGCACACCAGATCCTCTAGCCACTGCAAAGAAACTCCAGATGCATGTACCACCTTGTGCATCTGGCTTTCGTGGGTACTGAGAATTGAGCCTTGAACCAGGGTTCTTAGGCCTCACAGGAAGTGCTCAACCACTAAGCCAACTCTCCAGCCCTGGTCTGCAATTTTCTACACAGCCCAGCTTGCACGTAAACTGCAATCCTCCTGCCGAGATTACACAGTGAATTCCAGGTCAGCCAGGGCTAGAATGAAACCCTATCTTGAAAAACCAAAAGAAAAAACAAAAAAAGCAAAAGCAGGAAGCCAGGACAACGGGCGTGGAGGCTTTGAGATGTTCACATCCAGGATGCTCTCTCTGTAATGGGATTGGTGTAGTCAGAGGGCTGCTTTCCATCACGACACACAGCACTGTCCAGGATGAGCTCTGTCTGGACCAGGAACACACTCACAGTAGAAGTACATCTATCTAACAAACATGGTCGGAGGATCACATCTGTGCCTGACCTAGTGGTGTCTGTCTAACAAGAATGGTCTGAACACACAGTCTGGATCCTGGCCTGGTGAGTGTCTAACAAGTCTGACCACCATGTCTGGGGCCAGGTCTGCTGAGTGTGCAGCAAAAAGGTGAGGACAGGGGAAAGGAGCATCCCCTCTGCATTCCAAAAGCAGTGATGTGGGCTTTGGCTGTGGCTCACATGGTAAAGTGCACACTCCACAAGAATAAGAACCCTAATTAACACGTCAGAAACCAGGTAAACTAAGCCAGGTGTGGCATGCATGTGCTGACGCTCCTAGCACTGACACTGTGGAGACAGGTACATTACCAGGACATGCAGGCCATCGTCTACTGAGTGAGTTTCTGGACAACAACAGGGCCCATTGCAAAAAATGCCACAAAGGTGAATGGTGTCTGAGAAATCACACCTGAGGCTGTCTTCAGGCCTCTTCACATACACACACACACACACACACACACACACACACACACACACACACACAGTGAATACACACAGAGAGACAGTGCTGGACCATTCCCAGGTAACATACAGAGGCAATGTCCTAACCCTGCACTGTCTTCAGAGTCCACAGCTGACTGCCTCAAGCCCAGTCACCAAATGTTTTAGCTGTGCCACATGCTACCATTCTGCAACCTGGGACAGTTCTGCTGTCCCCTCAACAACAACAAAAAAGATAAATGAATAGTCCAAAAACCTAGACTAACTTGTTTGGGTGACTAAGCCTTACTGTTGGGGCGTGGCTGGTGAGTGTCTAACAGGGATGGTCTGACCATCAATCCAGACCTGGCCTGGTGAGCGTTTAACCATATGGTCTGGGGTTGGAGAGATGGCTTAGCGGTTAAGATGCCTGCCTGCTAAGCCTAAGAACCCTGTTCTAATCTCCAGGTCCCACGTTTAGCCAGATGCAAAGTGACACAAGGGCGCAATGCCGCACTTGACCACAAGGGGGCACACGCATCTAGAGTTTGTTCACAGCAGCTGAGAGGCTGCTGGCACGCCCATTCTCTATCTGTCTCCCTCTCCCTCTCCCTCTCTGTCTGTCTCTCTCTGTGTCTCTCTCCAAAAATAAAAACATTTAAAAATATATTTTAAAAAAAGAATGGTCTGACCACCAAATCTGGGATCTGGCCTACTGAGGGTTTAACAAGGATGGCCTGACCATGCAGTCTGGGCCTGGCCTGGTGAGTATCTAACAAGGATGGACAGACAATCAAGTTTGGAGCCTAGCCTGGTGTGTATCTAGAAAGATTGTTGATCACCCAGTCTGGGGCCTGTTCTGGTCAGTGTCTATCTAAGAAGATCAATATGACCAGCAAATCTGTGGATGGGGCTTGGTGAGTGTTTAATAAGGATGATTGACCACTGCATTTGGGTCCTGGCCTACTGAGTGTCTAACACGGATAAACTGATCACAAGTCTGTAGCCGGGCCTGGTGAAAATCTAACTGATCACTAAGTCTGAACCTGGCCAGGTGAGTGTATAACAGGGACCATCTAACCACAAACTCTGGGCCTCAGAAACCATGTCAAATACTCCCAGTGTGGCATGCATGTGCTTACTGTCCTAGCTCTGACTAGGTGCAGACAGGCAGGTTCCCAGGACCTGCAGGCCATCCTTCTAGTTCTTGAGTTTCATGCCAGCAAGAGCCCCTGTTGCAAAAAGAGATGGCTGGTGCCTGAGGAAGCACACCTGAGGTTGTTCTCAGGCCTCCTCACACACTGAAACACACACGCACTCATCCACACCCCCACACAAGACACACATGAATGCACATGAATCGATTACACACACAGGAATGTCTACACATGCACACATACACACAAGCAGAAATAGTGCTGGGCCCTCCCCAGGTAACATACCAAGGTGATGTTACAATCCTGACTGTCTTCAGAACACACACTATCTAAAACTTTCTAAAAACAAATCATTAAATGTTATCACTGGGTCACAGGCTGTCATTGTAAAACTTGGGACAGTTCTCCTTCCCCAACAACAACAAAAATAATAATTGAGTAGTTCAAAAATCTAGACAAACTTGGTCAGGTGACTAGTTAAGTTACACATGGGGCCTGGCCTGGTGAGTGTCCAACAAGGCTGTCTGACCACTACATCTGGAACCTGAGCTAGTGAGTGTCTAACAAGTATAAACTGAACACAAGACTGAGGCCTGGCCTGGTGTCTAACAAGGATAAACTGAACACTAGTCTGGGGCCTGGCCTGGTGTCTAACAAGGATAAACTGAACACTAGTCTGGGGCCTGGCCTGGTGTCTAACAAGGATAAACTGAACACTAGTCTCTGGGGGATAAACTGAACACTAGTCTGGGTCTGGCCTGGTGAGTGTCTAAAAAGGATGGTCTGATCACCAAGTCTGAACCTGGCCTGGTGAGTGTATAACAAGGACCATCTGACCACAAACTCTGGGGCTGGTGAGTTTCTTACAAGGCTGGTCTGAATGCCAAGTCTGGGGTCTGGCCTGGTGAATGTCAATCTAACAAGGATAGTATAACAATCAAGTCTGTGTTGGTCCAGCGACACTATATGTAACAAGGACCATCATATCTATACCTGGCCTGAGTAGTGTCAATCTAACAAGGATAGTCTGACCATCATGTCTGTGCCTGGCCTGGTGTGGGTGTAACCAGGGTGTTCTTACCATCAAGTCTGGGTCCTCATCTGGAGAGTGTCTAACAAGGATGGTATGACCATGAAGTCTAGGGCAAGGCCTGGTGAGTGTCTAACAAGGATGGTCTGACCACCAAGGCTGGGGCCTGGCCTTGTAAGTGTCTAACAAAGGTGACCGGATGTTCAAGCCTGGGGGAAGGACTGGTGAGTGTCTAACAAGAATGGTCTGACCTTCAAGTCTGGGTACTAGCCAGCTGTGTCTAACAAGGATGGTCTGACCACCAAGTTGGGGCTTGTCCGGCTGAGTGTCTACAAAGGATGGTCAAACCATCAAGTTTAGGACCTGGCCTGGTGAGTGTGTAACAAGTATGGGCTGAGCACCAAGTCTGGGGCCTGGTCTGGTGAGTCTCTAACAAGGACGGTCTGACCACCAAGTCGGGGCTTGTCTGGCTGAGTGTCTAACAAGGATGGAAGAGCAGACAGCTTCGGGTTTGCTGAGATGAACTTCCAGACCAGGGAAAGTTATGGAGGAAGGGATATTTATTGAAGCTTATAGATCCAGGGGACATTCCATAATGGCAGAAGAAGCTGGTCTGCTCTTATACACCAGGCAAGAGAGAGAGAAAAGCCACAAGCCAAAAACCATACAGCACAGCACACTTCAGGAACTCCAGCTAGGAATGCTTTGCATATCTTTAGATTGAAATCTCAAACTCACCACCACACCTTAAGATCTGCCCAGTGACAATGCCTCCAGCCAGGTGGCTGCAGATACAAACTAATAAAACACTGAATATATTAGGGCCCATCTATTCAAACTACCACAGATGGTCTGACCATTAATTCTGTTGCCTGTCCTAGTGAATATCTTATACAGATGGTCTGATCACCAAGTATGGGGCCTGGCCTGGTGAGTGTTGAAGAAGGATGGTCTGACCATCAGGCCTAGGGCTGGGCATGGTGAGTGTCTAACAAGTATCAACTTTCCACAAGTATGGGGTCAGTGTCTAACAAGGTTGGTGTGAACACCAACTCTGGGGCCTGGCCTGGTGAGTATTCAACAAGGGTGCTCTCATCATCAAGTCTGGACCTAGTCTGGTGAGTGTCTATCTAACAAAGATAGTTTATCTACACTATATGGAGCCTGGCCTGGTGAGTGTATATATAACAAGGAAGCTCTGACCACTAAGTCTGGGAATCGGCCTGGTGCCTTATATGGGTTATGGGGAATTGAATCTAGGACGTTTGGATTTGCAGGCAAGTGCCTCAGCTGCTAAGCCATCTCTCCAGCTCTAATGTTATTTTTTTAAAAAATATTTTATTTTTCTTTATTTATTTGAGAGAAATAGGCAGGGACAGAGGGGGGCAGGGAAAGCACCTGTAACTGCTAAGCCATCTCTCCAGCCACATGGCTTTAGAACCTCACAGTGTACTGCCTGAGTATTCTTTCTAATCTTCCTGGGAAGAGTTCTGGCCATTGGGATTTGAGTAGAGGTGATCTCTGTATCTTTTAGATTGTACCTTTCATCTCTGTGGTTAAAATGCAGGTATGACAATGGCACCTGGAATAGGTATCTGGGATCAGAGAGAGATAAGCTGTGGGTTAGGATTGGTAAAGCAAATTGACAGAAGTAACCTGAGGCCCTGACTTCATACACTTCAAGGAGTACAGGTACCTTGACAGTTGAGGGAGACATACAGAAAAGGAGCTCTATCTGTAACAGCATCCCCAGCCATAATTTGCCAGTATAGACCAGTAAAAGAAACACAGAAGGATTCAAAGTTTGCTCTGCACATCACTGCAGCTATATGGAAAGCTTGACATGCCATAAACATGAAAAACACTTACTGGTAACATCTGCACAGTTGTCATGTGAATCAGACCCCCAGGCTCAAATACTTGGACCCCCTGAACATGAAGTCTCTGAAGCCTGCTTTCCAGATCTTGCTTGGTCCTCAGTAAGTCCTGAATTTCATTTCCTTTGGTCTCCCTAAAAATCTTCAAATGGGACAATTTCAATTTAACTTTTTTTTGGGGGAGGGGGGTTCAAGGTAGGGTCTCGCTCTAGCCCAGGTTGACCTGGAATTTACTATGTAGTCTCAAGGTAGTCTCAAAGTTATGGCAATTCTCCTACCCAATTTAACTATTTAAAATTTATTTTTTTATTTATTTGAGAGAGAGAGAGAGAAAGAGAATGGATGTTCCACAGCCTCCAGCCACTGCAAACAAACTCCATATATATGCACGACCTTGTACATCTGGCTTTCATGGGTCCTGGGGAATTGAACCTGGGTCCTTTGGCTTTGCTCGCAAGCACCTTAATCAGTAAACCATTTTTCCAGCCCCCTAATTTAGCTTTTTTTTTTTTTAAGGTAGGTTTCACTCTAGCCCAGGCTGACCTGGAATTCACTATGTAGTCTCAGGGTGGCCTAGAACTGACAGCAATCCTCCAATTCTGCTTACTAAGTGTAGGGCTTAAAGGAGTCCATCATCAAGAGAAACTTTAACTTTTTTTTCATAAACAAAAAGGTGTGCAATCATTTTTTCAGAGCAAAATGTTTCATTCATCAAATCAATACTCAGTTGCTCCTCAGTCCCCTCTTCTGTAACAGAATCAATATTCCAGTAGTTTCATCTCATTGTTTTACAACTGGGACCTACTGGGATAGTGACAGGTTGGATGTGTGTCCTGTGGAACCACCACACACACCAGATGTCATTGAACACATTTGTGTCCCTCATGCCATATAAAAAACAGTCCTCCTATACTCAGTACCCTGAACATTTCCACATGGAGCAACATATTCCTTGTACTTTTCTAAAATCTCAATTTCACACCATTTCTTTGTGTCAACTTTATCAAAAACTCAACTGAAAAAATACAAAATGTGTTTAGCTCTGGCTCTTAGGACATACCTGAGTTCTACACGACTTATTCTACTCATCCCAGGATTACATGAACTTTTACAAAATACTCTTCTTATGCTATGTGCCTTGGTGGTGGAGGGAGAGGAGGGATAGAAATACAAGGACTTTTTAACTGGAAATGTCTTTTTACTTTATCTGTATCACGTTCAAATTTCTCTGCTCTCTCCATTGCTTAGTATTTTCCTTCCAAAGCACTTCCCTTTCCCAAAGTATCTTCTGATAAGTCTTTTGAAGTGCCTAGAATAATTCCCTGTGTTATCGCTTAACAAAAAGAGTCTTTCACTCAAATTTTACATTTAAAAATTTTATGTATTCAGGGCTGGACAGATGGCTTGGCAGTTAAGGCACTTGCCTGCAAAGCCTAACAACCCATCTCCAGATTCCACATAAGCCAGATGCACAAGGTAATGCAAGCATGCAAGGTTGCATGTGCGCACAAGAGGTGTACATCTGGAGTTCGATTGCAGTGGCTGCAGGCCCTGGCTCTATTTCTCTCATAAAAAAATTTATTTATTCATTTATTTAAGACAGAGAGAAAGAAACAGAGAATTGACACACAAGAGCCTCAGGCCTGTGCAAAGGAACTCCAGACCCATGCTGCACATTGTACATCCAGCTTTACGTGGGTACTGGGAAACTGAACCTGGGTCCTTTGGTTTGCCAGCAAATGCCTGAACTGCAAAGTAATCTCTCCAGGCCAAATTTTACATTCTTAACTATATGTCACATACCTTAGATTTTTCATAATCTAGTGGCTATTTTATCAATCATCGAGAGTGGGGTCTTACGATTTCAGTCAAGCACATGGAGAAATGCACACACGTCTGAACCACAGCAAAGGATCTGTCAGCAAACTTTCCAAAGAAGTTAATATTTTTCCTTTGAAATAGTACATCAGCTCTTAAACTTCTCTATGCCTCAGTTTTTGTATCTCTAAGAGAATCTCTAAAAATGAGTAAGGCTGAATGTGTGTGGTCATTGATTATGAGCATCTATGCACTGCTGGGTATTGTGTACTTGGCTCAGCCATTAAAGGGACTGCTTGCAAAGCTTGTAGACCCGGCTTTGATTCCCCAGTGTCCATGTAAAGTTAGACTCAAAGTTGGGACATGTACCTGGAATTCATTTGTAGTGGCAGGGGCACTGGTGTGCTGATTTTCACTCACTCTCTCTCTCTGTCTCTGCTTGCAAACAAATAATGAAAAAAATTCAAACAAATAATATACAGAAGAGTGTTCTCATGTAGATACATATGAAAAAGGCAGTCAATGGGTCACACAAAGAATTGGGACAGCTAACAGGTGTCATCTGAGACTATGGCGGGTGTCAACCCTCCCTGCAGTGCCCAGTTTGGCTTGTCCTTTTCTGCCTGTCGTCATTCAATGGACAGCATCTGGTAGGCCGTGGCCTGCACACATGAAGTCAGACAACAGACAGACACAGGTCCACTTTACGTAGTCCAGTGAATTAGAGATGCCTGCAGAAAGCTGGTAAACTGCAGATAGGGAACTGGTAAGCACATCTTTCCAGATAACATGTTAGTAATGTGACAGATAATGATAATGTATCTGATAAAACCTGATAAACGTGATGCCTACACTAGGAGGAAGGCAGCTTCTTTCTTTTATGTGAATTATTCTGAGGTGTTTATTTAATTCCTACTGTGATGAGCCCAGGCCAGGAGATATGTCATTCCCATGAAAGAGAAGAGAGTGTACTGACAATGACCCTCAGAGGACCACAAACCTAAAGCAGGAAATTCCAGAATGCTGCCCTCAGCAAAACAGCCCCTTGCTGGATACACTCTCTGAATGAATGAACTGGATCTGATGGGATGGAGGCCCTGCAAAACCCGCCCTGCACTGTGAACCAGGGGGAACTTGAGTACATGCAGGGAAAGTTTCAACCTCAGAGCTCAAAACTACAAGAACCAGGAGGTTTCAGAGAACTTCCTGTGAAGATCATTTAAACTCATCATCTGTGGATTGCCACAAGGAAGCAGGGCCCATTTTGGAGGCATGTAAAATTGAGGGGAGGGGTGATACTCCTCGGAGGAGTATGAGGCGTTTCAATTACCAAAGTCACACTTTGTGGGTGTGCATTTTTTCTAGGTCTAATAGCTTCAAGGTGTCTTAATTAATAAATCAGGAATCAGAAAGATTAAAATAAATAAATAAATAAATAAATAAATAAATAAATAAATAAATTGATCGCTCTTAGTTTCTACCAAGCTTCAAAACTACTTGGCGTGTAGACTGACAAGGATGGACAAGGCAGGGGTCAGGCATTCCCAGTGCAGTGCAGTCTAGCAGTGTGACCACAGGACATGCCCCCCAGGCCTCAGTTTCCCCAGTGGCACCCATCCCAGGGGGCGGGGCCCCGTTACTGTTACCTGCAGCTCAGCCTGCAGACGCTTGTTCTCGGTGTCCAGCTTTTCCTCGCGGCTGCCCATGGACATCAACTCCTGGTTTTTGCTGACCGTGAAGATGTCGAACTCTTTCTTGAGCCCTTGTTCTGGGTGCTGCATCCTACAGCTCCAGCCCCTGAACTGGAAGCAGGCGCCCAGCATCCTCCGCCTGCAGAAGGAGCCGCGCAGCAGGCGGGCCTTGGGCTCCGCGTCCACCGGGCTCTGGCAGGCCGCCGCCGTCCGCCCCGTACGTGTGCTCCATCACCTCCAAGCCCGCGATGTCCACAGCGAACAGGTTGTCCCCATGGCGCTCATGGCTGCCACCAGCCGGAGCCTGGGGAAAGGGAGGGAGCCTGGACCCCTGCGGGGAGGCGGAGCCTGGCATGGAGGGGCGGGGTTTGGAGGGGCGGGGCGGGGCCTGGGCAACGGCTTCAAGTCCATGGGCTCCTCGCGCTGGAGCTGGCGGACCCAGCGCCTAGAACCAGCGGCTCAAGGAGTTCCACATCTTCCCCGTCAGCAAGAACCAGGAGTTGATGCCATGGGCCGCCGCGAGCACAAGCTGGACACCGAGCACAAGCGTCTGTGGGCCGAGCTGCAGGTAACGATAACGGGGCCCACCCCCACGATGGGGGCCACTGGAGAAACTGAGGCCCTGGGCGCCTGCTGCGTGGTCACGCTGCCAGATTGCAAGGGGAATGCCTGACCCCTCACTGTCCATCCTTGTCCAGTCTACAAGCCAAGTAGTTTTGAAAGCTTAGTACAAACGGAGAGTGATGGATTTATTTATTTATTTATTTATTTATTTATTTATTTATTTATTTATTTTAATCTTTCTGGTTCCTGATTTATTAATTAAGACACCTTGGAGCTCTTAGCCCAAGAAGAAATGCACACATACCAAGTGTGATTTCCTAAGTGCAACTCCACATACTCCTCCCCTCAATTTTACATGCCTCCAAGAAGGGACCTGCCTTGGTTCAGTTTCTTTGTGGCAATCCACAGATGATGAGTTTAAATGATCTTCACAGGAAGTTCTCTGGAAGTCTCCTGGTTCTTGTGGTTTTGAGTTCTGAGGTTGAAACTTTCCCTGCATGTACTCAAGTTCCCCTGGTTCACGGTGCAGGGCGGGTCTTGCAGGGCCTCCATCCCATCAGATCCAGTTCATTCATTCAGAGAGTGTATCCAGCAAGGGGCTGTTTTGCTGAGGGCAGCATTCTGGAATTTCCTGCTTTAGGTTTGTGGTCCTCTGAGGGTCATTGTCAGTGCACTCTCTTCGTTATCATGGGAGTGACATATCTCGCAGCCTGGGCTCATCACAGTAGGAATGAAATAAACACCTCAGACTAATTCATATAAAAGAAAGAAGCCTCCTTCCTCCTCGTGTAGCATCATTTTCATCCGGTTTTATCAGATACATTATCATTATCTGTTACATTAGTAGCATGTTATCTGGGAATGTGTGCTTACCAGCCCCCTACCTGCAGACTCACCAGCTTTTCTGCGGGCATCTCTAATGCACTGGCCTATGTAAAGTGCACCTGTGTCTTTCTGTTGTCTGACTTCATGTGTGCAGGCCATGAACATGTAGATGCTGTCCAGTGAGAGATGGCAGGTAGAAAAGGACAAGCCAAGCAGGACAGTGCAGGAAGTTTTGACACTGCCATAGTTTCAGATGACATCTGTTAGCTCCCCTAATTCCTTGTGTGACCCATTCCCTGCCTTTCTCACTTGTGAACCCTCGTCCATATTATTGTTTTAATTTTTTCATTTGCAAGAAGAAAGAGAGAAAGAGAGAGAGAGAGAGAGAGAAGAGGGCAATGAGAATGGAAATGGGCACACCAGGGAGTTCTGCCACTACAAGTGAACTCCAGGCGCATGTGCCACCCTGTGCATCTAGCTTTACATGAGCACTGGGGAATTGAACTCTGACCTGTCAGGCTTTGCAAGCAAGCACCTCTAATGGCTGAGTGGATGCAGTTCTGAGTAGTACATAGACTTTCATAATCAATGACCCTTCATGGTAAGCCTTCTGTGTTGTATTTCTCATATTCTTAAAGACAGAAAAACTGAGGTTTAGGGAGGTTTAAGAGGTGATGTACTATTTCAAAAAATATATAAACTTATTTTGAAAGCTTGATGTTGACAGTTTTTTTTTTCCCTGTGGTTCAGTAATGTTTGCATTCCTCTATTGTGCTTCAGTGAAATGGTGACAGCTCTTGATGACTGCCAAAATAGCCATTAGGTTGTAAAAAAAAAATTCCTAAGATATGTAACATATAGGGAAGAATGTAGAATTTGAGTGGAAGACTCTTTTTGAAGTGATAACACAGGGAATTATTCCAGGTATTTCCAAAGACTTATCCGAAGATACTTCAGGAAAAGGAAAGTGCTTTGGCAGGAAAATACCAAGCAATGGAGAGAGCAGCAACAATTGAACACAACAGAGATAAAAGCAAAAGACAATTCAAGGGAAATTCCTTGTGTTTCTAGACCTCCGCTCTCCCACCACCAAGGGACACAGAATAAAAAGAGTATTTTGTAAAAGTTCTTCTGATAGTGTGAGAGAAGTCATATAGAACTCAGGCATGTGTTAAAAGTGATAGAAGAACACGTTCTTTCTTTTGACTTTGACACAAAGAAAAGTTGTGAAGTTCAGATTTTGAAAAGTAATAGGAATATGTTTATCCATGTGGAAATGTTTGGGGTACTGAGTAGAGGAAGACTCTTGTATACGACATGAGGGACACGGACGTGCTCAATGCCGTTCCGTGTGGACGGTATTCCCACAAGTCACACATCCATCCTTCATAATCCCAGTGGGTCCCAGTTGTAAATCAATCAGGGGAAAGCCTGGAATGTTCACTGTGTTACAAAAGAGGGGACTGTGGAGCAAATGTGTGTTGATTTTATGCACGAAAGCTTTTTCCCTAAAAAGTTGATGGTACACCTTTTTGGTTATGGGAAAAAGTTAAGTTAAATTGTCCAATTTAAAGATTTTTAGGGAGACCAAAAAAAATGAAATTCAGAATACACTGAGGGCTAAGGAGAGCTGGAGAGAAAGCTTCAGAGGCTGCAGGATTCAAGTGTTTGATCCTGGGGAATCTGATTCTGATGACCACTGTGCAGATGTTACCGGTAAGTGTATTTCATATTTATGACATGTCAAGCTTTCTACATAACCGCAGTGATATGCAGAGCTAATTTGAATCCCATTGTGTTCCTTTTACTGGTCTGCACTGGAAGGGTATTGCTGGGGTTGCGGTTACAAATGCAGGCCCATTTCTGTGTGTCTCCCTCAGCTGTCAGGACACCTCTACCCCTTGAAGTGTGTGAATTCAGATCCTCAGGTTATTCTGTCAATTTGCTGTGCCAACCTTAACCCATAGCTTATGTCTCTCTGATCTAAGATACCTGCTCCAGGTCCCACTGTCACACCTGCATTTTACCCACAAAATGAAGAAAGGAGTGACACACTGTATTTCTCAAAGGCATAGTTTCAAAGATATACAGATCACCTCTGCTCAAATCCCAATGGCCAGAACTATACCCAAGCAGATTAGAAGGGATCATCACTAGCCAGGCAGATGTGTCCAACTGCAGTGTGAGGTGGTGGTCAGGTGTGTTGGTGCACTCCTTTAATCACAACTCTTGGGAGGATCATTATAAGGTCCAGGCCACCTGAGACTTCCTAATGAATTCCAGGTCAGCCTGTGCCAGAGTGAGACCCCACCTCAAAAAACCGAAACACAGAGAACATTGAAAGCCAGGTGGCTAGGGACGTGGCTCAGCAGTTAAAGGTTCTTTCTTGCAATGCCTGCTGATTTGGGTTTGATTCCTAGTATCCACTTAATGCCAGGTGAACAAAGTGGCGCATGTCCCTAGATTTTATATACAGTGGCTGGAGGCCCTAGTATGACCATTACCGTCCTCATTCTCACATCACGTATGTGCATACGTACGTATGTACATACATATGTACCCATCCTTCCAGGAATGGGGTCTTATGACTCTACTCCTAGTATTTGGACGGCTGAGGCAGAAGGATTGCCTCAATATTGAGTCCAAAGGGCCAGTCTGGGTTAGAGTATAAGACCCTGCATCATAAAAACAATCATAAGAAAAGAAAATTAATTAAAACCACAATAAAGTGTGAGGTTCTGCTACTAAATGAGGGTATAGATGTTCACATCAGCATTGTCTGTAACACTGCTTTTCCATAGAATGAGGTAATCTTTGCAACTGTCATTTAGCATTCCTATAGTATTTTTCACTGAGTCGTGACCAGTAATTCAGACATGAGTTTTGTTGTCCTGTAAAATGGTAGAGCATGTACATCCCAGGGAATGACAAACATTAATTGTGAATGTACTACTTTTTACAAAATATTTATACATTTGAGCTGGGCGTGGTGGCACATGCCTTTAATCCCAGCACTCGGGAGGCAGAGGTAGGGGGATTTCAGTGGGTTCGAGGCTACTCTGAGACTACATCCCCTCTTTGAATTTGAGATGGTAACTAAAATAATATGAAGAAGAATATTTGGGGCTGGAGAGATGGCTTAGCGGTTAAAGCGTTTGCCTGCAAAGCCAAAGGACCCCGGTTCAATTCTCCAGGACCCACATAAGTCAGATGCACAAGGAGGAGCTTGTATCTGGAGTTCATTTGCAGTGGCTGGATGCCCTGGCATGCCCCTTCTCCCCCCCGCCTCTTTCTCTCTCTCAAATAAAGAAATAAATTAAATTAAATAAAAAAAGAAAGACCGGGCGTGGTGGCGCACGCCTTTAATCCCAGCACTCGGGAGGCAGAGGGAGGAGGATCGCTGAGAGTTCGAGGCCACCCTGAGAATACATAGTGAATTCCAGGTCAGCCTGGACCAGAGTGAGACCCTACCTCACAAAACCAAAAAAAAAAAAAAAAAAAAAAAAAAAAGAAAGAAAGGAACAAAAGAAGAATATTTGCACTTTGGTGATAAAACACTGTGAAAATTATTTAAATACTTATTATATTCATAATAGTATAGCAGTTTTAAGTTACAATCCTTACATTTATAAATGTTTAGTATTTTTAAAATTAAAAAGTCTTATTTGAGGGCTGGGGAAATGGCTTAGCAGTTAAGGCATTTGCCTGCGAAGCCTAAGGACCCAGGTTCAATTCCCCAGGACCCACATAAGCCAGATACAAAAGGGGGCGCATGCATCTGGAGTTCGTTTGCAGTGGCTGGTGGCCTTGATGTGCCCATTCTCCCTGTCTCTCTGCCTCTTCCTCCCTCCCTCTCTCAAATAAATCAATAAATGAAAATTTTAAAAAATCTTATTTGAGCCAAGCGGGGTGGCACATGCCTTTAATCCCATCACTCAGGAAGCAGAGGTCGAAGGATCGCCATGTGTTTGAGTCCATGCTGAGACTACATAGTGAATTCCAAGTCAGCCTGGGCTAGAGCGAGACCCTACCTGGAAAAACCAACCAAAACAAAAAATCTTATTTGATATACATGGGGAGTTTTCAAACATAGTAACTTGGTTTTCACAAGATCCCAAGCCCCTTTCATTATAGCAGCTGGAACCCAGTGTGAATACTGGGCTGGTGGACGTGAGCTTTCTATAGGCAGCATGATAAAGTTTAAGCAGTCCTTCAGGGGCCCTGAGATTGCACACAGTTCTGTCGATGTGGAACGCCCCTTTGTGAATGTCAACTGAGGTAACGCACAGCACTTAACCAATTACTTGTTTGGTGGTAGTGACCATGTTCTATAATCTTGTGGTAGAGAAATGTTTTCAACAGAAAGCGACACTTGTGTTCTTGGTACCTTCCATTGGCAAAGCAACATGCGCTGAGGCTGTGACTGAAGGGCTGTGTGGGGGCTGGGGTCACGTGATTCACACCAGGATCACACAGTGTTTCCATCCATCCTGGCCAATCTGGGTCTAACCACTGTGTTGCACTGAGTTCTCAGCTGCTCTTGTAGAGTAGTATGATGAAGATGCAGGTGAACTGAGGATCAGCTGGTTTTAGTCCTTCCCTCTGCTGTGTTGATGACACAGAGCATGTTATCCAGTCAAATACAAAAAAGCTTGTAAAAGGGGGCTGGAGAGATGGCTTAGCAGTTAAGGCACTTGCCTGCAAAGCCTAAGGAACCATGTTCTACTCTCCAGGTCCCACATAAGCCACACGCACAAAGTGATGCAAGTGTGCAAAGGTGCACATGTGCACATGGGAGGGCATGCCTCCGGAGTTAAGTTGCAGTGGCTGGTGGCCCTGGCATGCCAGTTCTCTCTCTGTCTCTGTCTCTTCTTGCTTTCTTGCATTAAAAAAGGCCAGTTGGTTGGGTTTACCTTAAAAAAAATCTTGTCAAAGATGGCAGCAAATCCCAGGGAAACCTAAGACCTTTCAGTACAACAAGAACAGGAGCCAACTGCCTAGTACAAGCCTCCTCTATCACATGTGCCAGGGTCCAGGAAAGATTACAGAGGAAGTGGCAGATTAAATTGGAGTGCTACTTTCACTGCTAGCCTGAGTACCTCCTCCAGGGAGATAGCAGTAGACCCCGAGGAGACTCAGAACTCATCATAATCAGAGGCTGCTGAGAGCTCAACACTCAAGGAGACTTATCATAGCTCTACAAGGCTCAGGAAACACAGTGGAAGAGGGGTTGGAAAGAATGTAAACCAAAGGGTGGGAAGGAGTGTTATGATGCATTGACTTGCCACAGAAACCGACTGATGTATTCCTCACCCTACAGTGAATACCAATAAGCCCAGTGAGGAAGGCCCTCAGAGAAATAAGAGTGTGAGGGAGGAAACATATAAGTATAGACTGATGGAAATATGACAGATATGCTACGTGTTATAACGGCACTAGTTAGCCCCCCACTCATAAACACCCTACTTTTATGACCTAGTTACCTCCCAAAAGCCTAATGACCTAATGCTATTTTCCTCAAGGATGAAATTCAACCTAGGAATCAGGGGAATTAATATTCAGCCAATAATTTCAGGGAGTCAACACATTTCATGAGGTATCTACTTGGTGTGGCACTGTAGCAGACAGCTTCAGGTTCGCTGAGATGAACGTCCAGACCAGGCACAGTTAAGGAGGAAGGGATATTATTTATTGAAGCTTACAGATCCAGCGGAAGTTCCATAATGGCAGCAGAAGCAGCCTGCTCTTCACAGGATCAGGCAAGAGAGAAAAAAATCACCATCTACACAGCACCCAGAGCAAAGCTACAGTCAAAGGCCACAGCACACTTCAGGAACTCCTACTAGGCACACTTTGCATATCTTTACAATGGACTCTCAAATGATCAGCACAACTTAAGACCCACTCCCAGTGACATTGCCTCTAGCAAGGTGATTGCAGATGCAAACTATAAACTAATAAAACACTGAATATATTGGGGCCATATATTCAAACTACCACAGGCACATTGCCAAAATCTGAAGATAGGAAGAAGTACAGGACATAAAGTAATTGATACTGTGATTACAGAAGGAAGTTGAGGGCTGCTCTAGTAGTGAGCAAAAATAAATTATGTGGGTATAATATCACACATATATAAGTATATATGTATATATGACATGTGTGTGTTTGTGTATATTCTTCAAAACATCAGGATCAACTGGAAATTTGTTAAAATGTACAGTCTCAGACCCTCCCCAGCCTCACTGAGTTAGTAACTGCTAGAGGACCCTAGAAACATACCACCATCCAGGTGATTCTCATGTGTTCATTAATGTTCAGTAACCACAGGTTTCCAAATCATCCTTCCTCTGTCATAAAGTGATAGAAACAGGGAAAGAGAGGACAGGCTTGGGGTTCCTAGGAAGTGGAGTAATTTTCTACCAAAACATACTCTGAAAGAAAAGCAAATGAAAGAGAAAATTGAGATTACCTCTAGTGAAGATGGCCCACTGCAAAGATCAGAACTGACTAGTATCAGTGTTGCAGTAAGAGGGTCCAAACTCAAAGACCATCTCCAGTCTTATGGATGTGGGGACAAGATATTCTTCCAAAACCCAAACTGTGACAAGCTGAAAAAAAAAAATTAACAATGCATACCTCTCAGGCAAGTGCCTTAACTGCTAAGCTGTCTCTCCAGCCCTCTAAGTCCATTTTGAATGAATTTCTCCAACCACTTTCTTCCAGTTTATATTTTGTATGTCTTCCTTGGGTTAGTGATTTAGATGAATTTCTATACAAAATCTCTATCACATGTGCCAGGGCCCATGAAAGATTACAGAGGAAGAGGCAGAATAATTGGGAGTGCCACTCTCACTGCTAGCCAGAGAACCTCCTCCAGGCAGAAGGAGACTCAGAACTCATCAAAGAGAAAATCAGAGGATATGACAGAGGGAAAGATGGTTAGTGTGAGTAGAGCAGGTAGTCTGGTGTGTGTGAACTGGGAAAGGTGGCAAGTGTGACTAGAGCAGGGAGCCTGGTGTGTGTGAAGAGGGAAAGGTGGCGAGTGTGACTACAGCAGGGAGAATAGAGTGTGAAGAGGGAACAGTGGCTAGTGTGACCAGAGCAGGGATCCTAGTGTGTGAAGAGGGAAAGGTGGAGAGTGTGACCTGAGCAGGGAGTCTGGTGTGTGTGAAGAGGGAAAGGTGGTGAGTGTGACCAGACCGGGATCCTGGTGTGCATGAAGAGGGAAAGGTGGAGAGTGTGACTAGAGCTGGAAGCCTGGTGTGCGTGAAGAGGGAAAGGTGGCGAGTGTGACTAGAGCAGGGAGTCTGGTGTTGTGAAGTGGGAAAGGTGGCAAGTGTGACTAGAGCAGGGACTCTGGTGTGTGTGAAAAGGAAAGGTGGCGAGTGTGAATAGAGCAGGGAACCTGGTGTGTGTAAAGAGGGAAAGGTGGTGAGTGTGACTGGAGCAGGGAGTCTGGTGTGTGTGAAGAGGGAAAGGTGGTGAGTGTGATGAGAGCAGTGAGCCTGGTGTGTGTGAAGAAGGAAAGGTGGTGAGTGTGACTAGAGCAGGGAACCTGGTGTGTGTGAAGAGGGAAAGGTGGTGAGTGTGACTAGAGCAGGGAACCTGGTGTGTGTGAAGAGAGAAAGGTGGTGAGTGTGACCAGAGCAGTAAGCCTGGTGTGTGTGAAGAAGGAAAGGCGGTGAGTGTGACTAGAGCAGGGAACCTGGTGGACTTGTTTATCCAGGGTGAGCACTGGTCATGTGTGAAGAGGTGTCGGAAGCCAGCGCCATCCAGCAAGGAAGACGCAACACTTGGACTCTTCTTTCAGCAGTTTATTCAGGAACCTTGAACAATCTTCTGACTGACCGACTGACTGACTGACTGCCTGACTGCCTGACTGCCTGACTGCCTGACTGACTTTTCACTCACTGACTCACTCACCACTGACTCACTCACTCACTGACTGCCTGCTTCACTCACTCACCGACTCCTCACTCACTCACCACTGACTCACACTCACTGACTCACTCACTTACTCACCACCACTGCCTGCCTCACTGCCTGCCTCACTCACTCACCAGCCTGATAGACTCACTCACTCACTGACTGACTCACAGACTCACTCACTGACTCACTGACTGACTGACTGACTGACTTTTCACTCACTGCCCCGGGACAAGCCCGCCCAAAGCTTAAGAAGCCTTTGAACAGCCAACCCTGGTAAGCCACGTGGTGAATGCAGATAGGTCCACATATGCGGAAGCAAGCCAAGATCACGCCCAAGCCAAATAAGGACTTGTTTATCCAGGAGAGCACTAGGGAAGGCGGAAGGCGGAAGCCAGCGCCATCTTTTAAGGTGCACCTTCAAGCTCTCTACAGTTCCCCCTTTTTGTTTAAAACACGCAGAGCAACAGGCAAGGGTAGAGGTCTGATCTCCAGTAACTCTTAAAATAGGCATAGAACCGTCTTGCATCTTTTCCCTGGAGGTGGGACCATGGATGCCAACCCACATGCAATCAGACTTGCCCTTCAGAGAGTCTTTCACAGCTAACTCTCCCCCCCAGTGCTTTGCCTGCAGCCTGTGCCTGGTGTTTACATTTTTATGGTGGCTAACCATGCCTGGGGAGATTGACCTGCCTCAATAGCCGAGAAGGCCTGGACGATCATGACTGCATTCCGTTTTTGTGTTACTCTAATCTTACATAGACACCACAAGCAAACCAAGGAGACCAGTAACAGAAGGCCTGCTAAAGAGCACCCAAACCCGCCCATTCCTTCAGATGATTCATAGCGGAGATCAGCCAAGATGACAATCTGGAGGCAAAGGAGAGGTCCATGCGGGCAGAATTCACATTAACTACTGCCAGTCTCAGTTCTCTTAAGGTATCTTCAAATTCAAGCGACCAATTCTGTAATAGAAAACTAGACAAAAATCTGGATAAATTTGCAGCCCTAGTATAATCCAAGGTCTTTTAACAACATTAGCAAGGAGAAACTAAAACAATGCAAAAACTCAACCACCATCAGCAGTCATCAATTTGCATTTTTACAGTCTTTTCCTCAGGCATCCTCTCCATTGTTTTAATGTAAATCAAGTCAGGCCACCTTCCTTCCACCTTCATTAAGATTGCTAATGCGTTGACAATAGCAGCTTCAGTAACCTAAAACCTCAGTGCCTCTGCTTTTACCTTGCTTGAGATTTTCCAACTTAAAATCTTAAAATCTCAGTCCGATATCTTTAGCCAAGCACATCAGTCCATTACAAATTTAACCTTGATCAAACTTTCTGGGCCTGGATAGCAGAACGTAGCCATCCCTTATGCCAGTAGCCCAGTTCCAACAAAGTCCTCTGCAGTCTTTCCTTCCTTAGAAAGCTCATAAGACAAGCCTCTCTTCAATACTGTCTGCACTTAGCATAATTTTGATCTTTTCATTTGTTTTATGAGAGCCTGCAGCTCTTCTTTAGAATCCGTAGACTCGAATCTTCTAGCTCAAGTGTTGGATATAAGTTGTTCTTTGTTTTTGCCTCTTTTTCATTGTTTGCCTATTTCAACCTTTCTTCCTCAAGGCAGTTCCTCACTAACCTCCAGATCGATTTTACCCCCGCCCTTAAAGCGTGCCTTGGTCTGCTGCAAAATTGCCCAATTTTTCCCATGAAGGGATTGTAAGACTTCCAGAGCACGCAAACCAAGGGGCTATGGCATCACATTCCTCCAGGAACCTCTCCAGGTACTCCCTTTATCTTTAAGTTTTTTGAACGAAGCAGCTCATTCAGAGCCAAAAAATTGGGTGCGAGTGAGAAGCGCCCATGGCTACACTTGCAAAAAATTCTTTTAAAACTTTTACTTTCAGTTTGCTCACGAACCCTTCCTGCTCCCTCCTTTTCTACCGAGAGAGAGCAAAATTCCCCTTTTCGTCTGATTCCCACCTTACCTGGGAACTTTCCTGCTCCCTCTTTTTCTACCGAGAAGAGCAAAATCCCTCTTTTGTCGCTGGATTCCCACCTTACCTGGGAACTTACCAGTGCACTGCCCCTGACTGCAGAAAGTTCTGAGTCCCTCTTCGGACTCTTCTTTCAACAGTTTGTTTATTCAGGAACCTTACTACTACCCTGACTGCAGAAAGTTCTGAGTCCCTCTTCGGACTCTTCTTTCAACAGTTTATTCAGGAACCTTACTTTTTCTTTTAGATGTTTTACTCGAGCGCTCTTCTCTCACCTCCTCTAAAATTTTTTTTTAACTGCTTCTGAATCATTCTCGTTTGCCCTATGTAATATGACTAGACACACTACAACACAAATACACCACATGAGGTTAACCAACTTTTATACACTAATAAGACACACGAACAAATATACATTAATTGGCTGGCTATCATTCTTAAGAAATCTTCTCACTGCGTTTCCTCTAAGGAAACCTTATTGTGGCGCCTTTTAACCCTAATACTGGAAGATGTATTGCCCACTTTGCTATGGGACCTTATCGTCTCTCTACCGGAGAACTTGCCTTTACCCTTTTTGTCCACTTATCTGGAACTTACCAGCTAGCTGCCCTGCCAGTTCTGAGTTCCCCGTATGGGCCACCATTTGTCGTGTCCACCTCGACCAGCAAGGAAGACGCAACGCTCAGAACTCTTCTTTCAGCAGTTTATTCAGGAACCTTGAACAATCTTCTGACCCCTGAAACAATCTTCTGACTGACTGACTGCCTGACTGACTGACTGACTCACTCACTCACTCACTCACTCTCACTCACTCACTGACTCACTCACACTCACCACTGACTGACTGACTCACTCACTCACCACTCACTCACCACTCACTCACTGACTCCCTCACTCACTGACCACTCACTCACACTCCACTCACTCACTGACTCCTGCCTCACTGCCTGCTCCTCACTCACTCACTCACAGACTCACTCACTCACTGACTGACTCACTGACTCTCTCACTGACTGACCCACTGACTGACTCCCCCGGGACAAGCCCGCCCCCCAAAGCTTAAGAAGCCTTTGAACAGCCAACCCTGGTGTGCCACGTGGTGAATGCAGATAGGTCCACATATGCGGAAGCAAGCCTAGATCACGGCCCAAGCCAAATAAGGACTTGTTTATCCAGGAGAGCACTCGCCATCGGGAAGGCGGAAGGCGGAAGCCAGCGCCATCCTGATGCCTTTTTCTCAGAGGCGGGATCTGGGGCATCAACCCGCATGCAATCAAACATGCTCTTCTCTGGATTTCTAGCTAACCCAGAGTGCAGTGGCTCTGGTGAGCAGGAAGAAGATTAACTTTTAATTGTAGCCAGCCAGGCTTGGGGGGACTGTCCAGCCTCTATGGCAGTAAAGGCTTGAATGATCATAGCTGCATCCCGTCATTGCGTGACCCTGATTTTACACAGACACCACAAGCAAACCAGAGAGACCGGTAACAGAAGGCCTGCTAAGAGCACCCAAACCCGCCCATTCCTTCAGATGATTCATAGCGGGAGATCAGCCAAGATGACAATCCAGAGGCAAAGGAGAGGTCCATGCAGGTAGAATTCACATTAACTACAGCCAGCCTCAATTCTTTTAAGGTATCTTCAAATTCAAGTGACCAATTCTGTAATAGAAAACTAGACAAAAATCTGGATAAATTTGCAGCCCTAGTATAATTTATATATTTTGAGTTAACTAAGCCACGGTGGCTGGGAAGGCTAGCATTGGTCAAAACACTGGCAAGGGGAAGCTGGTTATAATACCCATAAGCCCGCCCCAACAATACTCTGCCTCCAGGAGGTGTTAATTCCCAAATTGCCATACTCTGCCTCCAGGAGGTGTTAATTCCCAAATTGCCATCAGCTGGGAACCTAGCATTCAGAACACTTGAAGTTTATGGGGACACCTGAATCAAACCACCACATTCTGTCCCTAGCCCCATAAACTGATAACCGTATATGATGTAAAATGTAATGCATTCATGCAAATTTAAAGGTCCCCATAGTTTTTATCAATTCCAATGATGTTCATACGTCCCCATAATCCAAGGTCTTTTAACAACATTCGCAAGGAGAAACTAAAACAATGCAAACTCAACCACCATCAGCAGTCATCAAACTTCTGCAGTTCAAGTTCAATATAGCCTTGAAAAGCAGGTTCCTTCTCCAGTCAGCTCTTTCCATGAATTTGCATTTTTTACAGTCTTTTCTCAGGCATCCTCTCCATTGTTTTAATGTAAATCAAGTCAGGACACCTTCCTTCCACCTTCCTTAAGATTGCTAATGCGTTGACAGTAGCAGCTCCAGTAACCTAAAACCAGTCTCAGTGCCTCTGCTTTTCCTGGCTGCCCTGGAACTCACTATGTAGACCAGGCTGGCTTTGAACTTGTGGCAGTCCTGCTCTGCCTCCCATGTGCTGGGATGGCCTGAGCCACCACACCCGGCTTTTTTCCTGGGATTCCCCCTCTCTCTCTTTTTTTCCCTTTTTTTTTTCTTCTTCTTTTCATTTGTTTTATGAGAGCCTGCAGCCCTTCTTTAGAATCCGTAGACTCTGAATCTTCTTTGTTTTTGCCTCTTTTTCACTGTTTGCCTGTTCCGACCTTTCTTCCTCAAGGCAGTTCCTCACTAACCTCCAGATCGATCTTACCCCGCCCTTAAGCGTGCCTTGGTCTGCTGCAAAATCAACATCTTCGCCCAATTTTTCCCATGAAGGGATTGTAAGACTTCCAGAGCACGCAAACCAAGGGGCTATGGCATCACATTCCTCCAGGAACCTCTCCAGGGTACTCCCCTTTATCTTTAAGTTTTTTGAACAAAGCAGCTCATTCAGAGCCAAAAAAATTGGTGTGCAGTGAGAAGCGCCCATGGCTACACTTGCAAAAGATTCTTTTAAAACTTTTACTGCAGCTCATTCAGAGCCAAAAAAATTGGGTGAGAAGCGCCCATGGCTAAATTGCAAAAATTCTTTTCCTGCTCCCTCTTTTTTTGTGAGAGGAGCAAAATCCCTGCTTTTGTCATGATTCCCACCTTACCTGGGAACTTTCCTGCTCCCTCTTTTCTACCGAGAGGAGCAAAATCCCGCTTTTTGTCGCAGATTCCCACCTTACCTGGGAACTTACCAGTGCACTGCCCTGACTGCAGAAAGTTCTGAGTTCCTCTTCGGACTCTTTCAACAGTTTATTCAGGAACCTTACTTTTTCTTTTAGATGTTTTACTCGAGCGCTCTTCTCTCACTTCCTCTAAATTTTTTTTTTAACTGCTTCTGAATCATTCTCATTTGCCCTATGTAATATGACTAGACACACTACAACACAAATACACCACATGAGGTTAACCAACTTTTATACACTAATAAGACACATGAACAAATATACATTAATTGGCCGGCTATCATTCTTAAGAAATCTTCTCACTGCGTTTCCTCTAAGGAAACCTTATTGTGGCGACTTTTAACCCTAATACTGGAAGATGTATTGCCCATTTTGCTATGGGACCTTATCGTCTCTCTACCGGAGAACTTGCCTTTACCCCTTTTGTCCAGTTATCTGGAACTTACCAGCTAACTGCCTTGATTGCTTCAAGTTCTGAATTCCCCATACGGGCCACCATTTGTCGCGTCCGCCCTCGACCAGCAAGGAAGATGCAATGCTCAGACTCTTCTTTCAGCAGTTTATTCAGGAACCTTGAACAATCTTCTGACCCCTTAAACAATCTTCTGACTGACTGACTGACTGACTGACTGACTGACTGACTCACTGACTCACTCACTCACTCACTCACTCACTCACTCACTGACTGACTGACTGACTGACTCACTCACTCACTCACTCACTCACTCACTGACTCACTGACCCACAGACTCACTCACTGACTCACTCACTCACTCACTCACTCACTCACTCACTGACTCCCTCACTCACTCACTCACTCACTCACTCACTGACTGACTGACTCACTCTCTCACTCACTCACTGACCCACTGACTGAACGCCCCCGGGACAAGCCCACCCAAAGCTTAAGAAGCCTTTGAAGAGCCAACCCTGGTGTGCCACGTGGTGAATGCAGATAGGTCCACATATGCGGAAGCAAGCCTAGATCACGGCCCAAGCCAAATAAGGACTTGTTTATCCAGGAGAGCACTCGCCATCGGGAAGGCGGAAGGCGGAAGCCAGCGCCATCTTTAAGGCGCGGCACCTCGCAGCTCTCTACACTGGTGCTTGTGAAGAAGGAATGGTGGCGAATGTGACTAGAGCTGGAAGCCTAGTGGCGTGTGGAGGGAAAGGTGGCGAGTGTGACTAGAGCTGGAAGCCTGGTGGTGTGAAGAGGGAAAGGTGGCGAGTGTGACTACAGCAGGGATTCTGGTGTGTGTGAAGAGGGAAAGGTGGCGAGTGTCACTAGAGCTGGAACCCTGGTGTGTGTGAAGAGGGAAAGGTGGTGAGTGTGACTAGAACAGTGAACCTGATGTGTGTGTGTAGAGGGAAAGGTGGTGGGTGTGACCACAGCAGGGATTCTAGTGTGTGTGAAGAGGGAAAGGTTGCAAGTGTGACTAGAGGTGGAAGCCTGGTGGTGTGAAGAGGGATAGGTGGCGAGTGTGACTAGAGCCGGGATCTGCTGTGTGTGAAGAGGGAAAGGTGGCGAGTTTTGACCTGAGCAGGGAGTCTGGTGTGTGTGAAGAGGGAAAGGTGGCAAGTATGACCTGAGCAGGGAGTCTGGTGTGTGTGAAGAGGGAAAGCTGGCAAGTGTGACTAGAGCAGGGAGCCTGGTGTGTGGGAAGAGGGAAAGGTGGTGAGTGTGCCCTGAGCAGGGAGTCTGGTGTGAAGAGGGAAAGGTGGCAAGTGTGACCTGAGCAGGGAGTGTGGTGTGTGTGAAGAGGGAAAGGTGGTGAGTGTCAATAGAACAGGAACCCTGCTGTGTGTGAAGAGGGAAACATGGCTAGTGTGACTAGAACAGGGAACCTGGTGTGTGTGTAGATGGAAAGATGGTGAGTGTGACCACAGCAGGGATTCTGTTGTGTGTGAAGAGGGAAAGGTTGCGAGTGTGACTAGAGGTGGATGCCTGGTGGTTTGAAGAGGGATAGGTGGTGAG
Organism: Orientallactaga sibirica; assembly: GCA_036365145.1. Taxonomy (NCBI): domain Eukaryota; kingdom Metazoa; phylum Chordata; class Mammalia; order Rodentia; family Dipodidae; genus Orientallactaga; species Orientallactaga sibirica. Next base: position 74,102 of record JAEOAD010000469.1, on the reverse strand, counting down.
TGTGACTAGAGCCGGGATCTGGTGTGTGTGAAGAGGGATATGTGGCAAGTGTGACCTGAGCAGGGAGTGTGGTGTGTGTGAAGATGGAAAGGTGGTGATTGTGACTAGAGCAGGGAGTCTGGTGTGTGTGAAGAGGAATAGGTGGCGAGTTTGACTAGAGCATGGAGAGTGGTGTGTGTGAAGAGGGAAAGGTGGCGAGTGTGACCTGAGCAGGGAGTCTGGTGTGTGTAAAGAGGGAAAGTTGGTGAGTGTGAGTAGAGCTGGCAGCCTGGTGTGTGTGAAGAGGGAAGGCGGCAAGTGTGACTAGAGCAGGGAGTGTGGTGTGTGTGAAGAGGGAAAGGTGGCGAATGTGACTAGAACAGGGAGCCTTGTGTGTGTGAAGAGGAAAAGGTGTCGAGTGTGACCAGAGCAGGGTGTCTAGTGTGTGTGAAGAGGAAAGGTGATGAGTGTGACCTGAGCAGGGACTCTGGTTTCTGTGAAGAGGGAAAAGTGGCAAGTGTGAATAGAGCATGGAGCCTGGTGTGTGTGAAGAGGGAAAGGTGGCGAGTGTGACCTGAGCAGGGAGTCTGGTGTGTGTGAAGGGGGAAACGTGGCAAGTGTGACCTGAGCAGGGAGTCTGGTGTGTGTAAAGAGGGAAAGTTGGCGAGTGTGACTAGCGCTGGAAGCCTGGTGTGTGTGAAGAGGGAAGGTGGCAAATGTGACTAGAGCAGGGAGTCTGGTGTGTGTGTAGAGGGAAAGGTGGCTTGTGTGATCTGAGCAGGGAGTGTAGTGTGTGTGAAGAGGGAAAGGGTTGAGTGTGACTAGAGCAGGGAGCCTGGAGTGTGTTAAGAGGGAAAGGTGGTGAGTGTGACTAGAGCTGGCAGCCTGGTGTGTGTGAAGAGGGAAAGGGGGTGAGTGTGACTACAGCGGGCAGCCTGGTGTGTGTTAAGAGGGAAATGTGAGTGTGACTAGAGCACGGAGTCTGGTGTGTGTGAAGAGGGAAAGGTGGCGAGTGTGTCCGGAGCAGGGAGCCTTGTGTTTGTGAAGAGGTAAAGGTGGCAAGTGTGACTAGAGCAGAGAGCCTGGTGTGTGTAAAGAGGGAAAGGTGGCAAGTGTGACTAGAGCAGGGAGCCTGGTGTGCGTGGAGAGGGAAAGGTGGTGAGTGTGACAAGAGCAGGGAGCCTGTGTGTTTCAAGAGGCAAAGGTGGTGAGTGTTACTAGAGCAGGGAGCCCGGTGTAGTGAAGAGGGAAAGGTGGCGAGTGTGACCTGAGCAGGGAGTCTGCTGTGTGTGAAGAGGGAAAGCTGGTGAGTGTGACCTGAGCAGGGAGTCTGGTGTGTGTGAAGAGGGAAAGGTGGCGAGTGTGACTAGAACAGGGAGCCTGGTGTGTGTGAAATGGGAAAGGTCATGAGTGTGACCTGAGCAGTGAGTGTGGTGCATGTGAAGAGGGAAAGGTGGCGAGTGTGACTAGAGCAGGGAACCTGGTGTGTGTGAAGAGGGAAAGGTGGCGAGTGTGACTAGAGCAGGGAGTCTGGTGTGTGTGAAGAGGGAAAGGTGGCGAGTGTCACCAGAGCAGCCTGGTGTGTGCGAAGAGGGAAAGGTGGCAAGTGTGACTAGAGCAGGGAGCATGGTGTTTGTGAAGAGGTAAAGGTGGCAAGTGTGACTAGAGCAGGGAGTCTGGTGTGGGTGAAGAGGGAAAGGTGATGAGTGTGATTAGAGCAGGGAGTGTGGTGTTTGTGAAGAGGGAAAGTTGGGGAGTGTGGCCAGAGCAGGGATCCTCGTGTGTGTAAAGAGGGAATGTTGGCGAGTGTGACTAGAGCAGGGAGCCTGGTGTGCATGGAGAGGTAAAGGTGGCGAGTGTGACTAGAGCAGGGAGCCTGGTGTTCGTGAAGAGGGAAAGGTGGTGAGTGTGACTAGAGCAGGTAACCTGGTATGTGTGAAGATGGAAAGGTGGCAAGTGTGACCTGAGCAGGGAGCCTGGTGTGTGTGAAGAGGGAAAGGTGGTGAGTGTGACTAGAGCAGGGAACCTGGTGTGTGTGAAGAGGGAAAGGAGGCGAGTGTGACTAGAGCAGAGAGTCTGTTGTGTGTGAAGAGTGAAAGGTGGCGACTGTGACTTGAGCAGGGAGCCATGTGTGTGTGAAGAGGGAAAGGTAGTGAATGTGACAGGAGCAGGGAGTCTGGCGTGTATGAAGGGGGCAAGGTGGCGAGTGTGACTAGAGCTGGAAGCCTGGTGGTGTGAAGAGGGAAAGGTGGCGAGTGTGACTAGAGCTGGAAGCCTGGTGGTGTGAAGGTGGAAACTCTCTGGTGAACAGGAGCCAACATGTGGTGCGAGGCCTCAGGGTCCTCACAGTATGATCAGGGATCTGTCAGTCAAAGACATGCTTGGTCCAGTCAGAGCAGCCCAGGAGAACTAGACCAGCAGGACAGAGCAAGACACCAGTTCGGGAAGCTATTAACCATCTTTTCATTAGTATATTTTACTTGCTCAGAAACAAGCTGTGAGTAGCTTCTATGAATAGTGTTTTTTATCTGTATATGATCACAAGATCCTGGAACTGAGTAGAGTGATGGTGGCCTCAGGGAACAGCAATACTGCCTTCAGAGGGTTGAGCAGTGGAGAGAGAATGGGGCAGATATCCCCTGCCGGGGCCTGGCTCTGTTATCCTCACTGTATGTCAGATGTTCAAGGATGCTGCAAAGGACAGTTTGATCTGGACCAGATCATCTTTGGCATGGGCTGTGTTTCCCCCTCTCACTGACTTAGTTGGAAAGCCACCACTCACTAATACTGATGGCTGTCAGACTCCTCCCGGCCTGTGTGTAGGTGGAATCAGTCCATGGCAAAGTGCCTTTGGAGGAACAAAGTGCAGATTGGAGACCAAGACCCTCCTGGGCCCTGGGAATCATAAAGGAACACAGTTATCATGACTTGTTTGACTTGGACATTTGGTCACAGCAATGCGAACAGAAATGAAAAGAGTTGGCCAGGCGTGGTGGCACATGCCTTTAATCTTAGCACTCCAGAGGCAGAGGTAGGAGGATCACCATGAGTTCAAGGCCCCCCTGAGACTACATAGTGAATTCCAGGTCAGCCTGAGCTAGAGTGAGACTCTGTCTCAAAAAAAAACAGAAAATAAATGAAGAGAGTCCTTGGGACCAAACAGAGAGAGAAAAAAACCACCCTGGGGCATGCCTGGCAGTGTTTGGTCCTTTCCTGCTCTGACCTCACCAGGAGCCATTGTGAGGGGTGAACACCAGGCCTATATAAACCCCTGGCCAGACTGATCTTTGTCCTTCAGTGCAGAGAAGGAGATGGCGGTCAGAGGGCACTTAGACTTGGAGGTTGGAGAGGAGATAGAATTGAGAATCACAGATAGCATTGGAGATCTACAACTGACTGGATTGACAGAGTAAGTTTCTTTCCCACTCTGGTGTCTTTTGTTGTTTAGTGACCATTTTCTTCCTGAGATATTTATTCCTTCTTCATTTCAGTTTAAGGGTTGGTTTTGCTTGTTTATTTTTCCTGATTAACTCTCTTCCATTTTCTTCATTATTCCTTTGTCATTTCTTTTAGTTTGACTTATTCCTTTTTCCCATGAAAAATGATTAGTATATACTAACTGTATGTACAAAGTCAGTCATCTATGTGACATTTCCACAGCATGTCAAGAGCTGTGGTCATGGTCACCTGCACTTTTTTTCCTTCCTCTCTTTCCTCTTCCACACTCACAACAGTTCCCTCTTCCATTACACCCTAGCCCCACATTCTCCAGTTGCTCCATTTGTCCGGTCTCTCTTTTTCTCCCTCTCTCCTCTGGTCGTCCTTTCTATGGTGGAGAGCTTGTTCCAGCTTTTTCCTCTTCCTCCTTTAGACCTGGTCCTGGTCATCTTGGTAGAATGAATTCAGAAGTACCCAGTGTGTCTTATTGGACAGGCAAAGACATTCCATAGAAATGTGAGGCCCTTCCCCTGAGTGACAGTGAGCCTGGGGAGAGAGGCACCCTTGTGGAGGAAAGCACCCGGGAGGGCAAGAGAAGATGGACAATGGACAGGATGACCATTGTGTCGAGATGGGCCCTCTTCTCTCTTCTACAGAGTCTAAAACATTTCCTGACAGAATTGTCCCACCCAGTGGACTGGCAGGCCCTTCCAGGGATCCTTGTTTGTCTTGTTCATTTTGAGTATACCACCTTCCCTATCTTGTGGGATCATGTGTGGCTATCTGATTATTGAGGAGTTTGAATGAAGCTGGCATCCTGGTGCCCTGGAGTGTGTTGGTAGCAGCATCTTGTTAGCGCATCACAATGTCAGTGAGGGGCTACCATTCACTCAACACCAACCCATCTGAGGTTCAGCAAACCTGAACTGAGTCCCTAGAGTGTGAAGATGATGCGGCCTATAAAAGGCAAGCTGTAGTGGAGTTTAAGTGCACGGGTGTAAACATGTCATTTGACATCATATGCATTCCCTTTCTAACTGGTGTATATCAGTGTCCATAGCCCAGTGAAGAAGCATTAAGCTTCTTGAACCTCTCATCACCATGGTTACCTTGGTTTTCCTTGCTGTGAAAGTGGGCAGGTAATTATTTGGATGTGAGATGTCCCCCACTGGCTTATGATTTTGAGCACTTCCTGCCCAGCAGGTGGCGCTGCTCAGGAAAGATTTTGAGCACTTCCTGCCCAGCAGGTGGCGCTGCTCAGGAAAGTTGTGCTACCACTGGCAAGGGTGTCCTAGCTGGAGGAGGAGGGTCAAGGTGGGGTATCAGGCTTGTCAGGATGGGATAACCTGCTCCCTCCCTCCCCACTGCTCTGCCTGTGAGCTGCCCACCACTGTACCTCCTCTTTCCCCCCAAACAGCTGCCAAAATAAACCCTGTCTCCTTTAAGTTTCTCTTGTCAGGTACTTTGTCACAAGGAAAAGAAAAGGAAGTAGTATCGTTCTTGGGGTCAAAAAGTGGGAAAAACCACTGGGGGCTTGGCCCAGCCATGGTTGGTCCCTGTCTTCTTACGACCTCATAAAAGGCCATCGTGCATATTTCAGGACCCTTGTCCCCAGGCTGTGGACATGGCTCAGTCCAGTGGTTGAAGGCACTTCTGTGCAAACTATGCTAGGCTCAGTATCTGGCATTTGTCTGCAGTAGCAGGAGTCACTGGTGTACACGCATGCGTACATTCACACACACAATAAACCAATAAAATGACATACAAAGAGTTGTCCTCAGGAAACTCAGGGTGGGGAGGGGCAGTTGGTTGGATCCGGAGGGTGGGGACACCCTGTGTGGGGAGCTGATGCACATGGACAGAGGTCTCTGCTCCTGACTTGTTACTGGGGATTCAGTTTGGATTTTGAGTTCTATTTTCCTTTTATTTATTCCTGCTGTTTTCTGGATCTCTTTGTGCTGGTCTTTTTTATTTTCTTAATTATTAACATTTTTCATTTTTAAGCTCTTCACTTTTTGGACACTTTTTGGGTTTTTTTTTTTTTTTTATTTTACCCGGTTAGCGCATGTGAACTGACTCAATGTAGATTCCACGCGCACACTTACTGCTCATGCTCTGATGACGCTCATCTGCTCTCTCACCTCTCTGTCCCTCCCACAAGCCCAGTCTTCCTCTTTTCCATTCAGGTGTCTCACCAGCATGCCCATCATGGGTGAAAACATGCTATGTCTGTCTTTGTGAGCAAAGCTTGTCACATATAACACTATGTCTGGACACATCTGTGTTCCTGAAAATGACAGACTTCATGCTTCTAGGCAGAGTGTGTGATTCTTGCTTCGGGTCTGATCATCTGCTGTCTTTTTTGTCATCTGTATGTTGCTGTCATCCTTTGTCTGAGGGAACCCATTAGATCATGGAGAGTGGCTTTTGTTCTGTGTGTTGGGAGTGTGCTACACGCTCACCTGATTCATCTAGGAGTTTGGCCACTTGTTCTCTGTGTACCTCACTGTGACACCACATTGGCATCAGGGGATACTGACCTTGTATAAGGGGTGTGGAAGTGTTTCTTCTCTTTCTACTCATGGATGCTTCATGGCGTGCGCGTCTTCCTTCCTTGGTGAAGGTCTGCTGGGATTCATATTGCACTCTGTTCGGTGCTTGCCCTTTCTTTGCTGGGAGATTTTTTCATTGTTATTTCAATGCTTCTTTTTTTTAATTTTAATTACTTAATTATTTGAGAAAGTGAGAGAGAGAAAGAGGCAGACACACACACACACACACACACACACACACACAGAGAGAATGGGCATACAAGGACCTCCCGCCACTGCAAATGAACTACAAATGCATGTGCCACCTTGTGCATCTGGCTTATGTGGGTCCTGAGAATCAAACTGAGGTCCTTTGAGTTTTGCAGGCAAATGCCTTAACCACTAAGCCATCTCTCCAGCCTCAATGTTTCTTATTGGTGTAGTTGTTAATAATGTGTGGGAAATGGATTCCTTTCTTCCAATTTATTACAATTTTTTGCAGTGATGTTTTGTTACCAATGGTGCTTTGAATTGTACTGATATCTGTTATAATCTCACCGGCTGTTGTGTCTAATGCTATCTTCTTTTGTGAGCTTGGTAAGGGTTGTCAGTTCTGTTGTATTGCAGTAAAGTGTAGTGTCCCCACTGTGTGTTTGTTAGAGATACCCATGATTATTGATATAGGAATTTATAAGTGGAGTGTTTCATTCTCAACTTGCTGTTCATTTGTATTTTTGTTTCATCTTCATCTTGTGGTCCCACACACTGTACAGATGGAGGAGGAGGAAGAGAGGGAACAACCAGGCGTGCGTGCTGGAACATGTGGCCATGAACTCGCCCCCATTCACAACATCATGAACACCCTGGGACAAAGAACCTTTGCACAGATCAAAGTTATTTGGCAATACCAAGATTACAGCCTGATGTTACTTAAGATCTCAAATATTGTTAGCATGTATAACACCTGGATTGCCCACGTAACTGTCATGGTAAAAACAGTGCACTATCAGCACATGACTGAGAAGTGCCATATCCTGCAGAACTCTGAGCACATGTGCACCATTACACCAGGCAATCAAGCAACAATGAATATACAACTAGGGACGGTGAGGGAGGCCCAGGTCCAGCATCTTTTTGCCAAGGCACCCTGTCTTTTTCAATGCTGCCCATGGGCAGACATAGTCCAACTAAATATTAAAAGAGAAACCATCATGAAAAACATCGGAGGGCAGTTATGCTTAGCTCGCTGTGGACAGATGCCAGGTGTCACCATCTTGAAGAACCGAGGGCCCATGGGCAACAGCAGGGATCGGGGACATCAGGTGGAATTGGTGCTTCCTTCAAACCAGTCGCGTTCAGAACGTTTTTCATCCCCTGTGTCACTGAGCAGGAGCCAGACCCCCATTCTGGACCTTTCCTCGTTGGCCAATCCCGGTGCTCAACAGAAAATGGTTAAAAAAACTGGGACCCCTAGTGCAGGAGAAAGAAGATTGGTTACAGAGAGCATGTAATAAGCTCATTGGAGCAGACCTGTTAGAGAGCTCAGTCCCATTGTGGAGGAGAGTAAAGACTCTGTGAAAGAGGATATTCATCGATGCTCAGGCCCAGGGATCCACCACCCTATATACTTTTATATTACAATCTTTCCTTTTATGGTGCAAGCAGTTCACAGGCGATAAGAGACCACCTCCTCCCAAACAGCCAAACCACCGAGGCTGGGGAGGAGTCATAAGAATTTATGATTGCCAAACATTTAAGAAGATTATTTTGTTGCTGTTGCCCACCTGAGCCAGTAGCCCCACACCTGTGGGGAATAAGAAATATTGTAAAAATTATTTGAGTCAGGCCTGCAGTATTAGAAGTATACATATAAGTATATAATTCTCAATATTTTATATAAATAAACATTGTATATTTTAATATGTTCTGTTTTTTTGTGCATCTCTGTGTGTATTTGTGTGTGTATGTGTGTGTGTGTATTTGTGTGTGTGTGTGTGTGTGTGTGTTGTGTGTACTCTTTAGAACCTCTGGCCACTGCAAACAAACACCAGGCTCTTGTGCCACTTTGTGTCCAGATTATATGGTGTGGTAGTTTGAATATATGTCCCCCAATATATTCAGTGTTTTATTAGTTATAGTTTGCATCTGCAATCACCTTGCTAGAGGCAAGGTCACTGGGGGCTGGTCTTAAGGTGTGGTGATGGTTTGAGATTCCATTGTAAAGATATGCAAATGTGCCTAGCAGGAGTTCCTGAAGTGTGCTCTGTGACCTTTTGGCATTAGTTTTGCTCTCTGTGCTGTGGTGGCTGGTTGGCTTTTTTCTCTCTCTGCTTGGGTCTGTGAAGAGCAGGGCACTTCTCCTGCCTTTATGGAACTTCCACTGGATCTGTAAGCTTAAATAAATAATATCCCTTCCTCCATAACTGTGCCTGGTCTGGAAGTTCATCTCAGCGAACCTGAAGCTGTCTGCAACATATGGATTGGCTTGGAAATGGAATATGTGTCCGCAAGCTTTGCCAGCAAGAGCCTCTGTGGGCTGTCCCGTCTTCCCAGCAGTCAGTGACAGCCTCTTATAGAGAGTGGACAAGGGATGGCTAGTGGGAAAGTGCTCGCCAGGCACCTGCGAGTCCTCAGATCAGACCTCAGGTCAGAGCCTGATGCGGTGCTGGGCTTCTCTTAGCTCAGTGCCTCTGCTGGGAGAAGAGATGCCAAGACAGGAGAATTTGCCAGAATCTGGAAAGTAGAGGGGTTAACAACAAAGGGAGCCCCTTTCTCAAGTGAGGTGGAAGTGGGAAGACAAGGACTGACCTAACATTGCCCTCTGACTTTACATGTGAACCCTGGGACACCCGCACAGACACCAACAAGTTCACATGTGCACACAATATAATCCAGAAGAAATTTTTTTGTTGTTCTTTAGAAAAATCTGTATTGCAGGTGGGAGAGATAGCTTAGTGCTTAAGGCACTTGCCTATGAAGCCTGAGGACCCAGGTTCAGTTCTCCAGGTCCCATGTAAGCCAGATACACGTGGTGGCGCATGTTTCTGGAGTTTGCAAGGGATAGAGGCCCTGGTTGCCCATTCTCTACCCCCTACCGTATCTAATAAATAAAAATCTGAAAAATTTATTTTTCAAACATTTTTCATATTTTATTTGAGAGAAAGAGAGAGAGAGAGAGAGAGAGAATGGGTGTGCCACGGCCTCCAGCCACTGCTAATGTACTCCAGATGCATGCATCCCCTTGTGCATGTGACTTACATGGGTCCTGGGGAATTGAACTGGGATCCGTTGGCTTTTCAGGCATAGGCCTTAACTGCTAAGCCATTTCTCCAGCCCCCAAAAATTATTTTTTGAAAAGAACAATCTATATTGCTTGATAATGTGTGACTGATGTGGGAAACAAAGTGAATATAGAAGCCGGGGTCCCATTAAAGCCAGGTGGCGCACGCCTTTGCATCCCAGCACTTGGGAGGCAGAGGTAAATTTAGGATCGCCATGAGTTCAAGGCCACCCTGAGACTACATAGTTAATTCCAGGTCAGCCTGGGCCAGAGTGAGACCCTACTTAGGAAAACCAAAAAAAAAAAAAAAAAAAAAAAAAACAGGAATGTAGAAAGAAGCAGTGTGGAAGTGAAATTTTGAAATGTTGAGTTTGATGAATCTGTAGGATGCCTATTCAGATCCTTAATGAAAGGGCTACAGCCCAAATTAGGAGAGGAACAGAGAAAGTAGGGGGTGAGGAAGGGGGTAGAAGAAAGGGGGAGAGAAAAGAGAGAAAGAAAAGGACATCTGATACAAGGGAAATGTACATTGAATCACTATTCTGAAAAACATCCCCAGAGGACACTGAGGAGGAATAGACTCAGAGCTACAAGCACGTCCCAGTTTCCCTGCCTTGGCCAGTCTGCAAAACCTCACCTAGAGGAAGCCTGCATATCTGGTACTGCTTTAGACCTAATAGAGGCCCTCGAGTTTTTAAACACTTTTCTTCTGTATCTATCTAGCACTTTATTGCATCTCAGATCCTTTGTTTATTTCCATCATTGTTTTCAGTTTTGTCTGCATTTGCAATAACAAAAATGGCTTCCTTTGCATTTGCATGCCAACAGAATTCTAAGAATACTGGCTATTTTGTTCAGTAAATATTTCAATCATAATCTGGAAATGAGGAAAATCTCTAAAAGTCTGACAGTCAGCCTAAAACATACTTAAACTGAAAACCCAACCAGATTTCTCATTTCTGTTATCTTTCTCCTTCACTCTCCCACCCCCAGCCCAAAACAGGCTGTCTGTGTTTTCATTTGAGAGTCTCAAATTGTGGTCCTGACTGAGTTATAACTCTTTATATGGACATGTCAGCCTTTGTCTCATGGATGATCCATTGGTTTATTTCTCCTGAGTGCAGGGATCACAAGTGCCACCAGACCCAGCACTTGGCAGAAGAATTGTGAAGTCAAGGCCAGCCTGGGCTATATAGCAAGACTTATCTCTAAGAGAGGAAAGAAAACAAAATGCAAAGTCTGCAGGAAGTGGCCTGCACATTTGTCCAGGAAAGGCTGTAAATGAAAAGAGCACATTCCAGACAACAGAATTCCTTAAAGATGAAAAGGACGTTGCACATGTAATCAAAGTGCCACAGGGAACACATGATAAATCAGAGGAAGATTACAGTTATAGAAATGTTTATTCTTGGGCTGGAGAGATGGCTTAGCAGTTAAGGAGTTTGCCTTCAAAGCCAAAGGACCCTGACTCGATTTCCCATGACCCATATCAGCCAGATGCACAAGAGGGCGCATGGGTGTAGAGTTCTTTTACAGTGGCTGGAGGCCTTGTGTGCCCATTCTCTCTCTCTCTGCCTCTCCCTCCCTCCCTCTTCTCTCTCTGTCTCTCTCTCTCTCTCCATATGTGTGTGTGTGTGTGTGTGTATTCATATATATATATATATATATATTATGTAATGTTTATTCTTTGGATTTAAAAAAATGCACCAAATCTCCAGCAACACAAACACTGTTACACGTGGTTTTCCAGGCTTTAATTGTACTCTACTCAGGCTTTTTTTCTCCGCAATAAACAATTATTCTCTCTGCTACATGTTATTCCTTATCCTAGGCTGGCCTGCAATTTTTATTAAACTTTTGCTTATTTCTATTTATTTATTTATTTATTTATTTATTTATTTATTTATTTATTTATTTATTTATTAGCAACAGACAGACAGAGAAAGAGGCAGAGACAGAGAGAGAATGGGCACACCAGATCCTCTAGCCACTGCAAAGAAACTCCAGATGCATGTACCACCTTGTGCATCTGGCTTACGTGGGCACTGAGAATTGAGCCTTGAACCAGGGTTCTTAGGCCTCACAGGCAAGTGCTCAACCACTAAGCCAACTCTCCAGCCCTGGTCTGCAATTTTCTACACAGCCCAGCTTGCACGTAAACTGCAATCCTCCTGCCTCTGCCTGTGTATTCTAAGAAATGTACCATCACGGCCCTCATTCCCTTACATTTTCTGTTTTCTTGAATTGATTTTAAATATAATGACTCTACATATTAATTAATTACTAACTTAAATTTAACGGTTTGAAATTGTATGTAGAAAACTAAATGGATGCTCAGAATCTTTTTTTTTTTTTTGATTTTTTTTTTTTAGGGTCTTGCTCTAGCCCAGGCTGACCTGGAATTCACTATGTAGTCTCAGGATAGCCTCCAACGCACCATGATCTTCTTACCTTGGCCTCCCGAGTGCTGGCATTAAAGGTGTGTGCCACAATAGCTTAACCAACTTCCTTTCGTTGTTGAAAAGTTTATATACCAATTGCACTTGATTTTAATCTGACTTGGGGGGATTTCTGCTCCATCCTGCAAACCTGAACATTCATCATCCCTGGGTCCAAAAGTTTGTTCAGAGCACACAGCTAACACCAGGCCTGGGGCCCTTGGTTTCTGGGAGGTAGAGACAGGAGGATCAAGAGTTCAAGCTCATCCTTAGCTACACAGATGGTCTGAAGCAGAATGATATACAAATTTTATTTAAATTTAAAAAAAAAAAAAAACTTGCTGGGCATGGTGGCACACGCCTTTCATTCCAGCACTTGGAAGGCAGAGGTAGGAGGTTTGCTGTATGTTCTAGGCTAGCCTGAGATTACACAGTGAATTCCAGGTCAGCCAGGGCTAGAATGAAACCCTATCTCAAAAAACCAAGAGAAAAAACGAAAAAAGCAAAAGAAGGAAGCCAGGACAACGGGCGTGGGAGCCTTTGAGATGTTCACATCCAGGATGCTCTCTCTGTAATGGGATTGGTGTAGTCAGAGGGCTGCTTTCCATCACGACACACAGCACTGTCCAGGATGAGCTCTGTCTGGACCAGGAACACACTCACAATAGAGGTACATCTATCTAACAAACATGGTCGGAGGATCACATCTGTGCCTGACCTAGTGGTGTCTTTCTAACAAGAATGGTCTGAACACACAGTCTGGATCCTGGCCTGGTGAGTGTCTAACAAGGATAGTCTGACCACCATGTCTGGGGCCAGCTCTGCTGAGTGTGCAGCAAAAAGGTGAGGACAGGGGAAAGGAGCGTCCCCTCTGCATTTCAAAAGCAGTGATGTGGGCTTTGGCTGTGGCTCACATGGTAAAGTGCTCACTCCACAAGAATAAGAACCTTGACTAACACCTCAGAAACCAGGTAAACTGAACACAGGTTGTGGCATGCATGTGCTGAAAAAGCTCCTAGCACTGACAGTGTGGAGACAGGTACATTACCAGGACATGCAGGCCATCGTGTACTGAGTGAGTGTCTGGACAACAACAGGGCCCGTTGCAAAAAAAGCCACGAAGGTGAATGGTGTCTGAGAAACCACACCTGAGGCTGTCTTCAGGCCTCTTCACATACACACACAACACACACACACACACACACAAACACACACACACACAGTGATTACACACAAAGAGACAGTGCTGGACCATTCCCAGGTAACATACAGAGGCAATGTCCTAACCCTGCACTGTCTTCAGAGTCCACAGCTGACTGCCTCAAGCCCAGTCACCAAATGTTTCAGCTGCTCCACATGCTGCCATTCTGCAACCTGGGACAGTTCTGCTGTCCCCTCAACAACAACAAAAAAGATAAATGAATAGTCCAAAAACCTTGACTAACTTGTTTGGGTGACTAAGCCTTACTGCTGGGGCATGGCTGGTGAGTGTCTAACAGGGATGGTCTGACCATCAATCCAGACCTGGCCTGGTGAGCGTTTAACCATATGGTCTGGGGTTGGAGAGATGGCTTAGCGGTTAAGGCGCCTGCCTGCTAAGCCTAAGAACCCTGTTCTAGTGTCCAGGTCCCACGTTTAGCCAGATGCAAAGTGACGCAAGGGCACAATGCCGCACTTGTCCACAAGAGGGCACACGAATCTAGAGTTCGTTCACAGCAGCTGAGAGGCTTCTTGCACGCCCATTCTCTATCTGTCTCCCTCTCCCTCTATGTCTGTCTCTCTCTGTGTCTCTCTCCAAAAATAAAAACATATAAAAAGTATTTAAAAAAAAAAGAACGGTCTGACCACCAAATCTGGGAACTGAACACTAGTCTGGGGCCTGGTCTGGTGTCTAACAAGGATAAACTGAACACAAGTCGGAGGCCTGGCCTGGTGTCTAACAAGTATAAACTGAACACTAGTCTGGAGCCTGACCTTGTGTCTAAGAAGATAAAACTGAACACTAGTCTGAAGCCTGGCCTGGTGTTTAACAATGATAAACTGAACACAAGCCTGAGGCCTGGCCTGGTGTCTAACAAGTATAAACTGAACACTAGTCTGAGGCCTGGCCTGGTGTCTAACAAGGATAAACTGAACACTAGTCTGAGGCCTGGCCTGGTGTCTAACAAGTATAAACTGAACACTAGTCTGGGGCCTGGCCTGGTGTCTAACAAGTATAAACTGAACACTAGTCTGAAGCCTGGCCTGGTGTTTAACAATGATAAACTGAACACAAGCCTGAGGCCTGGCCTGGTGTCTAACAAGGATAAACTGAACACTAGTCTGGGGCCTGGCCTGGTGTCTAACAAGTATAAACTGAACACTAGTCTGGGGCCTGGCCTGGCGTCTAACAAGGATAAACTGAACACTAATCTGGGGCCTGGCCTGGTGTCTAACAAGTATAAACTGAACACTAGTCTGGGGCCTGGCCTGGTGTCTAACAAGGATAAACTGAACACTAGTCTGGGGCCTGGCCTGGTGTCTAACAAGGATAAACTGAACACTAGTCTGGGGCCTGGCCTGGTGTCTAACAAGGATAAACTGAACACTAGTCTGGGTCTGGCCTGGTGAGTGTCTAAAAAGGATGGTCTGATCACCAAGTCTGAACCTGGCCAGGTGAGTGTATAACAAGGACCATCTGACCACAAACTATGGGGCTGGTGAGTTTCTTACAAGGCTGGTCTGAACGCCAAGTCTGGGGTCTGGCCTGGTGAGTGTTGAAGAAGGATGGTCTGACCATCAGGCCTAGGGCTGGGCATGGTGAGTGTCTAACAAGTATCAAATTTCCACAAGTATGGGGACTGGCCAGGTCAGTGTGAACACCAACTCTGGGGCCTGGCCTGGTGAGTATTCAACAAGGGTGCTCTCATCATCAAGTCTGGACCGAGTCTGGTGAGTGTCTATCTAACAAAGATAGTTTGTCCACACTATATGGAGCCTGGCCTGGTGAGTGTATATATAACAAGGAAGCTCTGACCACTAAGTCTGGGAATCGGCCTGGTGCCTTATATGGGTTATGGGGAATTGAATCTAGGACGTTTGGATTTGCAGGCAAGTGCCTCAGCTGCTAAGCCATCTCTCCAGCTCTAATGTTACTTATAAAAAAATATTTTATTTTTCTTTATTTATTTGAGAGAAATAGGCGGGGGTTGGGGGGGGGAAGCACGTGTAACTGCTAAGCCATCTCTCCAGCCACATGGCTTTAGAACCTCACAGTGTACTGCCTGAGTATTCTTTCTAATCTTCCTGGGAAGAGTTCTGGCCATTGGGATTTGAGTAGAGGGGATCTCTGTATCTTTTAGATTGTACCTTTCATCTCTGTGGTTAAAATGCAGGTATGACAATGGCACCTGGAATAGGTATCTGGGATCAGAGAGAGATAAGCTGTGGGTTAGGATTGGTAAAGCAAATTGACAGAAGTAACCTGAGGCCCTGACTTCATACACTTCAAGGAGTACAGGTACCTTGACAGCTGAGGGAGACATACAGAAAGGAGCTCTATCTGTAACAGCATTCCCAGCCATAATTTTCCAGTATAGACCAGTAAAAGAAACACAGCAGGATTCAAAGTTTGCTCTGCACATCACTGCAGCTATATGGAAAGCTTGACATGCCATAAACATGAAAAACACTTACTGGTAACATCTGCACAGTTGTCATGTGAATCAGACCGCCAGGCTCAAATACTTGAACCCCCTGAACCTGAAGTCTCTGAAGCCTGCTTTCCAGATCTTGCTTGGTCCTCAGTAAGTCCTGAATTTCATTTCCTTTGGTCTCCCTAAAAATCTGCAAATGGGACAATTTCAATTTAACATTTTTTGGGGGCTGGGTGGGGGTTCAAGGTAGGGTCTCGCTCTAGCCCAGGCTGACCTGGAATTTACTATGTAGTCTCAAGGTAGCCTCAAACTTATGGCAATTCCCCTACCCAATTTAACTTTTTAAAATTTATTTATTTGAGAGAGAGAGAATGGACGTTCCACAGCCTCCAGCCACTGCAAACAAACTCCATATACATGCATGACCTTGTACATCTGGCTTACATGGGTCCTGGGGAATTGAACCTGGGTCCTTTGTCTTTGGAGGCAAGCACCTTAATCAGTAAACCATCTCTCCAGCCCCCTAATTTAGCTTTTTTTTTTTTCTTCATGCATTTATTTTTATTTTATTTATAATTTCACATATATATGAAACATAAATAATAAAATAGCAATATATGAATATTCACATAAATAATACATATATACATACATACATATATATATATATATATATATATATATATATATATATATTCACTCCATTGCCCTCTCTTGTACCCTTCCAAATCACGCTCTTCCCAACTAATATTTTTCCTTTCATATCTGTTTTTTTTTTTTTTTAAACTTCGTTTAATTAGTTGCTTACATGAGCACGGCTTTGGGGTTATTTATCAGAGCACAGACAACTTGCCAGTTGCCAAACCACTGAAGAACATGACTGTTCCCCATCAACCATTAACTGCTAATAGCTTCTATGGTGGTAGTTTGAGGCCTTGTGTGTCCCTCCTCCATCCACAGTGGAGTATTAATGGGCTCCTTCCTGTGTGGGAAACCACAGCTAATTTGTTCACGAGTGTAATGGCCATATCCCATCTAGAAGACAGCATTCCACAGCATTCCTCCCCACCCTTTGGCTCTTACATTCTTTCTGTCCCTTTCTTCTGAACTCTGTGGGATAATACAGGTGTCCCGTTGAGGGGTGAGTGCACAATAGTCACTTATTCTCAGCATTTTTACCAGCTACACTTCTCTGCGTTAACTACCAGCCCTTTCTCTCTTACTAGTCTTATCACCAAAGGCCCAATGCCGATCTCAAAGCTAGGTGTCTGGTAGCCTTCTATTTGGTCCTCGCAGCTTCTCTTCTTCTTTCAAATCCTTCCAAGTCCCACGTTGGAATACAGCAGGTGTCTCCTGTACGTCAATACCGGGAAGGTCCTCATCAGTAACCTCAGCAGAGAAGGCCATTTAAAGTCTCCTCATCCAGAAGCAAGACTCGCGCTTCTCCTGTGATTGCATCACCTCTGTACAAGGTAGGTCGGAGAGCATCACTTCCTTCTTGGGGATGGGTGCCCGGCCCCAGGCTGCAGCGGAGGGTCTGGGCACGCTGCTCTTGATGTCAGAAGACCCTCCCGACACACCATCAGCTCTGGGGTCATAACGGGACTAGCACAGCCCGAGCCCCACCGTCATGTGCGAGCCGCCCACACCCAGCTGACTTCACAAACGCTCCGGGCAGAAGTCCACCCCGCTCTCTCCTGCTCCGGGCCGACCCCACCCGTGTCCCCGGCCGGCCCACCGGCCAGGCCTCAGCCGGACCCGGAGAGGTCCAGTAGGATGTAGGGCCGGGCGGTGCACCTTAATCCACGGCCCACGGCCCTCCAGCCCCTGCTTTTTTTTTTTTTTTTAAGGTAGGTTTCACTCTAGCCCATGCTGACCTAGAATTCACTATGTAGTCTCAGGGTGGCCTAGAACTGACAGCAATCCTCCAATTCTGCTTACTAAGTGCAGGACTTAAAGGAGTCCATCATCAAGAGAAACTTTAACTTTTTTTCATAAACAAAAAGGTGTGCAATCATTTTGTCACAGCAAAATGTTTCATTCATCAAATCAATACTCAGTTGCTCCTCAGTCCCCTCTTCTGTAACAGAATCAATATTCCAGGAGTTTCATCTCATTGTTTTACAACTGGAACCTACTGGGATAGTGACAGGTTGGATGTGTGTCCTGTGGAACCACCACACACACCAGATGGCATTGAACACATTTGTGTCCCTCATGCCATCCTGTGCTCAGTACCCTGAACATTTCCACATGGAGCAACATATTCCTTGTACTTTTCTAAAATCTCAATTTCACACCATTTCTTTGTGTCAACTTTACCAAAAATTCAACTCAAAAAATACAAAATGTGTTTAGCTCTGGCTCTTTGGACATACCTGAGTTCTACACGACTTATTCTACTCATCCCAGGATTACATGAACTTTTACAAAATACTCTTCTTATGCTATGTGCCTTGGTGGTGGAGGGAGAGAAGGGATAGAAATACAAGGACTTTTTAACTGGAAATGTCTTTCTACTTTATCTGTATCATGTTCAAATTTCTCTGCTCTCTCCACTGCTTAGTATTTTCCTTCCAAAGCACTTCCCTTTCCCAAAGTATCTTCTGATAAGTCTTTTGAAGTGCCTAGAATAATTCCCTGTGTTATCGCTTAACTAAAAGAGTCTTTCACTCAATTTTTACATTATTTTTGAAAATTTTATGTATTCAGGGCTGGACAGATGGCTTGGCAGTTAAGGCACTTGCCTGCAAAGCCTGACGACCCATCTCCATATTCCACATAAGCCAGATGCACAAGGTAATGCAAGCACGCAAGGTTGCACATGCACACAAGAGGTGTACATCTGGAGTTCGATTGCAGTGGCTGCAGGCCCTGGCTCTATTTCTCTCATAAAAAATTTATTTATTCATTTATTTAAGACAGAGAGAAAGAACAGAAAATTGACACACGAGAGCCTCAGGCCTGTGCAAAGGAACTCCAGACCCATGCTCCACATTGTGCATCCGGCTTTACGTGGGTACTGGGAAACTGAACCTGGGTCCTTTGGTTTGCCAGCAAATGCCTGAACTGCAAAGTAATCTCCCAGGCCAAATTTTACATTCTAAACTATATGTCACATACCTTAGATTTTTCATAATCTAGTGGCTATTTTATCAATCATCGAGAGTGGTGTGTTACCATTTCAGTCAAGCACATGGAGAAATGCACACACGTCCGAACCACAGCAAAGGATCTGTCAGCAAACTTTCCAAAGAAGCTAATATTTTTCCTTTGAAATAGTACGTCAGCTCTTAAACTTCTCTATGCCTCAGTTTTTGTATCTCTACAAGAATCTCTAAAAATGAGTAAGGCTGAATGTGTGCGGTCATTGATTATGAGCATCTATGCACTGCTGGGTATTGTGTACTTGGCTCAGCCATTAAAGGGACTGCTTGCAAAGCTTGTAGACCCGGCTTTGATTCCCCAGTGTCCACGTAAAGTTAGACTCAAAGTTGGGACATGCACCTGGAATTCATTTGTAGTGGCAGGGGCCCTGGTGTGCTGATTTTTACTCACTCTCTCTCTCTGTCTCTGCTTGCAAATAAATAATGAAAAAAATTCAAACAAATAATATACAGAAGAGTGTTCTCATGTAGATACATATGAAAAAGGCAGTCAATGGGTCTCACAAAGAATTGGGACAGCTAACAGGTGTCATCTGAGACTATGGCGGGAGTCAACCCTCCCTGCAGTGCCCAGTTTGGCTTGTCCTTTTCTGCCTGTCGTCATTCAATGGACAGCATCTGGTAGGCTGTGGCCTGCACACATGAAGTCAGACAACAGACAGACACAGGTCCACTTTACGTAGTTCAGTGAATTAGAGATGCCTGCAGAAAGCTGGTAAACTGCAGATAGGGAACTGGTAAACACATCATTCCAGATAGCATGTTAGTAATATAACTGATAATGATAATGTATCTGATAAAACCGGATGAAAATGATGCTACACTCGGAGGAAGGCAGCTTCTTTCTTTTATGTGAATTAGTCTGAGGTGTTTAATTCCTACTGTGATGAGCCCAGGCCACGAGATATGTCACTCCCATGAAAGAGAAGAGAGTGTACTGACAATGACCCTCAGAGGACCACAAACCTAAAGCAGGAAATTCCAGAATTCTGCCCTCAGCAAAACAGCCCCTTGCTAGATACACTCTCTGAATGAATGAACATGGATCTGATGGGATGGAGGCCCTGCAAGACCCACCCTGTACCGTGAACCAGGGGAATCTTGAGTACATGCAGGGAATGTTTCAACCTCAGAGCTCAAAACCACAAGAACCAGGAGGCTTCCAGAAAACTTCCTGTGAAGATCATTTAAACTCATCATCTGTGGATTGTCACAAGGAAACTGAACCAAGGCAGGTCCCTTCTTGGAGGCCTGTAAAATTGAGGGGAGGGGTGATACTCCTGGGAGGAGTATGTGGCGTTTCCATTACCAAAGTCACACTTTGTGGGTGTACACTTGTTCTTGGGTAATAGCTTCAAGGTGTCTTAATTAATAAATCCGGAATCAGAAAGATTAAAATAAATAAATAAATGAATAAATGAATGAATAAATAAATAAATAAATTGATCACTCTTAGTTTCTACCAAGCTTCAAAACTACTTGGCTTGTAGACTGGACAAGGATGGACAAGGCAGGGGTCAGGCATTCCCAGTGCAGTGCAGTCTAGCAGTGTGACAATAGGACAGGCGCCCCAGGCCTCAGTTTCCCCAGTGGCACTCATCCCAGGGGACGGGCCCCGTTACTGTTACCTGCAGCTCAGCCCGCAGACGTTTGTTCTCGGTGTCCAGCTTTTCCTCGCGGCGGCCCATGGACATCAACTCCTGGTTCTTGCTGACCAGGAAGATTTCGAACTCTTTCTTGAGCCGCTTGTTCTGGGTGCTGCATCCTACAGCTCTGGCCCCTGAACTGGAAGCCGGCGCCCAGCATCCTCCGCCGGCAGAGGGAGCCGAGCAGCAGGCGGGCCTTGGGCTCCACGTCCACCGGGCTCTGGCAGGCCGCCGCCATCCGCCCTGTACGTGTGCTCCATCACCTCCAAGCCCGCGGTGTCCACAGGGAACAGGCTGTCCCCATGGCGCTCATGGCTGCCACCAGCCAGAGCCTGGGGAAAGGGAGGGAGCGTGGACCCCTGCGGAGAGGCGGAGCCTGGCATGGAGGGGCGGGGTTTGGAGGGGCGGGGCGGGGCCTGGGCAACGGCTTCAAGTCCATGGGCTCCTCGCGCTGGAGCTGGTGGACCCAGCGCCTAGAACCAGCGGCTCAAGGAGTTCCACATCTTCCCGGTCAGCAAGAACCAGGAGTTGATGCCATGGGCCGCCGCGAGCACAATCTGGACACCGAGCACAAGCGTCTGCGGGCCGAGCTGCAGGTAACGATAACGGGGACCACCCCAGAATGGGGGCCACTGGAGAAACTGAGGCTGGGGCGCCTGCTGCGTGGTCACGCTGCCAGACTGCACGGGAAATGCCTGACCCCTCCCTGTCCATCCTTGTCCAGTCTACAAGCCAAGTAGTTTTGAAAGCTTGGTACAAACTGAGAGTGATGGATTTATTTATTTATTTATTTATTTATTTATTTTAATCTTTCTGGTTCCTGATTTATTAATTAAGACACCTTGGAGCTCTTAGTCCAAGAAGAAATGCACACATACCAAGTGTGATTTGCTAAATGCAACTCCACATACTCCTCCGAGGAATATCACCCCTCCCCTCAATTTTACATGCCTCCAAGAAGGGACCTGCCTTGGTTCAGTTTCTTTGTGGCAATCCACAGATGATGAGTTTAAATGATCTTCACAGGAAGTTCTCTGGAAACCTCCTGGTTCTTGTGGTTTTGAGCTCTGAGGTTGAAACTTTCCCTGCATGTACTCAAGTTCCCTGGTTCATGGTACAGGGCGGGTCTTGCAGCTGAACATGGATGCACCAGTGATTCAGACCAGGATCACACAGTGCTTCCATCCATCCTGGCCAACGTGGGTCTAACCACTGTGCTTCTGCACTGAGTTCTCAGCTGCTCCTGTAGAGTAGTATGATGAAGATGCTGGTGAACTGAGGATCAGCTGGTTTTAGTCCTTCCCTCTGCTGTTCTGATGACACAGAGCATGTTATCCAGTCAAATACAAAAAATCTTGTAAAAGGGGCTGGAGAGATGGCTTAGCAGTTGAGGAACTTGCCTGCAAAGCCTAAGGAACCAGGTCCCACATAAGCCACACACACAAAGTGATGCAAGTGTGCAAGGGTGCACATGTGCACATGGCAGGGCATGCATCCAGAGTTCAGTTGCAGTGGCTGGTGGCCCTGGCATGCCAGTTCTCTCTCTGTCTCTGTCTCTTCTTGCTTTCTTGCATAAAAAAGGCCAATTTGTTGGGTTTACCTTAAAAAAAAATCTTGTCAAAGATGGCAGCAAATCCCAGGGAAACCTAAGACCTTTCAGTACAACAAGAACAGGAGCCAACTGCCTAGTACAAGACTCCTCATCTCTATCACATGTGCCAGGGCCCAGGAAAGATTATAGAGGAAGTGGCAGATTAAATTGGATAGCCTGAGTACCTCCTCCAGGGAGATGGCAGTAGACCCCAAGGAGACTCAGAACTCATCATAATCAGAGGCTGCTGAGAGCTCAACACTCAAGGAGACTTATCATAGCTCTACAAGGCTCAGGAAACACAGTGGAAGAGGGGCTGGAAAGAATGTAAACCAAAGGGTGGGAAGGAGTGTTATGATGCATTGACTTGCCACAGAAACCGACTGATGTATTCCTGACCCTACAGTGAATACCAATAAGCCCAGTGAGAAAGGCCCTTAGAGAAATAAGAGTGTGAGGGAGGAAACATATAACTATAGAGTGATGGAAATATAACAGATATGGTACGTGTTATAATGGCACTAGTTAGAGGCACTAGTTAGGGAAAGTTGGAGAGTGTGACTAGAGCAGGGAACCTGGTGTGTGTGAAGAGGGAAAGGTAGCGAGTGTGACTAGAGGAGGTAGTCTGGTGTGCATGAAGAGGAAAGGTGGCGAGTGTGACTAGAGCTAGAAGCCTGGTGGTGTGAAGAGGGAAAGGTGGCGAGTGTGACTAGAGGAGGGTGTATGGTGTGTGTGAAGAAGGAAAGGTGGCGAGTGTGACTAGAGCAGGGAGTCTGATGTGTGTGAAGAGGGAAAGGTGGTGAGTGTCACTAGAGCTGGAACCCTGGTTTGTGTGAAGAGGGAAAGGTGGCGAGTGTCACTAGAACAGGGAACCTGGTATGTGTGAAGAGGGAAAGGTGGAGAGGGTGACTAGAGCAGGAAGCCTGGTGTGTGTGAAGAGGGAAAAGTGGCAAGTGTCACTAGAGCAGGAAAGCCTGGGGTGTGTGAAGAGGAAAGGTGGAGAGTGTGACTAGAGCAGGGAGCCTGGTGTGTGTGAAGAGGGAAAGGTGGTGAGTGTGACTAGAGCAGGAAGCCTGGTGTGTGTGAAGAGGAAAGGTGGAGAGTGTGACTAGAGCAGGGAGTCTGGTGTGTGTGAAAGAGGGAAAGTTGGCGAGTGTGACTAGAGCAGGGAGCCTGGTGTGTGTGAAGAGGGAAAGGTGGGGAGTGTGACTAGAGCAGGAAGCCTGGTGTGTGTGAAGAGGGAAAGGTGGTGAGTGTGACTAGACCAGGAAGCCTGGTGTGTGTGAAGAGGGAAAGGTGGGAGTGTGAGTGTGACCAGAGCAGGGAGCCTGGTGTGTGTGAAGAGAAAGGGCAAAAGTGACTAGAGCAGGAAGCCTGGTGGGTGTGAAGAGGGAAAGTGTGGTGAGTGTGACTGAGAGCAGGGAACCTGGTGTGTGTGAAGAGGGAAAGATGGTGGAAAGGTGTGACTAGAGCTGACCTGAGCAGTGTGAAAGGAAAGCTGGTGTGTGTAGAGCAGGAAGCCTGGTGGTGTGAAGAGGAAGGTGGCAAGTGTGACTAGAGCTGGAGCCTGGTGTGTGAAGAGGGAAAGGTGGCAAGTGTGACTAGAGCTGGAAGCCTGGTGTGTGAAGAGGGAAGGTGTGGCGAGTGTGACTAGGAAAGGTGGTGAAGAGGGAAAGGTGGCAAGTGTGACTAGACTAGAGCCTGGAAGGTGTGTGAAGAGAGGAAAGGTGGCAGTGTGACTAGAGCAGGGAAGTCTGGTGTGTGAAAGAGGAAAGGTGGCAAGTGTGACTAGAGCTGGAAGCCTGGGTGTGTGAAGAGGGAAAGGTGGTGAGTGTGACTAGAGCAGGGAACGTGGTGTGTATGAAGAAGGAAAGGTGGCGAGTGTGACTAGAGCAGGACTTCTGGTGTGTGTGAGGAGGGAAAGGTGGCGTGTGTGACTAGAGCTGGAAGCCTGGTGGTGTGAACAGGGAAAGCTGGTGAGTGTTACTAGAGCAGGGAACCTGGTGTGTGTGGAGGGAAAGGTGGCAAGTGTGACTAGAGCAGGTAGTATGGTGTGTGTGAAGAGGGAAAGGTGGCAAGAGTGAAAGGTGGCAAGAGTGTGACTAGAGCAGGGAGTCTGGTGTGTGTGTGAAGAGGAAAAGTGTGTGAAGAGGAATGGTGGCGGTGGGAAGTGACTAGAGCTGGTCTGCCTGGTGTGTGTGACCTGAAGAGGGAAAGGTGGGAAAGTGTGGTGAGTGTGACTAGAGCAGGGAGTCTGGTGTGTGTGAAGAGGGAAAGGGTCTAGAGCAGGGAGTCTGGTGTGTGTGAAGAGGAAAGGTGGTGTGTCCAGAGCAGTGTCTGGTGTGACTAGAGAAAGGTGGCAAGTGTGACTAGAGCAGGTAGTGTGTGTGAAGAGGGAAAGGTGGCGAGTGTGACTAGAGCTGGAAGCCTGGTGGTGTGAAGAGGGAAAGGTGGCAAGTGTGACTAGAGTGTGGAGTCTGGTGTGTGTGAGAGGAAGGGTGTGGTGGCAAGTGTGACTAGAACAGGGAAGAGGAAAAGTGGCAAGTGTGACTGAGCAGAGGGAAAGGTGGTGGTGAGTGTGACTAGAGCTGGAAGCCTGGTGGTGTGAAGAGGAAAGGTGGGGAGTGTGCAGGGAACCTGGTGTGTGTGAAGAGGGAAAGGTGGCAAGTGTGACTAGAGCAGGAAGCCTGGTGTGTGAAGAGGAAAGGTGGAGAGTGTGGCTAGAGCAGGGAATCTGGTGTGTGTGAAGAGGGAAAGTCTGGTGAGCAGGGAGCCTGTGAAGAGGAAAGGGTGGCTAGTGTGACCTGAGCAGGGAGTCCTGGTGTGTGTGAAGAGGGAAAGGTGGCGAGTGTGAAGAGTGGAGGGAAAGGTGTGACTAGAGCAGGGAGCCTGGTGTGTGTGAAGGTGGAGAGGTGGCTAGAGTGGTGATTGTGACTAGAGGAGAGGTGTGTGGGAGTCTGGTGAGTGTGACTAGAGCTGGAAGAGTGTGTGTGTGTGAAGGGAAAGGTGGCGGGGAAACTGTGGTGAGTGTGACTAGAGCCTGGAAGGGAAAGGTGGTGTGTGTGAAGAGGGAAAGGTGGCAAGTGTGACTAGAGCAGGGAGTCTGGTGTGTGTGAAGAGGGAAAGGTGGCGAGTGTGACCTGAGCAGGGAGTCTGGTGTGTGTGAAGAGGAAAGGTGGCGAGTGTGACTAGAGCTGGCAGCCTGGTGTGTGTGAAGAGGGAAAGGTGGGAAGTGTGACTAGAGCAGGGAGTCTGGTGTGTGTGAAGAGGAAAAGTGTGGAGTGGAAGCCTGGTGGTGAGCAGAGGAAAGTGGTGTGTGTGTGAAGAGGGAAAGTGGTGAGTGTGACTTGAGCAGGGAGTCTGGTGTGTGTGAAGAGGGAAAGGTGGTGAGTGTGACCAGAGCAGGAGTCTGGTGTGTGTGGTGGCAAGTGTGACTAGAGGGAAAGGTGTGTGTGAAGAGGAAAGGTGGTGACTGTGACTAGAGCAGGAAGCCTGGTGTGTGTGAAGAGGGAAAGGTGGTGAGTGTGACTAGAGCAGGGAGCCTGGTGTGTGTGAAGGGGGAAAGGTGGTGAGTGTGTGACTAGAGCAGGGAGTCTGGTGTGTGAAGAAGGAAAGGTGAAAGCAGGGGTGGTGTGTGTGAAGAGGAGCAGGGAGTCTGGTGTGTGAAGAAGAGGGAAAGGTGGTGAGTGTGACTAGAGCAGGGAGTCTGGTGTGTGTGAAGAGGGAAAGGTGGTGAGTGTGTGACTAGAGCAGGGAGCCTGGTGTGTGTGAAAGAGGAAAGGTGGTGGTGAGAGTGACTAGAGCAGGGAGAGCTGGTGTGTGTGTGAAGAGGGAAAGGTGGTGAGTGACTGAGCAGGGAGCCTGGTGTGTGTGTGTGAAGAGGGAAGGTGGTGAGTGTGACTAGAGCAGGGTGTGAGTCTGGTGTGTGTGAAGAGGGAAAGGTGGCAGGGAAAGTGTGACTAGAGCAGGGAGTCTGGTGTGTGTGAAGAGGGAAAGGTGGTGAGTGTGACTAGAGCAGGAGCCTGGTGTGTGTGTGAAGAGGGAAGGTGGTGAAGAGTGTGACCAGAGCAGGGAGTCTGGTGTGTGTGAAGAGGGAAAGGTGGTGAGTGTGACCAGAGCAGGGAGAGTCTGTGTGTGTGAAGAGGAAAGGTGGTGGGTGACTAGAGCAGGAAGTCTGGTGGTGTGTGTGTGACTAGAGTTGGACCAGCCTGGAGTGGTGTGTGTGAAGAGGGAAAGGTGGCGAGTGTGACTAGAGCAGGGAGTCTGGTGTGTGTGAAGAGGAAAGGTGGCTGGTCAGTGTG
Organism: Orientallactaga sibirica; assembly: GCA_036365145.1. Taxonomy (NCBI): domain Eukaryota; kingdom Metazoa; phylum Chordata; class Mammalia; order Rodentia; family Dipodidae; genus Orientallactaga; species Orientallactaga sibirica. Next base: position 48,096 of record JAEOAD010000469.1, on the reverse strand, counting down.
ACCTAGAGCAGGGAGCCTGGTGTGTGTGAAGAGGGAATAGGTGGCAAGTGTGACTAGAGCTGGGAGTCTGGTGTGTGTGAAGAGGGAAGGTGGTGAGTGTGACCAGAGCAGGGAGTCTGGTGTGTGTGAAGAGGGAAAGGTGGTGTGTGTGAAAGGTTGAGTGACCTGACCTGAGCAGGGTGTGTGAAGAGGGAAAGGGTGGAGCAGGAGTCTAGTGTGTGTGTGTTGGAGGCAAAGTGTGAAGAGTGAGGGAAAAGGTGTGACCTGAGCAGGGAGTCTGGTGTGTGTGAAGAGGGAAAGGTGGCGAGTGTGACTAGAGCAGGGAGTCTGGTGTGTGAAGAGGGAAAGGTGAGCCTGCAAAGGTGGACTAGAGTGACCTAGAGCAGGGAGTCTGGTGTGTGTGAAGAGGGAAAGGTGGAGAAAGTGTGACTAGAGCAGGGAGCCTGGTGTGTGTGAAGAGGGAAAGGTGGAATCTGGTGTGTGACTAGAGCAGGGGAGTCTGGTGTGTGTGAAGAGGGAAAGGTGGCGAGTGTGTCCAGAGCAGGAATCTGGTGTGTGTGAAGATGGAAAGATGGAGAGTGTGACTAGAGCAGGGAGCCTGGTGTGTGTGAAGAGGGAAAGGTGGCGAGTGTGACCAGAGCAGGGAACCTGGTGTGTGTGAAGAGGGAAAGGTGTGGAGAGTGTGACTAGAGCAGGGAGCCTGGTGTGTGTGAAGAGGAAAGGTGGCAAGTGTGACTAGAGCAGGAACCTGGTGTGTGTGAAGAAAGGTGGAAAAGGCCCAGAGCAGGGAGTCTGTGTGTGTGTGAAGAGGGAGGTGGCGAGTGTGACCTGAGCTGTGTGTGTGTGTGAAGAGGGAAAGGTGGCCAGTGTGACTAGAGCAGGGAGCCTGGTGTGTGTGAAGAGCAGGGAGAAAGTGTGGAGGAAAGTGGCCAGTGTGACTAGAGCAGGGAGCGCAGTGTGTGTGAAGTGGAAAGGTGGCGAGTGTGACTAGAGCAGGGAGCCTGGTGTTTGTGAAGAGGGAAAGGTGGCGAATGTGACTAGAGCAGGAAGCCTGGTGTGTGTGAAGAGGGAAAGGTAGCGAGTGTGACTAGAGCTGAGAGCAGGGAACATGGTGTGTGTGAAGAGGGAAAATGGTGGTGAGTGTGAGCAGGGAGTCTGAGGTGTGAGTGTGACTAGAGCAGGAAGCCTGTGTGTGTGAAGAGGGAAAGGTGGCAAGTGTGACTAGAGCAGGGAGTCTGGTGTGTGTGAAGAGGAAAGGTGTGACTAGAGCTGGAACCTGGTGTGTGTGAGCAGGACCAGTCCTGGTGTGTGTGTGAACAGGGATAGGTGGCGAGTGTGACCAGAGCAGGGAGCCTGTGTGTGTGAAGAGGGAAAGGTGGCGAGTGTGACTAGAGCAGGTAGTCTGGTGTGTGTGAAGAGGGAAAGGTGGCAAGTGTGACCTGAGCAGGGTGTGAGTGTGTGTGTGTGAAGAGGGAGGAAGAGGGAAAGGTGGCGAGTGTGACCAGAGCAGGGAGCCTGGTGTGTGTGAAGAGGGAAAAGGTGGTGAGTGTGTGAAGAGGGAAAGGAAAGGTGGCGAGTGTGACTAGAGCAGGGAGTCTGGTGTGTGTGAAGAGGAAAGGTGGCAAGTGTGACTAGAGCAGGGAGTCTGACTGTGTGAAGAGGAAAGGTGGCAGGTGAGTCTGGTGTGTGTGAAGAAGGGAAAGGTGGCGAGTGTGACTAGAGCAGGGAGTCTGGTGTGTGTGAAGAGGGAAAGGTGGTGAGTGTGACTAGAGCTGGAAGCCTGGTGTGTGTGAAGAGGGAAAGGTGGCAAGTGTGACTAGAGCAGGGAGCTGGTGTGTGTGAAGAGGGAAAGGTGGCAAGTGTGACTAGAGCAGGAAGCCTGGTGGTGTGAAGAGGGAAAGGTGGTGAGTGTGAGTGTGAGCAGGGAGCCTGGTGTGTGTGAAGAGGGAAAGGTGGGGAGTGTGTGTGACCTGAGCAGGAGTCTGGTGTGTGTGAAGGGAAAGGTGGTGAGTGTGACTAGAGCAGGGAGTCTGGTGTGTGTGAAGAGGGAAAGGTGGCGAGTGTGACTAGAGCAGGGAGCCTGGTGTGTGTGAAGAGGGAAAGGTGGCAGGGAGTGTGTGTGTGAGGGAGGTGGTGAGTGTGTGTGTGTGAAGAGGGAAAGGTGGCAAGTGTGACTAGAGCAGGGAGTCTGGTGTGTGTGAAGAGGGAAAGGTGGTGAGTGTGACCTGAGCAGGGAGTCTGGTGTGTGTGAAGAGGGAAAGGTGGCGAGTGTGACCTGAGCAGGGAGTCTGGTGTGTGTGAAGAGGGAAAGGTGGCAAGTGTGACTAGAGCAGGGAGTCTGGTGTGTGTGAAGAGGGAAAGGTGGGTGTGACTAGAGCAGGAGTGTGACTAAGAGGAAAAGGTGGTGTGACCTGAGCAGGGAGCCTGTGTGTGAGAGGGAAAGTGGTGAGAGTGTGACTAGAGCAGGGAGCCTGGTGTGTGAAGAAGGGAAAAAAGGTGGTGAGTGTGGGAGCTGAGGAAATTGTGGAAGAGGAAAGGTGTGTGAGTGTGACCTGAGCAGGGAGGAGTCTGGTGTGTGTGAAGAGGGAAAGGTGGTGAGTGTGACTAGAGCAGGGAGCCTGGTGTGTGTGAAGAGGGAAAGGTGGTGAGTGTGACCTGTGTGTGTGAGTCTGGGTGTGTGTGAAGAGGGTGTGTGAAGAGGGAAAGGTGGCTTGTGTGTGACCTGAGCAGGGAGGTGAGGGAAAGGTGACCTGAGCAGGGAGTCTGGTGTGTGTGAAGAGGGAAAGGTGGCAAGTGTGACTAGAGCAGGGAGCCTGGTGTGTGTGAAGAGGGAAAGGTGGCAAGTGTGACTAGAGCAGGGAGTCTGGTGTGTGTGAAGAGGAAAGGTGGCTTGTGTGACCTGAGCAGGGAGTCTGGTGTGTGTGAAGAGGGAAAGGTGGCGAGTGTGACTAGAGCAGGGCCTGGTGTGTGTGTGTGGGAAAGGGAAAGGTGGTGAGTGTGTGACTAGAGCAGGGAGCCTGGTGTGTGTGAAGGGAAAGGGAAAGGGGGTGTGTGAAGAGGAAAGGTGTGAGTGTGACTAGAGCAGGACTACAGAGGAAAGGGTGAGTGTGACTAGAGCAGGTGGTGTGTGTGAAGAGGGAAGGTGGTGAGTGTGACTAGAGCAGGGAGTCTGGTGTGTGTGTGAAGAGGGAAAGGTGGTGAGTGTGTGACCAGAGCAGGGAGTCTGGTGTGTGTGAAGAGAGAAAGGTAGAGCAGGGAGTGTGGGAAAGGTGGCAAGTGTGACTAGAGCAGGGAGCCTGGTGTGTGTGAAGAGGGGCAAGTGGTGAGTGTGACAAGAGCAGGGAGCCTGGTGTGTGTGAAGAGCAGGGAGAAAGGTGGCAAGTGTGACTAGAGCAGGGAGCCTGGTGTGTGACTGAGAGAGGTGTGAAGAGGTGGTGGTGAGTGTGACTAGAGCAGGGAGCCTGGTGTGTGTGAAGAGGAAAGGTGGCGAGTGTGACTAGAGCAGGGAGCCTGGTGTGTGAAGAGGGAAAGGTGGTGAGTGTGACCTGAGCAGGGAGTCTGGTGTGTGTGAAGAGGGAAAGGTGGTGAGTGTGACTAGAACAGGGAGCCTGGTGTGTGTGAAGAGGGGAAAGGTGGTGAGTGTGACTAGAGCAGGGAGCCTGGTGTGTGTGAAGAGGGAAAGGTGGCGAGTGTGACTAGAGCAGGGAGAGCCTGGTGTGTGTGAAGAGGGAAAAGGTGGCAAGTGTGACTAGAGCAGGGAGCCTGGTGTGTGTGAGAAGAGGGAAAGGTGGCAAGTGTGACTAGAGCAGGGAGTCTGGTGTGTGTGTGAGAAGAAAGGTGGTGAAAGGTGGGGAGCCTGAGTGTGTGACTAGAGCAGGGAGTCTGGTGTGTGTGAAGAGGGAAAAGGTGGCAAGTGTGACTAGAGCAGGGCCTGCCTGTGTGTGTGTGAAGAGGGAAAGGTGGCAAGAAGTGAGTGTGACTAGAGCAGGAGCCTGGTGTGTGTGAAGAGGGAAAGGTGGCAAGTGTGACTAGAGCAGGGAGCCTGCCTGTGTGTGTGAAGAGGGTGTGTGTGAAAAAGGTGGAGCAGTGAGCCTGTGTGTGACTAGAGCAGGTAACCCAGGTGTGTGTGAAGAGGGAAAGGTGGCAAGTGTGACCTGAGCAGGGAGCCTGGTGTGTGTGAAGAGGGAAAGGTGGTGAGTGTGACTAGAGCAGGGAGCCTGGTGTGTGTGAAGAGGTGGCTTGTGTGAAAGGGAGGTGAGTGTGTGACTAGGGAGCTGGGGAGCCTGTGTGTGTGTGGTGAAGATGGAAAGGTGGTGTTTGAAGAGTGTGACTGTGACTAGAGCAGGGAGCCTGGTGTGTGTGAAGAGGGAAAGGTGGTGAGTGTGACTGGAGCAGGGAGTTGGGTGTGTGTGAAGGGGGAAAGGTGGCGAATGTGACTATAGCAGTGAGCCTGGTGTGTGTGAAGAGGGAAAGGTGGCGAGTGTGACCAGAGCAGGGAGGGTGTCTGTGTGTGTGTGAAGAGGGAAAGGTGGTGTGGTGAGTGTGACTAGAGCAGGAAGCCTGGTGTGTGTGAAGAGGGAAAGTGTGTGTGAAGAGGGAAAGGTGGCAAGTGTGACTAGAGCAGGGAGTCTGGTGTGTGTGAAGAGGGAAAGGTGGTGAGTGTGACTAGAGCTGGAAGCCTGGTGTGTGTGAAGAGGGAAAGGTGGCAAGTGTGACTAGAGCAGGTAGTCTGGTGTGTGTGAAAAGGGAAAGGTGGTGAGTGTGACTAGAGCTGGAAGCCTGGTGGTGTGAAGAGGGAAAGGTGGCGAGTGTGACTAGAGCAGGTAACCTGGTGTTTGTGAAGAGGGAAAGGTGGCGAGTGTGACTAGAGCAGGAAGCCTGGTGTGTGTGAAGAGGGAAAGGTGGCAAGTGTGACTAGAGCAGGGAGTCTGGTGTGTGTGAAGAGGGAAAGGTGGCAAGTGTGACTAGAGCAGGAAGCCTGGTGTGTGTGAAGAGGAAAGGTGGCGAGTGTGACTAGAGCAGGGAGCCTGGTGTGTGTGAAGAGGGAAGGTGGCGAGTGTGACTAGAGCAGGGAGCCTGGTGTGTGTGAAGAGGGAAAGGTGGCGAGTGTGACTAGAGCAGGGAGCCTGGTGTGTGTGAAGAGGGAAAGGTGGCGAGTGTGACTAGAGCAGGGAGCCTGGTGTGTGTGAAGAGGGAAAGGTGGTGAGAGCAGGGAGACTGGTGTGTTGAGCAGGGATTCTGGTGTGTGTGAAGAGGGAAAGGTGGCGAGTGTGAAGAGCAGGGAGTGTGTGAGAGGAAAGGTGGCGAGTGTGACTAGAGCAGGGAGCCTGGTGTGTGTGAAGAGGGAAAGGTGGTGAGTGTGACTAGAGCAGGAAGCCTGGTGTGTGTGAAGAGGGAAAGGTGGCGAGTGTGACTAGAGCTGGAAGCCTGGTGTGTGTGAAGAGGGAAAGGTGGTGAGTGTGACTAGAGCAGGGAGCCTGGTGTGTGTGAAGAGGAAAGGTGGTGAGTGTGACTAGAGCAGGGAGTCTGGTGTGTGTGAAGAGGGAAAGGTGGTGAGTGTGACTACTAGAGCAGGAGTCTGGTGTGTGTGAAGGGAAAGGTGGTGAAAGAGTGGGAAGCCTGAGTGTGACTAGAAAGGTGGGGAGTGTGACTAGAGCCCTGGTGTGTGTGAAGAGGGAAAGGTGGTGAGTGTGACTAGAGCAGGGAGCCTGGTGTGTGTGAAGAGGGAAAGGTGTGTGACTAGAGCAGGAAGCCTGGTGTGTGTGAAGAGGAAAAGGTGGCAAGTGTGACTAGAGCAGGGTGTCTGGTGTGTGAGAGGGAAAGGTGGTGAGTGTGACTAGAGCAGGGAGCTGGTGTGTGTGAAGAGGAAGAAAGGTGGCAGGGTTTCTGTGTGAAGAGGAAAGCAGGTGAAAGGTGTGTGTGTGAAGAGGAAAAGGTGGTGAGTGTGACTAGAGCAGGGAGCCTGGTGTGTGTGAAGAGGAAAAGGTGGTGAAATGTGTGTGACTAGAGCAGGGAAGCCTGGTGTGTGTGAAGAGGGAAGGTGGCAAGTGTGACTAGAGCTGGAAGTCTGGTGTGTGTGAAGAGGGAAAGGTGAAGGTGGAGTGTGTGACTAGAGCAGGGAGTCTGGTGTGTGTGAAGAGGGAAAGGTGGTGAGTGTGACTAGAGCAGGGAGTCTGGTGTGTGTGAAGAGGGAAAGGTGGTGAGTGTGACTAGAGCAGGGAGCCTGGTGTGTGTGAAGAGGGAAAGGTGGTGAGTGTGACTAGAGCAGGGAAGTCTGGTGTGTGAAGAAGAGGAAAGGTGGTGAGTGTGACTAGAGCAGGGAGCCTGGTGTGTGTGAAGAGGGAAAGGTGGAGAGTGTGAGTGTGTGACTAGAGCAGGGAGTCTGGTGTGTGTGTGGTGGCAGTGTGACTAGAAGGTGTGTGTGAAGGGAAAGGTGGTGAGTGTGACTAGAGCAGGGAGTCCTGGTGTGTGTGAAGAGGGAAAGGTGGTGAGTGTGACTAGAGCAGGGAGTCTGGTGTGTGTGAAGAGGGAAAAAGGTGGTGAAGTGTGACTGAGCAGGTGTGTGAAAAGGGTGTGTGTGACTAGAGAAGGAGTGTGACTGGAGCAGGTGAGTCTGTGTGTGAAGAGGGAAAGGTGGCAAGAGTGACTAGAGCTGGAAGCCTGGTGTGTGAAGAGGGAAAGGTGGTGAGTGTGACTAGAGCAGGGAGCAGGGAGTCTGGTGTGTGTGTGAAGAGGGAAAGGTGGTGAGTGTGTGACTAGAGCTGGAGGCCTGTGTGTGTGAAGAGGGAAGGTGGTGAAGTGTGACTGTGAGCAGGGAGTCCTGGTGTGTGTGAAGAGGGAAAGGTGGTGAGTGTGACTGAGCAGGGAGTCTGGTGTGTGTGAAGAGGGAAAGGTGGTGAGTGTGACTAGAGCAGGGGTGCCTGGTGGTGGTGAGTGTGAAGAGGGAAAGGTGGCAAGAGTGTGACTGAGTGCAGGGAGTCCTGGTGTGTGTGAAGAGGGAAAGGTGGTGAGGGAGTGTGTGACTGTGAAGAGGGAGGGAGTGTGACTGAGTGTGTGTGAAGAGGGAAAGGTGGAAAGGTGGTGGTGTGTGTGTGAAGAGGAAAAGGTGGCCTGACCAGCAGGGAGTCTGGTGGTGTGTCTGAAGGTGTGTGTGACCTGAACAGGAAAGGTGGAGGAAAGGTGATGAGTGTGACCAGAGCAGGGAGCCTGGTGTGTGTGAAGAGGGAAAGGTGGTGAGTGTGACTAGAGCAGGGAGCCTGGTGTGTGTGAAGAGGGAAAGGTGGTGAGTGTGACTAGAGCAGGGAGCCTGGTGTGTGTGAAGAGGGAAAGGTGGCAGGGAAATGTGTGACTAGAGCAGGGAGCCTGGTGTGTGAAGAAGGAAAGGTGGAGAGTGTGACTAGAGCAAGGATTCTGGTGTGTGAAGAAAAGGTGGTGGTGGTGTGTGACTAGAGCAGGAAGCCTGGTGTGTGTGAAGAGGGAAAGGTGGCAAGTGTGACTAGAGCAGGGAGCCTGGTGTGTGTGAAGAGGGAAAGGTGGTGAGTGTGACTAGAGCAGGGAGTCTGGTGTGTGTGAAGAGGGAAAGGTGGCAAGTGTGACTGAGCAGGGAGCCTGGTGTGTGTGAAGAGGGAAAGGTGGCGAGTGTGACTAGAGCAGGGAGCCTCGTGTGGTTTAGAAATCTTCAGGACCTAACTCATGTTTGTTTGATGCACTTTTAATGTCTAAGCTATTTTTCCCGCCCCTGGCCAGATTTTTAAAGAGTGTCCCCCATGTTTTGTCCCCGCTCCTCAGGAGCATGAAAGGAGGACATCTGAGGAGATAAGGGGCTTGTGGAGAAAAGTCTGAGTTCTGTTTCCCTGAGATCAGGTGGGGTCTCTGCCTCTCCTGAGGCTGGTGTCCTGGAAGGTGTGGATGACATCTCCAGGACCAGACTACACCCAGTCCCACGAAGGCAGAGAGAGTGTTTGCTTCTGGAAGGGGTCCAGGCTCCCTGCAGCAGCTCCAGGGAAATGGGGACATTGCACTTAGTCTGATGGAGTCCTCTGGTGGCAGTCCTGGTGCAGGTTGGGTGGGCCACTGCTGTACTGGGCCACCTGGAGTTGGCACAGTGGAAACCCTCTGGTGAACAGGAGCCCACATGTGGTGCGAGGCCTCAGGGTCCTCACAGTGTGATCAGGGAGCTGTCAGTCAAAGACATGCTTGGTCCAGCCAGAGCAGCCCAGGAGAACTAGGCCAGCAGGACAGAGCAAGACACCAGTACTGGAAGCTATTAACCGTCTTTTCATTAGTATATTTTACTTGCTCAGAAACAAGCTGTGAGTAGCTTCTATGAATAGTGTTTTTTATCTGTATATGATCACAAGATCCTGGAACTGAGTAGAGTGATGGTGGCCTCAGGGAACAGCAATCCTGCCTTCAGAGGGTTGAGCAGTGGAGAGAGAATGGGGCAGATGTCCCCTGCCGGGGCCTGGCTCTGTTATCCTCAGTGTATGTCAGAGGTTCAAGGATGCTGCAAAGGACAGTTTGATCTGGACCAGATCATCTTTGGCATGGGCTGTGTTTCCCCCTCTCACTGACTTAGTTGGAAAGCCACCACTCACTAATACTGATGGCTGTCAGACTCCTCCCGGCCTGTGTGTAGGTGGAATCAGTCCATGGCAAAGTGCCTTTGGAGGAACAAAGTGCAGACTGGAGACCAAGACCCTCCTGGGCCCCTGGAATCATAAAGGAACACAGTTATCATGACTTGTTTGACTTGGACATTTGGTCACAGCGATGTGAACAGAAATGAAAAGAGTTGGCCAGGCGTGGTGGCACATGCCTTTAATCTTAGCACTCCAGAGGCAGAGGTAGGAGGATCACCATGAGTTCAAGGCCACCCTGAGACTACATAGTGAATTCCAGGTCAGCCTGAGCTAGAGTGAGACTCTGTCTCAAAAAAACAAAAAATAAATGAAGAGAGTCCTTGGGACCAAAGAGAGAGAAAAAAAAACCACCCTGGGGCATGCCTGGCAGTGTTTGGTCCTTTCCTGCTCTGACCTCACCAGGAGCCATTGTGAGGGGTGAACACCAGGCCTATATAAACCCCTGGCCAGACTGATCTTTGTCCTTCAGTGCAGAGAAGGAGTTGGTGGTCGGAGGGCACTTGGACTTGGAGGTTGGAGAGGAGGTAGAATTGAGAATCACAGATAGCGTTGGAGATCCACGACCAGACTGGATTGACAGAGTAAGTTTCTTTCCCACTCTGGTGTCTTTTGTTGTTTGGTGACCATTTTCTTCCTGAGATATTTATTCCTTCATCATTTCAGTTTAAGGTTTGGTTTTGCTTGTTTATTTTTCCTGATTAACTCTCCTCCATTTTCTTCATTATTCCTTTGTCATTTCTTTTACTTTGACTTATTCCTTTTTCCCATGAAAAATGATTAGTATATACTAACTGTATGTACAAAGTCAGTCATCTATGTGACATTTCCACAGCATGTCAAGAGCTGTGGTCATGGTCACCTGCACTTTTTTTCCCTCCTCTCTTTCCTCTTCCACACTCACAACAGTTCCCTCTTCCATTACACGCCCCCCACGCCCCATGTTCTCCAGTTGCTCCATTTGTCTGGTCTCTCTTTTTCTCCCTCTCTCCTCTGGTCATCCTTTCTATGGTGGAGAGCTTGTTCCAGCTTTTTCCTCTTCCTCCTTTAGACCCGGTCCTGGTCATCTTGGTAGAATGAACTCAGAAGGACCCAGTGTGTCTTATTAGACAGGCAAAGAAATTCCATAGTAACGTGAGGCCCTTCCCCTGAGTGACAGTGAGCCTGGGGAGAGAGGCACCCTTGTGGAGGAAAGCACCCGGGAGGGCAAGAGAAGATGGACAATGGACAGGATGACCATTGTGTCGAGATGGGCCCTCTTCTCTCTTCTACAGAGTCTAAAACATTTCCTGACAGAATTGTCCCACCCAGTGGACTGGCAGGTCCTTCCAGGGATCCTTGTTTGTCTTGTTCATTTTGAGTATACCACCCTCCCTATCTTGTGGGATCATGTGTGGCTATCTGATTATTGAGGAGTTTGAATGAAGCTGGCATCCTGGTGCCCTGGAGTGTGTTGGTAGCAGCATCTTGTTAGCGCATCACAATGTCAGTGAGGGGCTACCATTCACTCAACACCAACCCATCTGAGGTTCAGCAAACCCGAACTGAGTCCCTAGAGTGTGAAGATGATGCAGCCTGTAAAAGGCAAGCAGTAGTGGAGTTTAAGTGCGCGGGTGTAAACATGTCATTTGACATCGCATGCATTCCCTTTCTAACTGGTGTATATCAGTGTCCATAGCCCAGTGGAGAAGCATTAAGCTTCTTGAACCTCTCATCACCATGGTAACTCTGGCTTTGCTTGTTGTGAAAGTGGGCAGGTCCTTATTTGGATGTGAGATGTCCCCCACTGGCTTATGATTTTGAGCACTTCCTGCCCAGCAGGTGGCCCTGGTCAGGAAAGTTGTGCTACCACTGGCAAGGGTGTCCTAGCTGGAGGAGGTGGGTCAAGGTGGGGGATCAGGCTTGTCAGGATGGGATAACCTGCTCCCTCCCTCCCCACTGCTCTGCCTGTGAGCTGCCCACCACTGTACCTCCTCTTTCCCCCCAAACAGCTGCCAAAATAAACCCTGTCTCCTTTAAGTTTCTCTTGTCAGGTACTTTGTCACAAGGAAAAGAAAAGGAAGTAGTATTGTTCTTGGGGTCAAAAAGTGGAAAAAACCACTGGGGGCTTGGCCCAGCCATGGTTGGTCCGTGTCTTCTTACGACCTCATAAAAGGCCATTGTGCGTATTTAAGGACCCTTGTCCAGAGGCTGTGGACATGGCTCAGTCCAGTGGTTGAAGACACTTCTGTGCAAACTGTGCTAGGCTCAGTATCTGGCATTTGTCTGCAGTAGCAAGAGTCACTGGTGTACACACACGCACACGCGTACATTCAAACACGCAATAAATCAATAAAATGACATACAAAGAGTTGTCCTCAGGAAGCTGAGGGTGGGGAGGGGCAGGTGGTTGGATCAGGAGGGTGGGGATACCACGTGGGGAGCTGATGCACATGGACAGAGGTCTATGCTCCTGACTTGAGGCTGGGGGTTCAGTTTGGATTTTGAGTTCTATTTGCCTTTTATTTATTCCTGCTGTTTTCTGTTTCTCTTTGTGCTGATCTTTTTTATTTTCTTAATTATTAACATTTTTCATTTTTAAGCTCTTCACTTTTTGGCCACTTTTTGCTTTGTTTTATTTTTTCTTATTTTACCAGTTAGCACATGTGAACTGACTCAATGTAGACTCCCCACGCACACTTACTGCTCATGCTCTGATGACGCTCATCTGCTCTCTCACCTCCCTGTCCCTCCCACAAGCCCAGTCTTCCTCTTTTCCATTCAGGTGTCTCACCAGCGCGCCCCCATCATTGGACAAAACATGCCATGTCTGTCTTTGTGAGCAAAGCTTGTCACATATAACACTATGTCTGGACACATCTGTGTTCCAGACAGACTTCATGCTTCTTGGCAGAGTGTGTGATTCTTGCTTCAGGTCTGATCATCTGCTGTCTTTTTTATGTCATCTGTATGTTGCTGTCGTCCTTTGACTGTCTGCGGGAACCCATTAGATCATGGAGAGTGGCTTTTGTTCTGTGTGCTGGGAGTGTGCTACACGCTCACCTGATTCATCTAGGAGTTTGGCCACTTGTTCTCTGTTTACCTCACTGTGACACCACATTGGCATCAGGGGATACTGACCTTGTATAAGGGGTGTGGAAGTGTTTCTTCTCTTTCTACTCATGGATGCTTCACAGGCACTCGTCTTCCTTCCTTGGTGAAGGTCTGCTGGGATTCATATTGCACTCTGTTCGGTGCTTGCCCTTTCTTTGCTGGGAGATTTTTTCATTGTTATTTCAATGCTTCTTATTTTTTTAATTTTAATTACTTAATTATTTGAGAAAGTGAGAGAGAGAAAGAGGCAGACACACAGAGAGAGAATGGGCATACAAGGACCTCCCGCCACTGCAAATGAACTACAAATGCATGTGCCACCTTGTGCATCTGGCTTATGTGGGTCCTGGGAATCAAACTGAGGTCCTTTGAGTTTTGCAGGCAAATGCCTTGACCACTAAGCCATCTCTCCAGCCTCAATGTTTCTTATTGGTGTAGTTGTTAATAATGTGTGGGAAATGGATTCCTTTCTTCCAATTTATTACAATTTTTGCAGTGATGTTTTGTTACCAATGGTGCTTTGAATTGTACTGATATCTGTTATAATCTCACCGGCTGTTGTGTCTAATGTTATCGTCTTTTGTGAGTTTGGTAAGGGTTGTCAGTTCTGTTGTATTGCAGTAAAGTGTAGTGTCCCCACTGTGTGTTTGTTAGAGATACCCATGATTATTGATACAGGAATTTATAAGTGGAGTGTTTCATTCTCGACTTGCTGTTCATTTGTATTTTTGTTTCATCTTCATCTTGTGGTCCCACACACTGTACAGATGGAGGAGGAGGAAGAGAGGGAACAACCAGGCGTGCGTGCTGGAACATGTGGCCATGAACTCGTGCCCATTCACAACATCATGAACACTCAGGGACAAAGAACCTTTGCACAGATAAAAGTTATTTGGCAATACCAAGATTACAGCCTGATGTTACTTAAGATCTCATATATTGTTAGCATGTGTAACACCTGGATTGCCCACGTAACTGTCATGGTAAAAACAGTGCACTATCAGCACATGACTGAGAAGTGCCATATCCTGCAGAACTCTGAGCACATGTGCACCATTACACCGGGCAATCAAGCAACAATGAATATACAACTAGGGATGGTGAGGGAGGCCCAGGTCCAGCATCTTTTTGCCCAGGCACCCTGTCTTTTTCAATGCTGCCCATGGGCAGACATAGACCACCTCAATATTAAAAGAGAAACCATCATGAAAAACATCAGAGGGCAGTTACGCTTAGCTCGCTGTGGACAGATGCCAGGTGTCACCATCTTGAAGAACCGAGGGCCCATGGGCAACAGCAGGGATCGGGGACATCAGGTGGAATTGGTGCTTCCGTCAGAACGTTTTTCATCTGCTGTGTCACTGAGAAGGAGCCAGACCCTTGTGGACCTTTCCTCGTTGGCCAATCCCAGTGCTCAACAGAAAATGGTTAAAAAAAAGGAGAAAGAAGCGACAGAGAGCACGGAGCGGACCTGTTAGAGAGCTCAGTCCCATTCCGGAGGAGAGTAAGGACTCTGCAAAAGAGGATATTCATCAATGCTCAGGCCCCGGGGATCCACCACCCCAAGCCCCCCAGGAGGAGACCACCTCCTCCCCACACAGCCAATGCCACCGAGGCTGGGGAGGAGTCATAAGAAATATTGCCAAACATGTAAGAAGATTATTTTGTTGCTGTTGCCCACCTGAGCCAGTAGCCCCACACTGTGGGGAATAGGTAAAAACTGAGTCAGGCCTGCAGTGATTAGAAGTATACATATAAGTATATAATTCTCAATATTTTATATAAATAAACATTTGTTTATTTTAATATGTTCTGTTTCTTTGTGCATCTCTGTGTGTATTTGTGTGTGTGTGTGTGTGTGTGTGTGTGTGTGTGTGTGTGTGTGTGTGTGTGTGTGTGTGTGTGTGGACTCTTTAGAACCTCTGGCCACTGCAAACAAACACCAGGCTCTTGTGCCACTTTGTGTCCAGAGTATGTGGATTTGCTTGGAAATGGAATATGTGTCCGCAAGCTTTGCCAGCAAGAGCCTCTGTGGGCTGTCCCATCTTCCCAGCAGTCAGTGACAGCCTCTTATAGAGAGTGGACTAGGGGATGGCTAGTGGGAAAGTGCTCGCCAGGCACCTGCGAGTCCTCAGATCAGACCTCAGGTCAGAGCCTGATGTGGTGCTGGGCTTCTCTTAGCTCAGTGCCTCTGCTGGGAGAAGAGATGCCAGAATCTGGAAAGTACAGGGGTTAACAACAAAGGGAGCCCCTTTCTCAAATGAGGTGGAAGTGGGAAGACAAGGACTGACCTAACATTGCCCTCTGACTGTACATGTGCACCCTGGGACACCTGCACAGACACCAACAAGTTCACATGTGCAAACAAAGTAATCCAGAAGAAATTTTTTTGTTGTTCTTTAGAAAAATCTATATTGCAGGTGGGAGAGATGACTTAGTGGTTAAAGCGCTGGCCTATGAAGCCTGAGGACCCAGGTTCAGTTCTCCAGATCCCATGTAAGCCAGATGCACGTGGTGGCGCATGTTTCTAGTGTTTGAAGTGGCTAGAGGCCCTGGTGTGCCCATTCTCTACCCCCTACCGTATCTAATAAATAATCTGAAAAAAAAAATTTGAATTTTTTCAAAGATTTAAAAAAAATTTTAAATTTATTTTTGTAGAGAGACTCAGAGAGAGACAGAGAGAACGAGGAAGACAGATAGAGTTGGGCGTGCCACCATCTCTCAGCTGCTGTGAATGAAATCCAGATGTGTGCGCCTCCTTGTGGGCAAGTGCGACATTGCGCCCTTGCGTCACTTTGCGTCTGGCTAAACGTGGGACCTGGAGTTTGGAACTGGCGTTCTTAGGCTTAGGAGGCAGGCGCCTTAACCTCTAAGCCATCACTCCAGCCCTCAAAAAAAATTATTTTTAAAACATTTTTTTATATTTTATTTATTTGAGTGAGAGAGAGAGAGAGAGAAAAAAAAATGGGTATGCCATGGCCTCCAGCCACTGCTAATATACTCCAGATGCATGCATCCCCTTGTGCATCTGGCTTACATGGGTCCTGGGGAATTGAACTGGGATCCTTTGGCTTTTCAGGCATAGGCCTTAACTGCTAAGCCATTTCTCCAGCCCCCCAAACAGTATTTTTTGAAAAGAACAATCTGTATTGGTTGATAATGTGTGACTGATGTGGGAAACAAAGTGAAAGTAGAAATTATGAAATGTTGAGTTTGATGAATCTGTAGGATGCCTATTAAGATGTAATGAAATAGCTACAGCCCAAGTTAGGAGAGGGAGAGAGAGAAAAGAGGGATAGGGGAGGGAGGAGAAGAGGGGGAGAGAAAAGAGAGAAAGAAAAGAACATCTGATACAAGGGAAATGTACATTGAATCACTATTCTGAGAAACATCCCCAGAGGACACTAAGGAGAAATAGACTCAGAGCTACAAGCACGTCCCAGTTTCCCTGCCTGTGGCCAGTCTGCAAAACTTCACCTCGAGGAAGCCTGCATATCTGGTACTGCTTTAGACCTAATAGAGGCCCTCGAGTTTTTAAACACTTTTCTTCTGTTTCTATCTAGCACTTTATTGCATCTCAGATCCTTTGTTTATTTCCATCATTGTTTTCAGTTTTGTCTGCATTTGCAATAACAAAAATGGCTTCCTTTGCATTTGCATGAAAACAGAATTCTAAGAATACTGGCTATTTTGTTCAGTAAATAATTCAATCATAATTGGGAAATGAGGAAAATCTCTAAAAGTCTGTCAGTCAGCCTAAAACATACTTAAACTGAAAAACCAACCAGATTTCTAGTTTCTGTTCTCTCTCTCCTTCACTCTCCCCAGCCCCAGCCCAAAACAGGCTGTCTGTCTTTTCATTTGAGAGTCTCAAATTGTGGTCCTGACTGAGTTATAACTCTTTATATGGACATGTCAGCCTTTGTCTCATGGATGATCCATTGGTTTATTTCTCCTGAGTGCAGGGATCACAAGTGCCAGCAGACCCAGCACTTGGCAGAAGAATTGTGAGGTCAAGGCCAGCCTGGGCTATAGAGCAAGACTTATCTCTAAGAGAGGAAAGAAAACAAAATGCAAAGTCTGAAGGAAGTGGCCTGGACATTTGTCCAGGAAAGGCTGTAAATGAAAAGAGCACATTGCAGACAATAGAAGTCACTAAAGATGAGCCGGACATTCCAGACAAGGCAGAAGGAAGAATCACCGTTAAACCCTGATGAAAAGGGCTACGTTGCACAAAAAACCCAAAAAACTTAAAAAAATAATAAAATAAAAAAAAAAGTGCCACAGGACTTTGCACATGTCAAAAGTGCCACATGATAAATCAGAGGAAGATTACAGTTATAGAAATGTTTATTCTTGGGCTGGAGAGATGGCTTAGCAGTTAAGGAGTTTGCCTTCAAAGCCAAAGGACCCTGATTCGATTTCCCATGACCCATGTCAGCCAGTTGCACAAGAGGGCATGGGTGTAGAGTTCTTTTACAGTGGCTGGAGGCCTTTCATGCCCATTCTCTCTCTCTGCCTCTCCCTCCCTCCCTCCCTCCCTCTCTTCTCTCTCTCTCTCTCTCTCTCTCTCTCTCTCTATCTATCTATATATATATATATATATATATATATATATATATATATATATGATGTAATGTTTATTCTTTGGATTTGAAAAAATGTACCAGATCCCCAGCAACACACATACTGTCACACGTGGCTTTCTGTGCTTTAATTGTACTCCAAACAAGATTTTTTTCTCCACAATAAATTATTCTCCCTACTTCTTATTTTTCCTTATCCTAGACTCACCTGCAATTTTTTAAACTTTTGCTTATTTTTATTTATTTATTTATTAGCAGACAGAGAAAGAGGCAGAGAGAGAGAAAATGGGCACACCAGGTCCTCTAGCCACTACAAACAAACTCCAGATGCATGTACCCCCTTGTGCATCTGGCTTACGTGGGTACTGAGAATTGAGCCTTGAACCAGGGTTCTTAGGCTTCACAGGCAAGTGCTTAACCGCTAAGCCAACTCTCCAGCCCTGGCCTGCAATTTTCTACACAGCCAATCTTGCACTTAAACTGCAATCCTCCTGCCTCTGCCTATGTATTTTAAGAAATGCACCATCACGGCCCTCATTCCCTTACATTTTCTATTTTCTAGAATTGATTTTAAATATAATGACTCTGCTTATATTAATTATTACTTATTTAACATTTTTTTATTATGGTTTTTTCGAGGTAGGGTTTCACTCTAGTCCAGGCTGACCTGGATTAGTGCTATGTAGTTTTTGGCCTGGAACTCTTGGCGATCCTACTGCCTCTGCCTCCCTTGATGCTGGGATTAAAGGCGTGCACCAGTTTGGCAATTTTTTGATTTTGAAATTGTATTAACATTTTGAAATTGTATTGTTGCTTTCAGGTTCAGCATTGCTGGCAGAAATCACCCGACTGAAAGCAGCTTGTGGGAAAAAAGAGGTTTATTTTGGCTTACAGGCTCATGGCTCCATGATGGCAGGAAAATGATGGCATGAGCAGAGGGTGGACAAACTCTCTGGTCAACATAAGGTGGACAACAGCAACAGGAGATGCCCAAACACTGGCAAGGAGCAGCTGGCTATATTTTCATAAAAACAATGCTCTGCCTTTTTAAGGTGTTAATTCCCAAGTTGCCATCAGCTGGGAACCTAGCATTCAAACAGGCTGTCTTTTTGAATCAAACTGAACATTCAGCCCTGGCCCCCATAAACTGATAACCAGATATATGATGTAAAATGTAATGCATTCATGCAAATTTAAAAGTCCCCATAGTTTTTATCAATTCCAATGATGTTCATACATCCCCATGATCCAAGGTCTTTAATCTGAGCCATAATACCAAAAATATCCCCAAAAAACCCATAATGGCACAGAATAAAACATTCACACTGCAAAGGATGGCAATTACCTTGCAATGATTTTTGTTAAAACAAAGAAATACTGTAACTGATACAAGATTTTAAACAACCAGGGCAAACGTCAAACTCTGTCTTCCAATCCAACAACTACTCAGTGACAAATCTCCAAGTCCGATAATGTGAGCAGCAACAAGTCTCTGGAGTTCCAATTGTGTGCCCCTCCAGCTACTACTCACAGTCCTGGAAAATTCATCCAAGGCCAGCAGCTCTCCTTGGCAGCCATCTCATAATCCCATCTCCACTGGGTCTCCACTGATAAATCAGAGGAACCCATTCCATCCTCATGGCCCCATGGGATCTCCTTGCAGGCATCCAGCAAACCTGCTTCACACTGTCCATGGCCATTTAAAAACACAAGACTGCATTAAAAATTCAATGACCCTCTGAGCTTATTTGTTATACTCCATAATACAAGAAGGGTGCCAATTTGTTAATCCAGGGGAATAAATCAGACTTTGAAGAACAGGACACTCCTTCAGCATTCAGGCCCCTTCAAAAAAGAGTTTTTTCTTCCTGTTGCCCCAGTGCAGGTTAGCTGGCCCAATCTCAAAGGTTGTAATCTCTCAATTGCAGATGAATGGGCAGGACCCAAAGATTTCAATTTTTTTTTTTTTTTTTTTTTTTTTTTTTGGTTTGAGTTTTTCAGATGGTCCAGGCTGACCTGGTATTAACTATGTAGTCTCAGGGTGGCCTTGAACTCAATATAATCCTCCTACCTCTGCCTCCAAGTGTGCTGGGATTAATTGTCCCTCACGGACACCAGCCAGGTGTCTAAGATTTCATTTTTTTCTCTACCTTATCCCTCTGCTCACAGCAGGTTCATTTTTATTTTTTAAACCCTGCACATCTTCTCCAGGACAGGGCGCTTTGTTCATCCCCTGCTAGCCCAGTCCAAGTAAACCTCTTTCTTCACCTCATAAGCCAAACCTCAATCCTAGTTCTTACTGCATTCAGGTCTTTCAGCTCTGACCAGAATAGTCCATTAAGCTGTACTTACAGCACTGCAAGGCATGTCTTAGGCCAAGATTTCAAATCCTTCCACATTCCCTCTTGAAAATCAGCTCCAAAAGGCCAAAGCCACACAGTCAGGTGTCTAGCAGCAATCCCTCCTCCAGTACCACTTTACTGTTGCAGTCAGGTTCACATTGCTGGCAGAAATCACCCGACTGAAAGCAGCTTGTTGGAAAAAGATTTAAAAAGGCTTACAGGCTATTTTCCATGATGGCAGGCCCAATGATGGCATGAGCAGAGGGTGGACATCACACCTGGTCAACATAAGTGGAAACTGCAAAAGAGTGCCCCAAACACTGGCAAAGACAGCTGGCTATAATACCAACATGCCCGCCATCAACATTTGCCTCCAGGAGGTGTTAATTTTTTGCCATTGCTGGGAACCCAGCATTCAGAACACTTACTTTAGATTTACCCAATTTGACCACACCAATGTGGTGGCGCTGCCGTTAATCCCAGCACTCGGGAGTCAGAGGTAGCAGGATTGCCAAGAGTTCTAGTCCACACTGAGACTACATAGTTAATTCCAGGTCAGCCTGGACCAGAGTGAGCCCCTACCTGGAAAAGCCAAAAAAAAAAAAAAAAAAAAAAATTATATGTAGAAAACAAAATGGATGTTCAGAATCCTTTTTTTTTTTTTTTTTTTTTTTTTTTTTTTTGAGGTAGGATCTTGCTCTAGCCCAGGCTTACCTAGAATTCACTATATAGTCTCAGGATAGCCTTGAACTAACCCTGATCCTCTTACCTCTGCCTCCTGAGTGCTGGGATTAAAGGTGTGTGCCACAATAGCTTAATCAACTTCCTTTCATTGTTGGAAAGTTTATATACCAATTGACTTGATTTTAATCTGACTTGGGGGGATTTCTGCTCCATCCTGCAAACCTGAACATTCATCATCCCTGGGTCCAAAAGTTTGTTCAGAGCACACAGCTAGCACCAGGCCTGGGGCTCTTTCCTTCTGGGAGGTAGAGACAGGAGGATCAGGAGTTCAAGCTCATCCTTAGCTACAGAGATGGTTTGAAGCCAGAATGATATACAAATTTTATTTAAATAAAAAAAAAAAAACTTGCCGGGCCTGGTGGCACACGCCTTTCATCCTAGCACTTGGGAGGCAGAGGTAGGAGGTTTGCTGTAAGTTCCAGGCTAGCCTGAGATTACACAGTGAATTCCAGGTCAGCCAGGGCTAGAATGAAACCCTACCTCAAAAAAACAAAAGAAAAAAAAAATAAAAATGCAAAAGCAGGAGAACGAGGAGGAGGGCTCCACAATGCTGTCTTGCAGACACAACATGGCCATTAGACTCATGAACTCACAGTAGCTGTGGCTTCCTGTACAAGATGGACCCTTTCAGTATTTCTTCATAGATGGGAAACAGGTTCATCAGACCCAACAACACAGAATAGCTAATGGCAGCTAAAATTTAACTAGGAATGGGGAGTCTTGAAAGTCACTGGTGTAGCCATTGATAAGTTATCCATTTTCCAGTAAATAACCTCCCACCCATGCTCATGGAAGCAATCTTCACTTCCTGACTTAACTCAGGGAGGTGATTCCAAAAAAAAAAAAAGAGAGAGAGAGAGAGAGATGTTCCTGGGGATGGTGGTGCATGCCTTTAATCCCAGCACTCGGGAGGCAGAGGTGGTTGGATTGCCTTTGAGGCAACCCTGATAGTACATTATGACTTCCAGGTCAGCCTGGGCTAGAGCAAGAGTTCACCTCAAAAAAACAACAAACAAAAACAAAAACAAACAAAAAAAACATGTAAGAAAGAAGGAAGTTTACTGGGAAGAAGTGTTCAGTCTGAAGGGGAGGTGGATAAGATATGGTAATTGGGAGGGAGTAATATAAAAAAACATTATATACATGTATGAAAGGATTCACAATATGCTTAGTACCACAACACTTTATATTTCAAGTTCTTCACATTTTTGGAATTTTTTTCTTTTGCTGTTTTTTCAATGTAGGATCTTGCTCTGGCCCATGTTGGCCTATGTAGTCTCAGGGTGGCCTCAAACTCATAGGAATCCTCCTATCTCTGCTTTCCAAGTGCTGAGATTAAAGGTGTGCATCACCATGCTTGGCCCAGTTTTGAATTTTCAGAATATCTAGTGACCCTTCCTGAGGACATACCCAAGTGTAAACACAAAATGCACTTATGGTTCATATACAGCAGATAAATATAGCTTTTTTTTCTTTCTTTTCTTTGTTTCTTTATTTTCTGGTTTTTCAAGGTAGGGTCTTGCACTAACCGAGACTGACCTGGAATTCATCAAATACCCCCAGGGTGACCTGGAACTCACAACAATCCTCCTACCTCTGCCTCCATGATGATGGGATTAAAGCCGTGCACCACCATGCCCAGCTACATATTGTCTATTTTTTCCCATGTAAAATGAATGAGTTTAACAGATAGCAGGATTCTCAATTTGATGATGACTTTTGAAGAAAAGATACAGCAGGCCTCTCTGTTCCACACCTATCTAAGAACTCTACCAGATGCCAGACAAAGTGGGCATTTTCAATACCTTTTCAAAAAGGAAGGGTGTTTGAGACAGCATGTCTCCCATTTTCCTCATGCTAGGACTTAAACAGCAAATGTCTCCTCCCTCAGTCTGACTTGTGGTTTCCATGGAAGCGGTGGGTAGCAGCAGAACCTCCAGGTTCCTGTGATGGGAGCAGTTGACACTCCTTGGTGAATGACTTCAGGTAACAAATGCCAAAGAACAGTTTTTTAGTTGGAGTAAAAGTCAGCAGTAGAGAGCAGAAGCTAGAAATGGGCTGTGAGGGAGGTGCTCCACCAGGTGAACACGTATCTCATAGCACCGGCCTGAGCACTGCACGAGCTCCAGGCACACCAGGGCGGGAGGCGCAGCTGCCACTACCCCTATGAGTGACCTCCCGTGAGTCCAGAAGAAAGCACGAGAAGATGCTCTGAAGATCCCAGCTCCTGATACATCCATCTTCCACCCGGTGGTGTTGCTGCTGTCTCAACTCTGTGCTTTCAGAGACCAGAACGTAGAGGAAGATTCCTGCCTGTAAAGCAGGCCCTGAAGGGTCTCTTCCAGAGGAGGGTCATTGTCCCCCAGTTTCATCCTGCCTGGAATGGATCTAGGGAGTCCGTGGTGCAAACATGCAATTCAGTTAAACTTGCCTGCAAGGAGGCTGGCAACAGGACCAAGGGCTTGGGGAGCACCCTTTACCTTTTACTCCAGCCTTTACTCCCCAGACCACAGGAGCTCCAGCTCCCACCAGTGCAATAGCAATTCTGAAAGCTGCAGGCTGAGGTTTCAGCCTCCACCCTGCCTCCCTGGCAGCTATCCGGATGGGCTTGGAACAGGGACAGGCACAGCTGCCAACCAACCTCAGTGGATCACCACACTGTCCCAGCCCCAGTCCCATCCCTGGGTGTGCCCTTTCTGCTGGATGTGAAGGAGAAAGGGCCTTGCAGAGGATGGCACCTCCCTCACAGCCCAATGCATCCTCCACAGCCCCGCGGATACCCAGGCCTCAAAGAGCCCACTCAGTTCTCATCAGGGTCAAAGCTCATAAAAGCTGGAAGTTCAGCCTGGGTCCCACAGATGAGTTGTACTGGGTTTGAGCGCAGGCACTCGGGAGACTTCTCCATTGTGAGTGAACAAGACAGCGAAGGTTTGCTGACTAAGGGGCCCTGCTGATCCCCTTTGCTGGGATCTTCTCAGTCATTAAATGCCCAGGGACAAACACCACATCTGCCTCTCACCTTGGTCCACAGTTCACAAAAAGCCTCAGATGCACCTGGCATATGTCCCCATGCTGCTTCAAGGTGTGGAGAAGAGGATACTGTTTCACCTTTAATAAGTATTCACAAACAATTTACAGGTAACACAGTTTCTCAGAGAGATGAGTTTGGAGTCACCTGTTGGGTCTCTTCATTGGGACAGACTAAGCTTAGGCTCTTTCTGACACCAAAGGGTGCCATGCCTAACACCAGTTCTCCATTCTCCAAATGGGTGTCCAACAATTCAATCCTAGCCCTATCTACCTGGAATTAGTGTGTTTCCACATGCTACATGTTCAGCCCCACAAGCCAATCTCCACTTCAGATGCGCTAAGCTGAGGAAGGACCCACACTTTTACATAACCAACTGCAAATGCAGGACCCTGCCCACACATTTGGCCAGTCACTTAAACAACTTTCAGACCTCAGGAAAACACTGATTGGTTCACCACTTTACTATACAGGGTAAAGATAGGGAGAGGCAAACAGGGCTGGTGAGATGGCTCAGCACTTAAAGGCATTTGGTTACTAAGCCTGCAGCCTCCTGGTTGGGTGCCCCAATACCCATGTAGAACTAGGTGCACACAATGGCACGTGTATCTGGAGTTTATTTCAGTGGGCAAAAGGGACCCTGTTTTTTTCTCAAATAATGTTTTATACTTTATTTATTTACTTATTTAAAAGAGAGAAGGAAGGAGAGAGAGAGAGAGAGAGAGAGAGAGAGAGAATGGGCATGCCAGCTCCAACTGCTGCAAAGGAACTCCTTGTGAATCTGGCTTACGTGTGTACTGGGGAACGGTCCTTTGACTTTCTAGACAAGCACCGTAACCACTAAGACATCTCTCCAGCCCCTGAAAAAAAATTGTTTTGGGGCTGGAGAGATGGCTTAGTGGTTAAGGCGCCTGCCTGCTAAACCTAAGAACGCTGATTCCAATCTCCAGAGGTTACAATCTCCACATTTAGCCAGATACAAAGTAATGCAAGGGTGCAATGCCGGACTTGCCCACAAGAGGGTGCACACATCTGGATTTCGTTCACAGCAACTGACAGACTGCTGGCGCGCCCATCTCTTTCTGTCTTCCTCTCCCTATCTGTCTCTCTCTGTGTCTCCAATAAATAAATAAATAAACACATAAATAAATAAATAAATAAATAAATAAATAAATAAATAAATAAATAAAAAAATTTTTAAAAGAATTGTTTTTGTTTAGGCTTGTCAAGGTAGGGTTTCACCCTAGTCCACACTGACCTGGTTTTCACTATTTAAAAAAACGTCCTTTTTTAAGGCAGAGCCCAAGAGAAGAGATAAAAGACAAAGTAGAGGCAGGGATGAGGCTTCCACAGCCTCCCAGATGCTGCACTGCCATGAACTGCGTGTGTTCAGAATCAGTCCATGGCACAGTGCCTTTGGAGGAACAAAGTGCAGACTGGAGACCAAGACCCTCCTTGGCCCCGGGAACTGTAAATGAGCACAGGTATCACACAATAAAAAAATAATGTGAAATACAAAGAGTTGTCTTTAGGAAGCACAGGGTGGGGAGGAGCAGGTGGTTGGATGATACTGCGCCCTCTAGAGCCTGACCATGGATAGTGGCTTTTGTTCTGTGTGCTGGGAGTTCAGAGATGCTCTCCTGATTCATCAAGGAGTTTGGCCACTTGTTCTGTTTACCTTACTGTGACACCACGTTGGCATAAGGGGATACTGACCTTGTAGAAGGGGTGTGGAAGTGTTCCTTCTCTTTCTACTCATGGATGATTCACAGAGCGTTCGTCTTCCTTGGTGAAGGTCTGCTGGGATTCATATTGCACTCTGTTGGGTGCTTGCCCTTTCTTTGCTGGGAGATTTTTTCATTGTTATTTCAATGCTTCTTATTTTTTAAATTTTTACTTATTTATTTATTTATTTCAGAAAGTGAAAGAGATAAAGAGGAAGACACAGAGAAAGAGAGAGAGAATGGGCATACCAGGGCCTCCAGCCACTGCAAATGAACTACAGATGCATGTGCCACCTTGTGCATCTGGCTTGTATGGGTCCTGGGAATCAAACTGAGGTCCTTTGAGTTTTGCAGGCAAATGCCTTGACCACTAAGCCATCTCTCCAGCCTCAATGTTTCTTCTTGGTGTAGTTGTTAATAATGTGTGGGAAATGGATTCCTTTCTTCCAATTTATTACAATTTTTGCAGTGATGTTTTGTTACCAATGGTGCTTTGAATTGTACTGATATCTGTTATAATCTCACCGGCTGTTGTGTCTAATGTTATCGTCTTTTGTGAGCTTGGTAAGGGTTGCCAGTTCTGTTGTATTGCAGTAAAGTGTAGTGTCCCCACTGTGTGTTTGTTAGAGATACCCATGATTGTTGATATAGGAATTTATAAGTGGAGTGTTTCATTCTCAATTTGCTGTTCATTTGTATTTTTGTTTCATCTTCATCTTGTGGTCCCACACACTGTACAGATGGAGGAGGAGGAAGAGAGGGAACAACCAGGCGTGCGTGCTGGAACACGTGGCCATGAACTCGCTCCCATTCACAACATCATGAACACCCTGGGACAAAGAACCTTTGCACACATGAAGCTGATTTTGCAACACCAAAATGAAAGGGTGATGTTCCTTAGATCTCCCAGGTTGTTGGCCTCTGTAACACCTGGATTGCCCATGAAACTGTCATGGTAAAAACGGTGCACTATCAGCACATGACTGAGACATGCCATATCCTGCAGAGCTCTGAGCACATGTGCATCATGTCTGCAGGCAATCAAGGAACAATTAAGGCACAACTAGGGAGTGTGAGGGAGGCCCAGGTTCAGCACCTTTTCGCCCAGGTATCCTGTCCTTTTCAATGCTGGCCATGTGCAGGCATAGTCCACCTCAATATAAGAAGAGAAACCATGATGAAAACCGTCGGAGGGCAGTTACAATTAGGTCCCTATGGACAGATGCCAGGTGTCACCATCTTGAAGTACCGTGGGTCCATGGGCAACAGCAGGGATAGGGGACATCAGGCGGAATCAGTGCTTCCTTCAACCAGTCGTTCAGATGTTTGTTCATCCCCTGTGTCACTGAGAAGGAGCCAGACCCTTCAGGACCTTTCCTCGTTGGCCAATCCCAGTGCTCAACAGCAAAAGTTGAAGAAACGGAGGAAGGAGCGACAGAGAGC
The DNA here is from genome assembly GCA_036365145.1 of Orientallactaga sibirica. Classification (NCBI taxonomy): domain Eukaryota; kingdom Metazoa; phylum Chordata; class Mammalia; order Rodentia; family Dipodidae; genus Orientallactaga; species Orientallactaga sibirica. Next base: position 22,497 of record JAEOAD010000469.1, on the reverse strand, counting down.
ACGGAGCAGACCTGTTGGTTGGCTCAGTCCCATTCCAGAGGAGAGCGAGCACTCCTCGAAAGAGGATATTTATCGATACTCAGGCCCTGGGGATCCACCACCCCATACACCCCAGGCGGAGACCACCTCCTCCCCACACAGCCAATGCCAACGAGGCTGGGGAGGAGTCATAAGATGTGTTGGCAAACATTTAAAAAGGTCATTTTGCTACTCTTGCCCACCTGAAGCAGTAGCCCCACACCTGGGGAATATGTAAAAACTGATAAAGAGGCCCGAGGCATCGAGGAGAAAGACAGGCAGGTGGTGTGTCCAACATGCACGCTCACATTTCATCTGTGCTGCCTTTTTTCACTTTGCATGCCACGGCATCCAGAAACACAGGTTCAGAGGCCTCCAGGCAGACATGGACACCAATAAGCCAGGCCTGCAGTGATTAGAAGTGTACATATGAGTATATAATTCTGAATATTTTATATCAATAAACATTTGTTTATTTTAATATGTTGTTTCTTTGTGCATCTCTGTGTGTATTTGTGTGTGTGTGTATTTGTGTGTGGACTCTTTAGAACCTCTGGCCACTGCAAACAATCACCAGGCTCTTGTGCCACTTTGTGTCCAGAGTATGTGGATTTGCTTGGAAATGGAATATGTGTCCGCAAGCTTTGCCAGCAAGAGCCTCTGTGGGCTGTCCCGTCTTCCCAGCAGTCAGTGACAGCCTCTTATAGAGAGTGGACTAGGGGATGGCTAGTGGGAAAGTGCTCGCCAGGCACCTGCGAGTCCTCAGATCAGACCTCAGGTCAGAGCCTGATGCAGTGCTGGGCTTCTCTTAGCTCAGTGCCTCTGCTGGGAGAAGAGATGCCAAGACAGGAGAATTTGCCAGAATCTGGAAAGTAGAGGGGTTAACAACAAAGGGAGCCCCTTTCTCAAGTGAGGTGGAAGTGGGAAGACAAGGACTGACCTAACGTTGCCCTCTGACTTTACATGTGCACCCTGGGACACCTGCACAGACACCAACAAGTTCACATGTGCACGCAATATAATCCAGAAGAAATTTTTTTGTTGTTCTTTAGAAAAATCTGTATTGCAGGTGGGAGAGATAGCTTAGTGGTTAAGGCGCTTGCCTATGAAGCCTGAGGACCCAGGTTCAGTTCTCCAGGTCCCATGTAAGCCAGATACACGTGGTGGCACATGTTTCTGGAGTTTGCAAGGGATAGAGGCCCTGGTTGCCCATTCTCTACCCCCTACCATATCTAATAAATAAAAATCTGAAAAATTTATTTTTCAAACATTTTTTATATTTTATTTGAGAGAAAGGGAGAGAGAATGGGTGTGCCACGGCCTCCAGCCACTGCTAATGTACTCCAGATGCATGCATTCCCTTGTGCATGTGACTTACATAGGTCCTGGGGAATTGAACTGGGATCCATTGGCTTTTCAGGCATAGGCCTTAACTGCTAAGCCATTTCTCCAGCCCCCTAAAAATTATTTTTTGAAAAGAACAATCTGTATTGCTTGATTATGTGTGACTGATGTGGGAAACAAAGTGAATGTAGAAGCCGGGCGTGGTGGCGCACGCCTTTAATCCCAGCACTCGGGAGGCAGAGGTAGGAGGATCGCCATGAGTTCAAGGCCACCCTGAGACTACATAGTTAATTCCAGGTCAGCCTGGGCCAGAGTGAGACCCTACCTCGAAAAACCAAAAAAAAAAGAAAAAAGTGAATGTAGAAAGAAGCAGTGTGGAAGTGAAATTTTGAAATGTTGAGTTTGATGAATCTGTAGGATGCCTATTCATACATAATGAAAGGGCTACAGCCCAAATTAGGAGAGGGAGAGAAAGAAGAGGGGTAGAGGAAGGGGGAAGAAAGGGGGAGAGAAAAGAGAAAGAAAAGGACATCTGATACAAGGGAAATGTACATTGAATCACTATTCTGAAAAACATCCCCAGAGGACACTAAGGAGAAATAGACTCAGAGCTACAAGCACGTCCCAGTTTCCCTGCCTATGGCCAGTCTACAAAACCTCACCTAGAGGAAGCCTGCATATCTGGTACTGCTTTAGACCTAATAGAGGCCCTCGAGTTTTTAAACACTTTTCTTCTGTTTCTATCTAGCACTTTATTGCATCTCAGATCCTTTGTTTACTTCCATCATTGTTTTCAGTTTTGTCTGCATTTGCAATAACAAAAATGGCTTCCTTTGCATTTGCATGAAAACAGAATTCTAAGAATACTGGCTATTTTGTTCAGTAAATATTTCAATCATAATCTGGAAATGAGGAAAATCTCTAAAAGTCTGTCAGTCAGCCTAAAACATACTTAAACTGAAAAACCAACCAGATTTCTAGTTTCTGTTCTCTCTCTCCTTCACTCTCCCATCCCCAGGCCAAAACAGGCTGTCTGTCTTTTCATTTGAGGGTCTCAAATTGTGGTCCTGACTGAGTTATAACTCTTTATATGGACATGTCAGCCTTTGTCTCATGGATGATCCATTGGTTTATTTCTCCTGAGTGCAGGGATCACAAGTGCCACCAGACCCAGCACTTGGCAGAAGAATTGTGAGGTCAAGGCCAGCCTGGGCTATAGAGGAAGACTTATCTCTAAGAGAGGAAAGAAAACAAAATGCAAAATCTGAAGGAAGTGGCTTGGACATTTGTCCAGGAAAGGCTGTGTGGTAGTTTGAATATATGTCCCCCAATATATTTAGTGTTTTATTAGTTTTAGTTTGCATTTTTATTCACCTTGCTAGAGGCAATGTCACTGGGGACCAGTCTTAAGGTGTGGGTTTGAGATTTTATTGTAAAGATATGCAAATGTGCCTAGCAGGAGTTCTTGAAGTGTGCTGTGTGACCTTTTGGCTGTAGTTTTGCTCTGTGTGCTGTGGTGGCTGGTTGGCTTTTGCTCTTTCTGCTTGGCCCTGTGGAAAGCAGACCGCTTCTTCTGTCATTATGGAACTTTTCCTGGATTTGTAAGCTTTAATAAATAATATTTTTTTATAACTGTGTCTGGTTTGGAAGTTTATCTCAGCAAACCTAAAGCTGTCTGCTACAGTAAAGTGGTACCAGAAGTGGGGTAAAATAAACCTGACTGTGTGGATATTCATCTTTTGGAACTTTTGTTTTGAAAAAAAATGGGCATAGACTTGGTGCTTACAACTAAAAATGCCTTCTGAAGTGGTAAGCCAAGTTTTATAGACTATTCTGATAAGAGTTTGAGAATGCTAAGTGCAAATAGTATTAAACTTCAAGGCTTGGCTTATGAGCTTTCTAAGGGGAAGGAAAGACTGCAGAGGACTTTGTTGGAACTGGGCTACTGGCATAAGGGATGGCTACGTTCTGCTATCCAGGCCCAGAAAGTTTGATCAAGGTTAAATTTGTAATGGACTGATATGCTTGGCTAAAGATATCAGACTGAGATTTTAAGATTTTAAGTTGGAAAACCTCAAACAAGTTAAAAACAGAGGCACTGAGACTGGTTTTAGGTTACTGGAGCTGCTATTGTCAACTCATTAGCAATCTTAAGGAAAGTGAAAGGAAGGTGGCCTGACTTGATTTACATTAAAACAATGGAGAGGATGCCTGAGGAAAGACTGTTAAAAATGCAAATTCTTGGAAAGAGCTGACTGGAGAAGGAACCTGCTTTTCAAGGCTATAATTTATTTTGTCCCTAGATTAAGAATATGGCTGTGTCCTACACACCTGGTATCAGTTTTGGAAGCATAAAAAATGCATGGAGTGGTCATGAATTGCACACGGTTCCAGGAGCTGCTGCTAAGATGCGACATGAGGCAAGGCATAAAGACCCTCAGGAATAGGCTACAAGAGCCTTTTGGAAGATGGACCGTGGTTTGCATGGAGACCTAAAGATGTTTTGGATATACCAAGACTGTGCAAAAGGGCTACCATGGAGTGCAGTGTTGACATGGGATAAAAGTTTTCCCTGGCGACTCTGCCCAGCTGGAGGGACGAAATTGGAAAACCTGGAGACTGTTAGTCTCTGGTTATATTAAACTTGAACTGCAAAAGTTTGATGACTGTTGATGGTGGTTGAGTTTGCATTGTTTTAGTTTCTCCTTGCTATGCCTTATACCAGTTAAAAAATGTTTTACTCTGTGCCTTTACATGTTGAAAGTATTTAACTTGTTTGATTTTACAAGACTCACTATCTTAAGTTGATCAAGACTGTGAGAACCTTTGAAATTGGACTGAGTACAATTTACAATATGTGATAATTATAAATCTATTGGGGGCCAGGAGCTAAATATATTGGGGGCCAGGGATGGAATGTGGTAGTTTGAATATATGTCCCCCAATATATTCAGTGTTTTATTAGTTTTAGTTTGCATCTTCATTCACCTTGCTAGAGGCAATGTCACTGGGGGCCAGTCTTAAGGTGTGGGTTTGAGATTCCATTGTAAAGATATGCAAATGTGCCTAGCAGGAGTTCCTGAAGTGTGCTGTGTGACCTTTTGGCTGTAGTTTTGCTCTGTGTGCTGTGGTGGCTGGTTGGCTTTTGCTCTCTCTGCTTGGCCCTGTGGAAAGCAGACCGCTTCTTCTGCCATTATGGAACTTCCCCTGGATTTGTAAGCTTCAATAAATAATATCCCTTCCTCCATAACTGTGCCTGGTCTGGAAGTTCATCTCAGCAAACCTAAAGCTGTCTGCTACAGGCTGTAAATGAAAAGAGCACATTCCAGACAATAGAAGTCATTAAAGATGAAAAGGACTTTGCACATGTGTACAAAGTGCCACAGGGAACACATGATAAATCAGAGGAAGATTACAGTTATAGAAATGTTTATTCTTGGGCTGGAGAGATGGCTTAGCAGTTAAGGAGTTTGCCTTCAAAGCCAAAGGACCCTGACTCGATTTCCCATGACCCATGTCAGCCAGATGCACAAGAGGGCGCATGGGTGTAGAGTTCATTTACAGTGGCTGGAGGCCTTGTGTGCCCATTCTCTCTCTCTGCCTCTCCCTCCCTCCCTCTTCTCTCTCTGTCTCTCTCTCTCTCCATATGTGTGTGTGTGTGTGTGTGTATTCATATATATATGTATATGTATATGTATATATATATTATGTAATGTTTATTCTTTGGATTTAAAAAAATGCACCAAATCCCCAGCAACACAAACACTGTTACACGTGGTTTTCCGTGCTTTAATTGTACTCCACTCAGGTTTTTTTTTCTCCACAATAAACAATTATTCTCTCTGCTACATGTTATTCCTTATCCTAGGCTGGCCTGCAATTTTTTTAAAACTTTTGCTTATTTTTATTTTATTTATTTATTTATTTATTTATTTATTTATTTATTTATTTATTTGCAACAGACAGACAGAGAAAGAGGCAGAGACAGAGAGAGAATGGGCACACCAGATCCTCTAGCCACTGCAAAGAAACTCCAGATGCATGTACCACCTTGTGCATCTGGCTTACGTGGGCACTGAGAATTGAGCCTTGAACCAGGGTTCTTAGGCCTCACAGGCAAGTGCTCAACCACTAAGCCAACTCTCCAGCCCTGGTCTGCAATTTTCTACACAGCCCAGCTTGCACGTAAACTGCAATCCTCCTGCCTCTGCCTGTGTATTCTAAGAAATGTACCATCACAGCCCTCATTCCCTTACATTTTCTGTTTTCTTGAATTGATTTTAAATATAATGACTCTACATATATTAATTACTACTTATTTAATGGTTTGAAATTGTATGTAGAAAACTAAATGGATGCTCAGAATCTTTTTTTTTTTTTTTTTTTTTTTTTTTTTTTTTTTGAGGTAGGGTCTTGCTCTAGCCCAGGCTGACCTGGAATTCACTATGTAGTCTCAGGATAGCCTCCAACACACTGTGATCTTCTTACCTTGGCCTCCCGAGTGCTGGGATTAAAGACGTGTGCCACAATAGCTTAACCAACTTCCTTTCATTGTTGAAAAGTTTATATACCAATTGCACTTGATTTTAATCTGACTTGGGGGGATTTCTGCTCCATCCTGCAAACCTGAACATTCATCATCCCTGGGTCCAAAAGTTTCTTCAGAGCACACAGCTAGCACCAGGCCTGGGGCCCTTGGTTTCTGGGAGGTAGAGACAGGAGGATCAGGAGTTCAAGCTCATCCTTAGCTACACAGATGGTCTGAAGCAGAATGATATACAAATTTTATTTAAATTAAAAAAAAAAAAAAACTTGCCGGGCATGGTGGCACACGCCTTTCATTCCAGCACTTGGAAGGCAGAGGTAGGAGGTTTGCTGTAAGTTCTAGGCTAGCCTGAGATTACACAGTGAATTCCAGGTCAGCCAGGGCTAGAATGAAACCCTATCTCGAAAAACCAAAAGAAAAAACGAAAAAAGCAAAAGCAGGAAGCCAGGACAACGGGCGTGGAGCCTTTGAGATGTTCACATCCAGGATGCTCTCTCTGTAATGGGATTGGTGTAGTCAGAGGGCTGTCTGGACCAGGAACACACTCACAATAGAGGTACATCTATCTAGCAAACATGGTCGGAGGATCACATCTGTGCCTGACCTAGTGGTGTCTATCTAACAAGAATGGTCTGAACACACAGTCTGGATCCTGGCCTGGTGAGTGTCTAACAAGTCTGACCACCATGTCTGGGGCCAGGTCTGCTGAGTGTGCAGCAAAAAGGTGAGGACAGGGGAAAGGAGCGTCCCCTCTGCATTCCAAAAGCAGTGATGTGGGCTTTGGCTGTGGCTCACATGGTAAAGTGCTCACTCCACAAGAATAAGAACCCTAATTAACACCTCAGAAACCAGGTAAACTAAGCCAGGTGTGGCATGCATGTGCTGACGCTCCTAGCACTGACACTGTGGAGACAGGTACATTACCAGGACATGCAGGCCATCGTGTACTGAGTGAGTGTCTGGACAACAACAGGGCCCGTTGCAAAAAAAGCCACAAAGGTGAATGGTGTCTGAGAAACCACACCTGAGGCTGTCTTCAGGCATCTTCACATACACACACACACACACACACACACACACACACACACACAGTGAATACACACAAAGAGACAGTGCTGGACCATTCCCAGGTAACATACAGAGGCAATGTCCTAACCCTGCACTGTCTTCAGAGTCCACAGCTGACTGCCTCAAGCCCAGTCACCAAATGTTTCAGCTGCGCCACATGCTACCATTCTGCAACCTGGGACAGTTCTGCTGTCCCCTCAACAACAACAAAAAAAGATAAATGAATAGTCCAAAAACCTAGACTAACTTGTTTGGGTGACTAAGCCTTACTGCTGGGGCGTGGCTGGTGAGTGTCTAAACAGGAATGGTCTGACCATCAATCCAGACCTGGCCTGGTGAGCATTTAACCATATGGTCTGGGATTGGAGAGATGGCTTAGCGGTTAAGATGCCTGCCTGCTAAGCCTAAGAACCCTGTTCTAGTGTCCAGGTCCCACGTTTAGCCAGATGCAAAGTGACGCAAGGGCGCAATGCCGCACTTGCCCACAAGGGGTCACATGCATCTAGAGTTCGTTCACAGCAGCTGAGAGGCTGCTGGCGTGCCCATTCTCTATCTGTCTCCCTCTCCCTCTCCCTCTATGTCTGTCTCTCTCTGTGTCTCTCTCCAAAAATTAAAATATTAAAAAAGTATTTAAAAAAAAGAATGGTCTGACCACCAAATCTGGGAACTGAACACAAGTCTGGGGCCTGCCTGGCCTGGTGTCTAACAAGGATAAACTGAACACTAGTCTGGGGCCTGGCCTGGTGTCTAACAAGGATAAACTGAACACTAGTCTGGGGCCTGGCCTGGTGTGTGTAAACTGAACACTAAAAGGGGCTGGTCTGATCACTGATCACCAAGTCTGAACCTGGCCAGGTGAGGGTATAACAAGGACCATCTGACCACAAACTCTGGGGCTGGTGAGTTTCTTACAAGGCTGGTCTGAATGCCAAGTCTGGGGTCTGGCCTGGTGAATGTCAATCTAACAAGGATAGTATAACCATCAAGTCTGTGTTGGTCCAGCGACACTATATGTAACAAGGACCATCATATCTATACCGGGCCTGAGTAGTGTCAATCTAACAAGGATAGTCTGACCATCATGTCTGTGCCTGGCCTGGTGTGGGTGTAACCAGGGTGTTCTTACCATCAAGTCAGGGTCCTCATCTGGAGAGTGCCTAACAAGGATGGTATGACCATGAAGTCTAGGGCAAGGCCTGGTGAGTGTCTAACAAGGATGGTCTGACCACCAAGGCTGGGGCCTGGCCTTGTAAGTGTCTAACAAAGGTGACCGGATGTTCAAGCCTGGGGGCAGGACTGGTGAGTGTCTAACAAGAATGGTCTGACCTTCAAGTCTGGGTACTAGCCAGCTGTGTCTACCAAGGATGGTCTGACCACCAAGTTGGGGCTTGTCTGGCTGAGTGTCTACAAAGGATGGTCAAACCATCACGTTTAGGACCTGGCCTGGTGAGTGTGTAACAAGTATGGGCTGAGCACCAAGTCTGGGGCCTGGTCTGGTGAGTCTCGAACAAGGACGGTCTGACCACCAAGTCGGGGCTTGTCTGGCTGAGTGTCTAACAAGGATGGTATAGCAGACAGCTTCGGGTTTGCTGAGATGAACTTCCAGACCAGGGAAAGTTATGGAGGAAGGGATATTTATTGAAGCTTATAGATCCAGGGGACATTCCATAATGGCAGAAGAAGCTGGTCTGCTCTTATAGGACCAGGCAAGAGAGAGAGAAAAGCCACAAGCCAAAAACCATACAGCACAGCACACTTCAGGAACTCCAGCTAGGAATGCTTTGCATATCTTTAGATTGAAATCTCAAACTCACCACCACACCTTAAGATCTGCCCAGTGACAATGCCTCCAGCCAGGTGGCTGCAGATACAAACTAATAAAACACTGAATATATTAGGGCCCATCTATTCAAACTACCACAGATGGTCTGACCATTAATTCTGTTGCCTGTCCTAGTGAATATCTTATACAGATGGTCTGATCACCAAGTATGGGGCCTGGCCTGGTGAGTGTTGAAGAAGGATGGTCTGACCATCAGGCCTAGGGCTGGGCATGGTGAGTGTCTAACAAGTATCAACTTTCCACAAGTATGGGGACTGGCCAGGTCAGTGTCTAACAAGGTTGGTGTGAACACCAACTCTGGGGCCTGGCCTGCTGAGTATTCAACAAGGGTGCTCTCATCATCAAGTCTGGACCTAGTCTGGTGACTGTCTATCTAACAAAGATAGTTTGTCCACACTATATGGAGCCTGGCCTGGTGAGTGTATACATAACAAGGAAGCTCTGACCATTAAGTCTGGGAATCGGCCTGGTGGCTTATATGGGTTATGGTGAATTGAATCTAGGACGTTTGGATTTGCAGGCAAGTGCCTCAGCTGCTAAGCCATCTCTCCAGCTCTAATGTTACTTATAAAAAAATATTTTATTTTTCTTTATTTATTTGAGAGAAATAGGCGGCGGGGGGCGGGGGGGGAAGCACCTGTAACTGTTAAGCCATCTCTCCAGCCACATGGCTTTAGAACCTCACAGTGTACTGCCTGAGTATTCTTTCTAATCTTCCTGGGAAGAGTTCTGGCCCTTGGGATTTGAGTAGAGGTGATCTCTGTATCTTTTAGATTGTACCTTTCATCTCTGTGGTTAAAATGCAGGTATGACAATGGCACCTGGAATAGGTATCTGGGATCAGAGAGAGATAAGCTGTGGGTTAGGATTGGTAAAGCAAATTGACAGAAGTAACCTGAGGCCCTGACTTCATACACTTCAAGGAGTACAGGTACCTTGACAGCTGAGGGAGACATACAGAAAAGGAGCTCTATCTGTAACAGCATCCCCAGCCATAATTTTCCAGTATAGACCAGTAAAAGAAACACAGCAGGATTCAAAGTTTGCTCTGCACATCACTGCAGCTATATGGAAAGCTTGACATGCCATAAACATATAAAACACTTACTGGTAACATCTGCACAGTTGTCATGTGAATCAGACCCCCAGGCTCAAATACTTGGACCCCCTGAACCTGAAGTCTCTGAAGCCTGCTTTCCAGATCTTGCTTGGTCCTCAGTAAATCCTGAATTTCATTTCCTCTGGGCTCCCTAAAAATCTTCAAATGGGACATTTTCAATTTAACTTTTTTTTTGGGGGGGTGGGGGTTCAAGGTAGGGTTTCGCTCTAGCCCAGGCTGACCTGGAATTTACTATGTAGTCTCAAGGTAGCCTCAAGCTTATGGCAATTCTCCTACCCAATTTAACTTTTTAAAATTTATTTATTTGAGAGAGAGAGAGAAAAAGAGAATGGACGTTCCACAGCCTCCAGCCACTGCATACAAACTCCATACACATGCATGACCTTGTACATCTGGCTTACATGGGTCCTGGGGAATTGAACCTGGGTCCTTTGGCTTTGCAGGCAAGCACCTTAATCAGTAAACCATCTCTCCAGCCCCCTAATTTAGCTTTTTTTTTTTTTTAAGGTAGGTTTCACTCTAGCCCAGGCTGACCTGGAATTCACTATGTAGTCTCAGGGTGGCCTAGAACTGACAGCAATCCTCCAATTCTGCTTACTAAGTGCAGGACTTAAAGGAGTCCATCATCAAGAGAAACTTTAACTTTTTTTCATAAACAAAAAGGTGTGCAATCATTTTTTCAGAGCAAAATGTTTCATTCATCAAATCAATACTCAGTTGCTCCTCAGTCCCCTCTTCTGTAACAGAGTCAATATTCCAGGAGTTTCATCTCATTGTTTCACACTGGGACCTACTGGGATAGTGACAGGTTGGATGTGTGTCCTGTGGAACCACCACACACACCAGATGTCATTGAACACATTTGTGTCCCTCATGCCATCTACAACAAAGTCCTCCTGTGCTCAGTACCCTGAACATTTCCACATGGAGCAACATATTCCTTGTACTTTTCTAAAATCTCAATTTCACACCATTTTTTTGTGTCAACTTTACCAAAAAATCAACTCAAAAAATACAAAATGTGTTTAGCTCTGGCTCTTTGGACATACCTGAGTTCTACACGACTTATTCTACTCATCCCAGGATTACACAAACTTTTACAAAATACTCTTTTTATGCTATGTGCCTTGGTGGTGGAGGGAGAGGAGGGATAGAAATACAAGGACCTTTTTAACTTGAAATGTCTTTTTACTTTATCTGTATCATGTTCAAATTTCTCTGCTCTCTCCACTGCTTAGTATTTTCCTTCCAAAGCACTTCCCTTTCCCAAAGTATCTTCTGATAAGTCTTTTGAAGTACCTAGAATAGTTCCCTGTGTTATCGCTTAACTAAAAGAGTCTTTCACTCAAATTTTACATTTTTAAAGTTTTATGTATTCAGGGCTGCACAGATGGCTTGGCAGTTAAGGCACTTGCCTGCAAAGCCTAACGACCCATCTCCAGATTCCACATAAGCCAGATGCACAAGGTAATGCAAGCACGCAAGGTTGCATGTGCGCACAAGAGGTGTACATCTGGAGTTCGATTGCAGTGGCTGCAGGCCCTGGCTCTATTTCTCTCATAAAATAATTTTATTTATTCATTTATTTAAGACAGAGAGAAAGAACAGAAAATTGACACATGAAAGCCTCAGGTCTGTGCAAAGGAACTCCAGACCCATGCTCCACATCGTGCATCCGGCTTTACGTGGGTACTGGGAAACTGAACCTGGGTCCTTTGGTTTGCCAGCAAATGCCTGAACTGCAAAGTAATCTCCCAGGCCAAATTTTACGTTCTTAACTATATGTCACATACCTTAGATTTTTCATAATCTAGTGGCTATTTTATCAATCATCGAGAGTGGTGTGTTACCATTTCAGTCAAGCACATGGAGAAATGCACACACGTCCGAACCACAGCAAAGGATCTGTCAGCAAACTTTCCAAAGAAGCTAATATTTTTCCTTTGAAATAGTACGTCAGCTCTTAAACTTCTCTATGCCTCAGTTTTTGTATCTCTAAGAGAATCTCTAAAAATGAGTAAGGCTGAATGTGTACAGTCATTGATTATGAGCATCTATGCACTGCTGCGTATTGTGTACTTGGCTCAGCCATTAAAGGGACTGCTTGCAAAGCTTGTAGACCCGGCTTTGATTCCCCAGTGTCCATGTAAAGTTAGACTCAAAGTTGGGACATGCACCTGGAATTCATTTGTAGTGGCAGGGGCCCTGGTGTGCTGATTTTTACTCACTCTCTCTCTCTGTCTCTGCTTGCAAATAAATAATGAAAAAAATTCAAACAAATAATATACAGAAGAGTGTTCTCATGTAGATACATATGAAAAAGGCAGTCAATGGGTCACACAAAGAATTGGGACAGCTAACAGGTGTCATCTGAGACTATGGCGGGAGTCAACCCTCCCTGCAGTGCCCTGTTTGGCTTGTCCTTTTCTGCCTGTCGTCATTCAATGGACAGCATCTGGTAGGCCGTGGCCTGCACACATGAAGTCAGACAACAGACAGACACAGGTCCACTTTACGTAGTTCAGTGAATTAGAGATGCCTGCAGAAAGCTGGTAAACTGCAGATAGGGAACTGGTAAACACATCATTCCAGATAACATGTTAGTAATGTAACCGATAATGATAATGTATCTGATAAAACCGGATGAAAAAGATGCTACACTCAGAGGAAGGCAGCTTCTTTCTTTTATATGAATTATTCTGAGGTGTTTAATTCCTACTGTGATGAGCCCAGGCCACGAGATATGTCACTCCCATGAAAGAGAAGAGAGTGTACTGACAATGACCCTCAGAGGACCACAAACCTAAAACAGGAAATTCCATAATGCTGACCTCAGCAAAATAGCCCCTTGCTGGATACACTCTCTGAATGAATGAACATGGATCTGATGGGATGGAGGCCCTGCAAGACCCGCCCTGCACCATGAACCAGGGGAATCTTGAGTACATGCAGGGAAAGTTTCAACCTCAGAGCTCAAAACCACAAGAACCAGGAGGCTTCCAGAGAACTTCCTGTGAAGATCATTTAAACTCATCATCTGTGGATTGTCACAAAGAAACTGAACCAAGGCAGGTCCCATTTTGGAGGCATGTAAAATTGAGGGGAGGGGTGATACTCCTGGGAGGAGTATGAGGCGTTTCAATTACCAAAGTCACACTTTGTGGGTGTACATTTGTTCTTGGGTAATAGCTTCAAGGTGTCTTAATTAATAAATCAGAAAGATTAAAATAAATAAATTAATAAATGAATGAATAAATAAATAAATAAATTGATCACTTAGTTTCTACCAAGCTTCAAAACTACTTGGCTTGTAGACTGGACAAGGATGGACAAGGGAGGGGTCAGGCATTCCCAGTGCAGTGCAGTCTAGCAGTGTGACAATAGGACAGGCGCCCCAGGCCTCAGTTTCCCCAGTGGCACCCATCCCAGGGGGCGGGGCCCCGTTACTGTTACCTGCAGCTCAGCCCGCAGACGCTTGTTCTCGGTGTCCAGCTTTTCCTCGCGGCGGCACATAGACATCAACTCCTGGTTCTTGCTGACCGGGAAGACGTCGAACTCTTTCTTGAGCCGCTTGTTCTGGGTGCTGGAAGCCGGCGCCCAGCATCCTCCGCCGGCAGAGGGAGCCGCGCAGCAGGCGGGCCTTGGGCTCCACGTCCACCGGGCTCTGGCAGGCCGCCGCCGTCCGCCCGCGGTGTCCGCAGGGAACAGGCTGTCCCCATGGCGCTCATGGCTGCCACCAGCTGGAGACTGGGGAAAGGGAGGGGGCGTGGATCCCTGCGGAGAGGCGGAGCCTGGCATGGAGGGGCGGGGTTTGGAGGGGCGGGGCGGGGCCTGGGCAACGGCTTCAAGTCCATGGGCTCCTCGCGCTGGAGCTGGTGGACCCAGCGCCTAGAACCAGCGGCTCAAGGAGTTCCACATCTTCCCCGTCAGCAAGAACCAGGAGTTGATGCCATGGGCCGCCGCGAGCACAATCTGGACACCGAGCACACGCGTCTGCGGGCCGAGCTGCAGGTAACGATAACGGGGCCCACCCCCAGGATGGGGGCCACTGGGGAAACTGAGGCCCGGGGCGCCTGCTGCGTGGTCACGCTGCCAGACTGCACGGGGAATATCTCCCTGTCCAATCCTTGTCCAGTCTACAAGCCAAGTAGTTTTGAAAGCTTGTAAAAAACTGAGAGTGATGGATTTATTTATTTATTTATTTTCATCTTTCTGATTCCTGATTTATTAATTAAGACACCTTGGAGCTCTTAGTCCAAGAAGAAATGCACACATACCAAGTGTGATTTGCTAAGTGCAACTCCACATACTCCTCCCAGGAGTATCACCCCTCCCCTCAATTTTACATGCCTCCAAGAAGGGACCTGCCTTGGTTCAGTTTCTTTGTGGCAATCCACAGATGATGAGTTTAAATGATCTTCACAGGAAGTTCTCTGGAAGCCTCCTGGTTCTTGTGGTTTTGAGCTCTGAGGTTGAAACTTTCCTGCATGTACTCAAGTTTCCCCTGGTTCATGGTGCAGGGTGGGTCTTGCAGGGCCTCCATCCCATCAGATCCACGTTCATTCATTCAGAGAGTGTATCCAGCAAGGGGCTGTTTTGCTGAGGGCAGCATTCTGGAATTTCCTGCTTTAGGTTTGTGGTCCTCTGAGGGTCATTATCAGTACACTCTCTTCGTTATCATGGGAGTGACATATCTCACAGCCTGGGCTCATCACAGTAGGAATGAAATAAACACCTCAGACTAATTCATATAAAAGAAAGAAGCCTCCTTCCTCCTCGTGTAGCATCATTTTCATCCTGTTTTATCAGATACATTATCATTATCTGTTACATTAGTAGCATGTTATCTGGGAATGTGTGCTTCCCAGCCCCCTACCTGCAGACTCACCAGCTTTTCTGCAGGCATCTCTAATGCACTGGCCTATGTAAAGTGCACCTGTGTCTTTCTGTTGTCTGACTTCATGTGTGCAGGCCATGAACATGTAGATGCTGTCCAGTGAGAGATGGCAGGTAGGAAAGGACAAGCCAAGCAGGGCAGTGCAGGGAGTTTTGACACTGCCATAGTTTCAGATGACATCTGTTAGCTCCCCTAATTTCTTGTGTGACCCATTCGCTGCCTTTCTCACTTGTAAACCTTCGTCCATATTAATATTTTAATTTTTTTATTTGCAAGAAGAGAGAGAGAGAGAGAAAGGGGGGGAAGCAATGAGAATGGAAATGGGCACACCAGGGAGTTCTGCCACTACAAGTGAACTCCAGGTGCATGTGACACCCTGTTCATCTAGCTTTACATGAGCACTGGGGAATTGAACTCTGACTTGTCAGGCTTTGCAAGCAAGCACCTCTAATGGCTGAGTGGATGCAGTTCTGAGTAGTACATAGACTTTCATAATCAATGACCCTTCATTGTAAGCCTGCTGTGTTGTATTTCTCATATTCTTAAAGACAGAAAAACTGAGGTTTAGGGAGGTTTAAGAGGTGATGTACTATTTCAAAAAATATATGAACTTATTTTGAAAGCTTGATGTTGACAGTTTTGTTTGCTGTGGTTCAGTAATGTTTGCATTCCTCTATTGTGCTTCAGTGAAATGGTAACAGACAGCTCTTGATGACTGCCAAAATAGCCATTAGGTTGTAAAAAAAATTCTTAAGATTTGTAACATATAGGGAAGAATGTAAAATTTGAGTGGAAGACTCTTTTTGAAGTGATAACACAGGGAATTATTCCAGGTATTTCCAAAGACTTATCAGAAGATACTTTGGGAAAAGGAAAGTGCTTTGGCAGGAAAATACCAAGCAATGGAGAGAGCAGCAACAATTGAACACAACAGAGATAAAGGTAAAAGACAATTCAAGGTAAATTCCTTGTGTTTCTAGACCTCCGCTCTCCCACCACCAAGGGACACAGAATAAAAAGAGTATTTTGTAAAAGTTCATCTGATAGTGTGAGAGAAGTCATATAGAACTCAGGCATGTGTTAAGAGCGATAGAAGAACACGTTCTTTCTTTTGACTTTGACACAAAGAATAGTTGTGAAGTTCAGATTTTGAAAAGTAATAGGAATATGTTTATCCATGTGGAAAAGTTTGGGGTACTGAGTAGAGGAGGCCTGTGTTGTATATGGCATGAGGGACACGGACATGCTCAATGTCGTTCCGTGTGGATGGTATTCCCACAAGTCACACATCCATCCTTCATAATCCCAGTGGGTCCCAGTTGTAAATCAATGAGGGGAAAGTCCTGGAATGTTCACTTGGTTACAAAAGAGGGGACTGTGGAGCAAATGTGTGTTGATTTTATGCATGAAAGCTTTTCCCCTAAAAAGTTGATGGCACACCTTTTTGGTTATGGGAAAAAGCTTAAGTTAAATTGTCCAATTTAAAGATTTTTAGGGAGACCAAAAAAAAAAAAAATTCAGAATACACTGAGGGCTAAGGAGAGCTGGAGAGCAAGCTGCAGAGGCTGCAGGATCCAAGTGTTTGATCCTGGGGAATCTGATTCCGATGACCACTGTGCAGATGTTACCGGTAAGTGTATTTCATATTTATGACATGTCAAGCTTTCTATATAGCCGCAGTGATATGCAGCGCCAACTTTGAATCCCGTTGTGTTCCTTTTACTGGTCTGCACTGGCAAGGGTATTGCTGGGGTTGCCGTTACAAATACAGGCCCATTTCTGTGTGTCTCCCTCAGCTGTCAGGACACCTCTACCCCTTGAAGTGTGTGAATTCAGATCCTCAGGTTATTCTGTCAATTTGCTGTGCCAACCTTAACCCATAGCTTATCTCTCTCTGATCTAAGATACCTGCTCCAGGTCCCACTGTCACACCTGCATTTTACCCACAGAGATGAAGAAAGGAGTGACACACTGTATTTCTCAAAGGCATAGTTTCAAAGATACACAGATCACCTCTGCTCAAATCCCAATGGCCAGAACTATACCCAAGCAGATTAGAAGGGATCATCAATAGCCAGGCAGATGTGTCCAACTGCAGTGTGAGGTGGTGGTCAGGTGTGTTGGTGCACTCCTTTAATCACAACTCTTGGGAGGATCATTATAAGGTCCAGGCCACCTGAGACTTCCTAATGAATTCCAGGTCAGCCTGTGCCAGAGTACGACCCCACCTCAAAAAACCGAAACACAGAAAACATTGAAAGCCAGGTGGCTACAGAAATGGCTCCACAGTTAAAGGTTCTTTCTTGCAATGCCTGCTGATTTGGGTTTGAAGCCAGATGAACAAAGTGGCGCATGTCCCTAGATTTTATATACAGTGGCTGGAGGCCCTAGTATGACCATTACCATCCTCATTCTCACATCACGTATGTGCATACGTACGTATGTACATACATATGTACCCATCCTTCCAGGAATGGGGTCTTATGACTGTACTCCTAGTATTTGGATGGCTGATGCAGAAGGATTGCCTCAATATTGACTCCAAAGGGCCAGTCTGGGTTAGAGTATAAGACCCTGCATCATAAAAACAATCATAAGAAAAGAAAATTAATTAAAACCATATAAAGTGTGAGGTTCTGCTACTAAATGAGGGTATAGATGTTCACATCAGCATTGGCTGTAACACTGCTTTTCCATAGAATGAGGTAATCTTTGCAACTGTCATTTAGCATTCCTATAGTATTTTTCACTGAGTCGTGACCAGTGATTCAGACATGAGTTTTGTTGTCCTGTAAAATTATAGAGCATGTACATCCCAGGGAATGACAAACATTAATTGTGAATGTACTGCTTTTTACAAAATATTTATACATTTGAGCCAGGCGTGGTGGCACATGCCTTTAATCCCAACACTCGGGAGGCAGAGGTAGGGGGATCTCAGTGGGTTCGAGGCTACCCTGAGACTACATCCCCTCTTTGAATTTGAGATGGTAACTAAAATAATATGAAGAAGAATACTTGGGGCACAAGGGGAGCATGTACCTGGAGTTCATTTGCAGTGGCTGGATGCCCTGGCATGCCCCTCTCTCTCTCTCTCTCTCTCTCTCTCTCTCTCTCTCTCTCTGCTTCTTTCTCTCCTTCAAATAAAGAAATAAATTAAATTAAATAAAAAAAAGAAAGAAAGGGAAAAAAAGAAGAATATTTGCACTTTGGTGATAAAACACTGTGAAAATTATTTAAATACTTATTATACTCATAATAGTATAGCAGTTTTAAGTTAAAATCCTTACATTTATAAATGTTTAGTATTTTTAAAATTAAAAAGTCTTATTTGAGGGCTGGGGAAATGGCTTAGCAGTTAAGGCGTTTGCCTGTGAAGCCTAAGGACCCAGGTTCAATTCCCCAGGACCCACATAAGCCAGATACACAAGGGTGCACATGCATCTGGAATTTGGTTTGCAGTGGCTGGTGGCCTTGATGTGCCCATTCTCTGTCTCTCTGCCTCTTCCTCCCTCCCTCTCTCAAATAAATGAATAAATAAATAAATAAAAATTTAAAGAAATCTTATTTGAGCCAGGCGGGGTGGCACATGCCTTTAATCCCAGCACTTGGGAGGCAGAGGTCAGAGGATCGCCATGTGTTTGAGTCCATGCTGAGACTACATAGTGAATTCCAGCTCAGCCTGGGCTAGAGCGAGACCCTACCTCGAAAAACCAACCAAAACAAAAAATCTTATTGGATATACATGGGGAGTTTTCAAACATAGTAACTTGGTTTTCACAAGATCCCAAACCCCTTTCATTACAGCAGCTGGAACCCAGTGTGAATACTGGGCTGGTGGAGCCTTGGGACGTGAGCTTTCCATAGGCAGCATGATACAGCTTCAGCATCCTTCAGGGGCCCCAAGTTTGCACACAGTTCTGTCGACGTGGAAGGCCCCTTTGTGAATGTCAACTGAGGTAATGCACAGCACTTAACCAATTACTTGTTTGGTGGTAGTGACCATGTTCTATAATCTTGTGGTGGAGAACTGTTTTCAACCGAAAGCAACATGCGCTGAGGCTGTGACTGAAGGGCTGTGTGAGGGCTGAGGTCACGTGATTCATACCAGGATCACACAGTGCTTCCATCCATCCTGGCCAACGTGGGTCTAACCACTGTGCTTCTGCTCTGAGTTCTCAGCTGCTCCTGTAGAGTAGTATGATGAAGATGCAGGTGAACTGAGGATCAGCTGGTTTTAGTCCTTCCCTCTGCTGTTTTGAAGACACAGAGCATGTTATCCAGTCAAATACAAAAAAGCTTGTAAAAGGGGTTGGAGAGATGGCTTAGCAGTTGAGGAACTTGCCTGCAAAGCCTAAGGAACCAGGTTCTACTCTCCAGGTCCCACATAAGCCACATGCACAAAGTGATGCAAATGTGCAAAGGTGCACATGTGCACATGGCAGGGCATGCATCCAGAGTTAAGTTGCAGTGGCTGGTGGCCCTGGCATGCCAGTTCTCTCTCTGTCTCTGTCTCTTCTTGCTTTCTTGCATAAAAAAAGGCCAATTGGTTGGGTTTACCTTAAAAAAAATCTTGTCAAAGATGGCAGCAAATCCCAGGGAAACCTAAGACCTTTCAGTACAACAAGAACAGGAGCCAACTGCCTAGTACAAGCCTCCTCATCTCTATCACATGTGCCAGGGCCCAGGAAAGATTACAGAGGAAGTGGCAGATTAAATTGGATAGCCTGAGTACCTCCTCCAGGGAGATGGCAGTAGACCCCGAGGAGAATCAGAACTCATCACAATCAGAGGCTGCTGAGAGCTCAACACTCAAGGAGACTTATCATAGCTCTACAAGGCTCAGGAAACACAGTGGAAGAGGGGCTGGAAAGAATGTAAACCAAAGGGTGGGAAGGAGTGTTATGATGCATTGACTTGCCACAGAAACCGACTGATGTATTCCTGACCCTACAGTGAATACCAATAAGCCCAGTGAGGAGGCCCTCAGAGAAATAAGAGTGTGAGGGAGGAAACATATAACTATAGAATGATGGAAATATGACAGATATGCTACGTGTTATAATGGCACTAGTTAGCCCCCACTCATAAACAAAGGTACTTTTATGACCTAGTTACCTCCCAAAAGCCTAATGACCTAATGCTATTTTCATCAAGAATGAAATTCAACCAGGAACCTGGGGAAGTAATATTCAGCCAATAATTCCAGGGAGTCAACACATTTCATGAGGTATCTACTTGGTGTGGCACTGTAGCAGACAGCTTCAGGTTCGCTGAGATGAACGTCCAGACCAGGCACAGTTAAGGAGGAAGGGATATTATTTATGTGTCTGAAGATCCAGGGAAGTTCCATAATGGCAGCAGAAGCAGCCTGCTCTTGTGTGATCAGGCAAGAAAGAAAAAAACCACCATCTACACAGCACACAGAGGAAAGCTACAGTCAAAGGCCACAGCACACTTCAGGAACTCCTACTAGGCACACTTTGCATATCTTTACAATGGACTCTCAAACCATCACCACAACTTAACCCACTCCCAGTGACATTGCCTCTAGCAAGGTGATTGCAGATGCAAACTATAAACTAATAAAACACTGAATTTATTGGGGCCATATATTCAAACTACCACAGGCACATTGCCAAAATCTGCAGATAGGAAGAAGTACAGGACATAAAGTAATTGATAGTGTGATTACAGAAGGAAGTCCAGAGTTGCTCTAGTAATGAGCAAAAATAAATTATGTGGTATAATATAACACACATATATAACTATATATGTATATATGACATGTGTGTGTTTGTGTGTGTGTATTGTTCAAAACATCAGGATCAACTGGAAATTTGTTAAAATGTACAGTCTGAGACCCTCCCCAGCCTCACTGAGTTAGAAACTGCTAGAGGACCCTAGAAACATACCACCATCCAGGTGATTCTCATGTGTTCATTAATGTTCAGAAACCATAGGTTTCCGAATCATCCTTCCTCTGTCATAAAGTGATAGAAACAGGGAAAGAGAGAACAGGCCTGGGGTTCCTAGGAACTGGAGTAATTTTCTACCAAAACATACTCTGAAAGAAAAGCAAATGAAAGAGAAAATTGAGATTACCTCTAGGGAAGATGGCCCACGCCAAAGACCAGAACTGACTTGTATCACTGTTGCAGTCAGAGGGTCCAAACTCAAAGACCATCTCCAGTCTTATGGCTGAGGGTACAAGATATTCTTCCAAAACCCAAACTGTGACAAGCTGAAATAAAAAATTAACAATGCATACCTCTCAGGCAAGTGCCTTAACTGCTAAGCCATTATCTCTCCAGCCCTCTGAGTCCATTTTGAATGAATTTCTTGAACCACTTTCTTCCAGTTTATATTTTGAATGTCCTCTTTGGGTTAGTGATTTAAATGAATTTCTATGCAAAATCTCTATCACATGTGCCAGGGCCCATGAAAGATTACAGAGGAAGAGGCAGAATAATTGGGAGTGCCACTCTCACTGCTAGCCAGAGAACCTCCTCCAGGCAGAAGGAGACTCAGAATTCATCAAACAGAAAATCAGAGGCTATGACAGAGGGAAAGATTGGGAGTGTGAATAGAGCAGGTAGTCTGGTGTGTGTGAACTGGGAAAGATGGTGAGTGTGACTAGAGCTGGGAGTCTGGTGTGTGTGAACAGGGAAAGGTGGCAAGTGTGACCAGAACTGGGATCCTGGTATGTGTGAACAGGGTAAATGGTGAGTGTGACTAGAGCTGGGAGTCTGGTGTGTGTGACCAGGGAAGGCTGGTTAGTGTGACTAGAGCAGGGAGCCTGGTATATATAAACAGGGAAAGGTGGAGAGTGTGAACAGAGCAGGGAGCTGGTGTGTGTTAAGACTGAAGGGTGGCGAGTGTGACCAGAGCAGGGAGTCTGGTGTGTGTGATGAGGGAAAGGTGGCGAGTGTGACTAGAGCAGGGAGCCTGGTGTGTGTGAAGAGGGAAAGGTGGCAAGTGTGAAAAGCAGGGAGCATGGTGGTGTGAAGGGGGAAAGGTGGCGAGTGTGACTAGAGCAGGGTGTTTGGTGTGTGTGAAGAGGGAAAGGTGGTGAGTGTGACTAAGCAGGGAGCCTGGTGGTGTGAAGAGGGAAAGGTGGCAAGTGTGACTAGAGCAGGGTGTTTGGTGTGTGTGAAGAGGGAAAGGTGGTGAGTGTGACTAGAGCAGGGAGCCTGGTGGTGTGAAGAGGGAAAGGTGGCAAGTGTGACAAGAGCAGGGAGTCTGGCATGTGTGAAGAGGGAAAGGTGGCGAGTGTGACTAGAGCAGGGACTCGGGTGTGTGTGAAGAGGGAAAGGTGGCGAGTGTGACTAGAGCAGGGAGTCTGGTGTGTGTGAAGAGGGAAAGGTGGTGAGTGTGTGGAGAGCAGGGAGTCTGGTGTGTGTGTAGAGGAAAGGTGGTGAGTGTGGTGAGCAGGGAGTCTGGTGTGTGTGACTGGCGAGTGTGACTAGAGCAGGGAGTCTGGTGTGTGTGAAGAGGGAAAGGTGGTGAGTGTGTGGAGAGCAGGGAGTCTGGTGTGTGTGCACAGGGAAAGGTGGTGAGTGTGACTAGAGCAGGGAGTCTGGTGTGTGTGTGAAGAAGGAAATGTGAGTGAGACTAGAGCAGGGAGCCTCGTGTGGTTTAGAAATCTTCAGGACCTAACT
>JAEOAD010000423.1:0-121039 GCA_036365145.1 Orientallactaga sibirica | reverse complement strand
GCTGCACTCAACCATCTTCGTAGAAATTAAACTGATTCCTAGAAGCGAATTAACTTATTTCACACAGTACAGTGTTAGGTACTGAAGATGTTTCTTTTCTAAAGAAACTGCTTTAGAAATGAGGCCAATCTACTAAGTTGTGCATCTTTTAGATTACATTAACAAGGAAAGTGTGAACTGGCTGCACTCAACCTTCTTTGTAGGGAAAGCAAACTGAATTCTAGAACCTAATTAGCTTTTACACACAGTACAATGTTCGCAATGAAGATGTTTGTTTTTCAACAAACTACTTTACCAATGAGGCAAATCTACTAACTTGGACATATTTTTAGAGCACATTAACAAGCAAAAGTTTGAACTTGCTAATCTCAACCATCTTCGTAGAAAGTAACCACCTTAGAATCGAATTAACTCATTTCACAGTACTAAGTTTATAATTTAGGTTTGTTTTCTAAACAAACTACTTAAGAAATGAGGCTTAATCTACTAACTTGGACATCTTTTAGATTATATTAACAAGAAAGTTTGAACTTAAGTAAACTCAACCATCTTCTTAGAAAGGAAAGTGATTCCTAGAACAGAATTAACTTATTTCACACAGTACAGTGTTCGACACTGAAGATGTATCTTTCTTAAACAAACTACTTTTGAAATGAGGCCAATCTACTAAGTTGTGCATCTTTCAGATTACATTAACAAGGAAAGTTTGAACTTGGCTGCACTCAACCTTCTTTGTAGGAAAGCAAGTGATTCCTAGAACCGAATGAGCTTATTTCACACAGTACAATTTTCGCAATGAAGATGTTTGTTTTCTCAAGAAACTACTTTAGAAATGAGGTGACTTTACTAACTTGGCCATCTTTTTAGATTACATTAACAAGAAAAAGTTTGAACTTGCTGCACTCAACCATCTTCTCGTAGGAAAGGAAACTGATTCCTAGAACCGACTAACTTATTTCACACAGTACAGTTTTTCGGCATTGAAGATGTTTGTTTTCTAAGAAACTACGTTAGAAATGAAGCGAATCTACTAACTTGTAAATCTTGTTAGATTACAAAAACGAGGAAAGTTTGAACTTGCTGCACTCAACCTTCTTTTGTAGGAAAGCAAGTGATTCCTAGAACCGAATTAGCTTATTTCACACAGTACAATGTTCGCAAATGAAGATGTTTGTTTTGTCAAGAAACTACTTTGGAAAATGAGGCTAATCTACTAACTTGTACATCTTGTTAGATTACACAAACTAGAAAGTTTGAACTTGCTGCACTCAACCTCTTTTGTAGGAAAGCAACTGATTCCTAGAACCGAATGAGCTTATTTCACACAGTACAATGTTCGGCAATGAAGATGTTTGTTTTCTCAAGAAAACTACTTTAGAAATGAGGCGAATCTACTAACTTGTGCATCTTGTTAGATTACATTAACAAGGAAAGTTTGAACTTGCTGCACTCAACCTTCTTTGTAGAAAAGCAAGTGATTCCTAGAACCGAATTAGCTTATTTCACACAGTACAATGTTCGGCAATGAAGATGTTTGTTTTCTCAAGAAACTACTTTAGAAATGAGGCGAATCTACTAACTTGTACATCTTTTAGATTACACAAACTAGGAAAGTTTGAACTTGCTGCACTCAACCTTCTTTGTAGGGAAAGCAAGTGATTCCTAGAACCGAATTAGCTTATTTCACACAGTACAATGTTCGGTAATGAAGATGTTTGTTTTCTCAAGAAACTACTTTAGAAATGAGGCGAATCTACTAACTTGTGCATCTTGTTAGATTACACAAACTAGGAAAGTTTGAACTTGCTGCACTCAACCTTCTTTGTAGGAAAGCAAGTGATTCCTAGAACCTAATTAGCTTATTTCACACAGTACAATGTTCGGTAATGAAGATGTTTGTTTTCTCAAGAAACTACTTTAGAAATGAGGCGAATCTACTAACTTGTACATCTTGTTAGATTACACAAACTAGGAAAGTTTGAACTTGCTGCACTCAACCTGATTCCTAGAACCGAACTAGCTTTATTTCATACAGTACAATGTTTTGTAGGAAAGCAATCTTTTTGATTACATTAACAAGGAAAGTTTTGAACTCACTCAACCTTCTTTTGTACTGATTCCTAGAACCGAATGAGCTTATTTCACACAGTACAATGTTCAGCAATGAAGATGTTTGTTTTCTCAACAAACTACTTTACAAATGAGGCTAATCTACTAACTTGGCCATCTTTTAGATTACATTAACAAGGAAAGTTTGAACTTGCTGCACTCAACCATCTTTGTAGAAAAGAAACTGATTCCTAGAACCGAATTAGCTTATTTCACACAGTACAGTGTTCGGTAATGAAGATGTTTGTTTTCAAAGAAACTACTTTAGAAATGAGGCGAATCCACTAACTTGTACATCTTGTTAGATTACACAAACTAGGAACGTTTGAAATTGCTGCACTCAACCATCTTCGTAGAAATGAAAAGGATTCCTGGAACTAATTTATTTCACACAGTACAGTGTTCAGTACTGAAGATGTTTCTTTCTCTAAAGCAACTACTTTAGAAATGAGGCAAATCCACTAACTTGTACATCTTGTTAGATTACACAAACTAGGAAAGTTTGAACTTGCTGCACTCAACCTTCTTTGTAGGAAAGCAACTGATTCCTAGAACTGAATGATCTTATTTCACACAGTACAATGTTCGGCAATGAAGATGTTTGTTTTGTACACAAACTACTTTACAAATGAGGCGAATCTACTAACTTGGCCATCTTTTTAGATTACATTAACAAGGAAAGTTTGAACTTGCTGCACTCAACCTTCTTTTTAGGAAAGCCACTGATTCCTAGAACCAAATGAGCTTATTTCACACAGTACAATGTTCGGCAATGAACATGTTTGTTTTCTCAACAAAGTGCTTTAAAAATGAGGCGAATCCTCTAACTTGGCCATGTTTTTAGATTACATTAACAAGGAAAGTTTGAACTTGCTGCACTCAACCTTCTTCTTAGAAATTAAACTGTTTCCTAGAACTAAATTAACTTATTTCCCACAGTACAGTGTTTGGTACTGAAGATGTTTCTTTTTTCTAAAGAAACTACTTTTGGAAATGAGACGAATCCACTAACTTGTACATCTTGTTAGATTACACAAACTAGGAAAGTTTGAACTTGCTGCACTCAACCATCTTTGTAGAAAAGCAACTGATTCCTAGAACCGAATTAACTTATTTCACACAGTACAGTGTTCGGTAATGAAGATGTTTCTTTTCTAAAGAAACTGCTTTAGAAATGAGGCCAATCTACTAAGTTGTCCATCTTTTTAGATTACATTAACAAGGAAAGGTTGAACTTGCTGCACTCAACCTTCTTTGTAGGAAAAGCAAGTGATTCCTAGAACCGAATTAGCTTATTTCACACAGTACAATGTTCCCCAATAAAGATGTTAATTTTCTCAACAAACTACTTTACAAATGAGGCGAATCTACTAACTTGGCCATCTTTTTAGATTACATTAACAAGGAAAGTTTGAACTTGCTGCACTCAAACTTCTTTGTAGGAAAGCAACTGATTCCTAGAACCGAATTAGCTTATTTCACATAGTACAGTGTTCGGTAATGAAGATGTTTCTTTTCTAAAGAAACTACTTTACAAATGAGGCCAATCTACTGAGTTGTGCATCTTTTAGATTACATTAACAAGGAAAGTTTGAACTGGCTGCACTCAACCTTCTTTGTAGAAAGCAACTGAATTCTAGAACTAAATTAGCTTTGTTCACACAGTACAATGTTCGGCAATGAAGATGTTTGTTTTCTCAACAAACTACTTTACCAATGAGGCTAATCTACTAACTTGGACATCTTTTTAGATAACATTAACAAGGCAAGTTTGAACTTGCTACACTCAACCATCTTCAATCAGAAATTAAACTGATTCCTAGAACCGAATTCACTTATTTCACACAGTACAGTGTTCAGTACTGAATATGTTTCTTTTCTGAAGAAACTCCTTTAGAAATGAGGCGAATCCACTAACATGTACATCTTGGTAGATTACACAAACTAGGAAAATTTGAACTTGCTGCACTCAACCTTCTTTGTAGGGAAAAGCAAGTGATTCCTAGAACGAACTAGCTTATTTCACATAGTACAGTGTTCAGTAATGAAGATGTTTGTTTTCTAAACAAACTACTGTAGAAATGAGGCGATTCCACTAAATTGTACATCTTGTTAGATTACACAAACTAGGAAAGTTTGAACTTGCTGCACTCAACCTTCTTTGTAGGAAAGCAACTGATTCCTAGAACCGAATGAGCTTATTTCACACAGTACAATGTTCAGCAATGAAGATGTTTGTTTTCTCAACAAACTACTTTACCAATGAGGCTAATCTACTAACTTGGACATCTTTTTAGATTACATTAACAAGGAAAGTTTGAACTTGCTAAACTCAACCATCTTCGTAGAAAGGAAACTGATTCCTAGAACCGAATTAACTTATTTCACACAGTACAGTGTTCGGTACTGAAGATGTTTGTTTTCCAAAGAAACTAATTTAGCAATGACGCGAATCCACTAACTTGTACATCTTGTTAGATTACACAAACTAGGAACGTTTGAAATTGCTGCACTCAACCATCTTCGTAGAAATTAAAAGGATTCCTGGAACTAAATTCACTTATTTCACACAGTACAGTGTTCGGTACTGAAGATGTTTCTTTTCTCAAAGCAAATACTTTAGAAATGAGGCAAATCCACTAACTTGTACATCTTGTTAGATTACACAAACTAGGAAAGTTTGAACTTGCTGCACTCAACCTTCTTTGTAGGAAAGCAACTGATTCCTAGAACTGAATGATCTTGTTTCACACAGTACAATGTTCGGCAATGAAGATGTTTGTTTTGTACACAAACTACTTTACAAATGAGGCGAATCTACGAACTTGGCCATCTTTTTTACATTACATTAACAAGGAAAGTTTGAACTTGCTGCACTCAACCTTCTTTTTAGGAAAGCCACTGATTCCTAGAACCAAATGAGCTTATTTCACACAGTACAATGTTCGCAATGAACATGTTTGTTTTCTCAACAAAGTGCTTTAAAAATGAGGCGAATCCTCTAACTTGGCCATGTTTTTAGATTACATTAACAAGGAAAGTTTGAACTTGCTGCACTCAACCTTCTTCTTAGAAATTAAACTGTTTCCTAGAAGCGAATTAACTTATTTCCCACAGTACAGTGTTTGGTACTGAAGATGTTTCTTTTCTAAAGAAACTACTTTGGAAGTGAGACGAATCCACTAACTTGTACATCTTGTTAGATTACACAAACTAGGAAAGTTTGAACTTGCTGCACTCAACCATCTTCGTAGAAATTAAACTGATTCCTAGAAGCGAATTAACTCATTTCACACAGTACAGTGTTCGGTACTGACGATGTTTCTTTTCTAAAGAAACTGCTTTAGAAATGAGGCCAATCTACTAAGTTGTCCAACTTTTCAGATTACATTAACAAGGAAAGGTTGAACTTGCTGAACTCAACCTTCTTTGTAGGAAAGCAAGTGATTCCTAGAACCGAATGAGCTTATTTCACACAGTACAATGTTCCCCAATAAAGATGTTAATTTTCTCAACAAACTACTTTACAAATGAGGCGAATCTACTAACTTGGCCATCTTTTTAGATTACATTAACAAGGAAAGTTTGAACTCGATGCACTCAAACTTCTTTGTAGGAAAGCAACTGATTCCTAGAACCGAATTCACTTATTTCACATAGTACAGTGTTCGGTACTGAAGATGTTTCTTTTCTAAAGAAACTACTTTACAAATGAGGCCAATCTACTGAGTTGTGCATCTTTTTAGATTACATTAACAAGGAAAGTTTGAACTGGCTGCACTCAACCTTCTTTGTAGAAAGCAACTGAATTTCTAGAACTAAATTAGCTTTGTTCACACAGTACAATGTTCGGCAATGAAGATGTTTGTTTTCTCAACAAACTACTTTACCAATGAGGCTAATCTACTAACTCGGACATCTTTTTAGATAACATTAACAAGGCAAGTTTGAACTTGCTACACTCAACCATCTTCGTCGAAATTAAACTGATTCCTAGAAGCCGAATTCACTTATTTCACACAGTACAGTGTTCAGTACTGAATATGTTTCTTTCTGAAGAAACTCCTTTAGAAATGAGGCGAATCCACTAACATGTACATCTTGGTAGATTACACAAACTAGGAAAATTTGAACTTGCTGCACTCAACCTTCTTCGTAGGAAAGCAAGTGATTCCTAGAACGGAACTAGCTTATTTCACATAGTACAGTGTTCAGTAATGAAGATGTTTGTTTTTCTAAACAAACTACTGTAGAAATGAGGCGATTCCACTAAATTGTACATCTTGTTAGATTACACAAACTAGGAAAGTTTGAACTTGCTGCACTCAACCTTCTTTGTAGGAAAGCAACTGATTCCTAGAACCGAATGAGCTTATTTCACACAGTACAATGTTCAGCAATGAAGATGTTTGTTTTCTCAACAAACTACTTTACCAATGAGGCTAATCTACTAACTTGGACATCTTTTTTAGATTACATTAACAAGGAAAGTTTGAACTTGCTAAACTCAACCATCTTCAGAGAAAGGAAACTGATTCCTAGAACCGAATTAACTTATTTCACACAGTACAGTGTTCGGTACTGAAGATGTTTGTTTTCCAAAGAAACTAATTTAGCAATGACGCCAAATCCACTAACTTGTACATCTTGTTAGATTACACAAACTAGGAACGTTTGAAATTGCTGCACTCAACCATCTTCGTAGAAAATTAAAGGATTCCTGGAAGCGAATTACTTATTTCACACAGGACAGTGTTCGGTACTGAAGATGTTTCTTCTCTAAAGCAAATACTTTAGAAATGAGGCAAATCCACTAACTTGTACATCTTGTTAGATTACACAAACTAGGAAAGTTTGAACTTGCTGCACTCAACCTTCTTTGTAGGAAAGCAACTGATTCCTAGAACTGAATGATCTTGTTTCACACAGTACAATGTTCGGCAATGAAGATGTTTGTTTTGTACACAAACTACTTTACAAATGAGGCGAATCTACGAACTTGGCCATCTTTTTACATTACATTAACAAGGAAAGTTTGAACTTGCTGCACTCAACCTTCTTTTTAGGAAAGCCACTGATTCCTAGAACCAAATGAGCTTATTTCACACAGTACAATGTTCGGCAATGAACATGTTTGTTTTCTCAACAAAGTGCTTTAAAAATGAGGCGAATCCTCTAACTTGGCCATGTTTTTAGATTACATTAACAAGGAAAGTTTGAACTTGCTGCACTCAACCTTCTTCTTAGAAATTAAACTGTTTCCTAGAAGCGAATTAACTTATTTCCCACAGTACAGTGTTTGTTACTGAAGATGTTTCTTTTCTAAAGAAACTACTTTGGAAGTGAGACGAATCCACTAACTTGTACATTTGTTAGATTACACAAACTAGGAAAGTTTGAACTTGCTGCACTCAACCATCTTCGTAGAAATTAAACTGATTCCTAGAAGCGAATTAACTCATTTCACACAGTACAGTGTTCGGTACTGAAGATGTTTCTTTTCTAAAGAAACTACTTTACAAATGAGGCCAATCTACTAAGTTGTCCAACTTTTCAGATTACATTAACAAGGAAAGTTTGAACTTGCTGAACTCAACCTTCTTTGTAGGAAAGCAAGTGATTCCTAGAACCGAATGAGCTTATTTCACACAGTACAATGTTCCCCAATAAAGATGTTAATTTTCTCAACAAACTACTTTACAAATGAGGCGAATCCACTAACTTGGCCATCTTTTTAGATTACATTAACAAGGAAAGTTTGAACTTGATGCACTCAAACTTCTTTGTAGGAAAGCAACTGATTCCTAGAACCGAATTCACTTATTTCACACAGTACAGTGTTCGGTACTGAAGATGTTTCTTTTCTAAAGAAACTACTTTACAAATGAGGCCAATCTACTAAGTTGTGCATCTTTTTAGATTACATTAACAAGGAAAGTTTGAACTGGCTGCACTCAACCTTCTTTGTAGGAAAGCAACTGAATTCTAGAACTAAATTAGCTTTGTTCACACAGTACAATGTTCGGCAATGAAGATGTTTGTTTTCTCAACAAACTACTTTACCAATGAGGCTAATCTACTAACTCGGACATCTTTTTAGATAACATTAACAAGGCAAGTTTGAACTTGCTACACTCAATCATCTTCGTAGAAATTAAACTGATTCCTAGAAGCGAATTCACTTATTTCACACAGTACAGTGTTCAGTACTGAATATGTTTCTTTTCTGAAGAAACTCCTTTAGAAATGAGGCGAATCCACTAACATGTACATCTTGGTAGATTACACAAACTAGGAAAATTTGAACTTGCTGCACTCAACCTTCTTCGTAGGAAAGCAAGTGATTCCTAGAACGGAACTAGCTTATTTCACATAGTACAGTGTTCAGTAATGAAGATGTTTGTTTTCTAAACAAACTACTGTAGAAATGAGGCGATTCCACTAACTTGTACATCTTGTTAGATTACACAAACTAGGAAAGTTTGAACTTGCTGCACTCAACCTTCTTTGTAGGAAAGCAACTGATTCCTAGAACCGAATGAGCTTATTTCACACAGTACAATGTTCAGCAATGAAGATGTTTGTTTTCTCAACAAAGTACTTTACAAATGAGGCGAATCTTCTAACTTGGCCATCTTTTTAGATTACATTAACAAGGAAAGTTTGAACTTTCTGCACGCAACCTTCTTTGTAGAAATTAAACTGATTCCTAGAAGCGAATTCACTTATTTAACACAGTACAGTATGCGGTACTGATTATGTTCCTTTTCTAAAGAGACTACTTTAGAAATGAGGCCAATCTACTAAGTTGTGCATCTTTGTAGATTACATTAACAAGGAAAATTTGAACTGGCTGCACTCAACCCTCTTTGTAGGAAAGCAACTGAATTGTAGAACTAAATTAACTTTTTTCACACAGTACAATGTTCAGCAATGAATATGTTTGTTTTCTCAACAAACTACTTTACCAATGAGGCAAATCTACTAACTTGGACATCTTTTTAGAGCACTTTAACAAGGAAAGTTTGAACTTGCTAAACTCAATCATCTTCGTAGAAAGTAAACTGATTCCTAGAACCGAATTAGCTCATTTCACACAGTACAAAGTTTGGCAATTTAGGTTTGTTTTCTAAAGAAACTACTTTAGAAATGTGGCGAATCTACTAACTTGGCAATCTTTTTAAATTACATTAACAAGGAAAGTTAGAAGTTGCTGCACTCAACCATCTAGGTAGAAATTAAAATGATTCCTAGAAGCAAATTCACTTATTTCACACAGTACAGTGTTCGGTACTGAAGATGTTTCTTTTCTAAAGAAACTAATTTAGAAATGAGGCGAATCCACTAACATGTACATCTTGTTAGATTACACAAACTAGGAAAGTTTGAACTTGCTGCACTCAACCTTCTTTGTAGGAAAGCAAGTGATTCCTAGAATCGAACTAGCTCATTTCACATAGTACAGTGTTCGGTAATGAAGATGTTTGTTTTCTAAACAAACTACTTTAGAAATTAGGCCAATCTACTAAGGTGTACATCTTTTCAGATTACATTAACAAGGAAAGTTTGAACTTGCTGCACTCAACCTTCTTTGTAGGAAAGCAACTGATTCCTTGAACCGAATGAGCTTATTTCACACAGTACAATGTTCGGCAATGAAGATGTTTGTTTTCTCAACAACGTAGTTTACAAAGGAGTTGAATCTTCTAACTTGGCCATCTTTTCAGATTACATTAACAAGGAAAGTTTGAACTTGCTGCACTCAACGATCTTCTTAGAAATTAAACTGATTCCTAGAACCGATTTACCTTATTTCACACAGTAGAGTGTTCAGTACTGAAGATGTTTCTTTTCTAAAGAAACCACATTAGAAATGAGCGAATGCACTAATTTGTACATCTTGTTAGATTACACAAACTAGGAAAGTTTGAACTTGCTGCACTCAACATTCTTCGTAGGAAAGCAACTGAGTCCTAGAACCCAATGAGCTTATTTCACACAGTACAGTGTTCGGTAATGAAGATGTTTGTTTTCTAAACAAACTACTTTAGAAATGAGACCAATCTACTAAGTTGTGCATCTTTTAGGTTACATTAACAAGGAAAGTTTGAACTTGCTGCACTCAACCTTCTTTGTAGGAAAGCAAGTGATTCCTAGAACCGAATGAGCTTATTTCACACAGTACAATGTTCGTGAATAAAGATGTTAATTTTCTTAACAAACTATTTTACAAATGAGGTGACTCTGCTAACATGGCCATCTTTTTAGATTACATTAACAAGGAAAGTTTGAACTTCCTGCACTCAACCTTCTTTGTAGGAAAGCAAGTGATTCCTAGAACCGAATGAGCTTATTTCACACAGTACAATGTTCGTGAATAAAGATGTTAATTTTCTTAACAAACTATTTTACAAATGAGGTGACTCTGTTAACATGGCCATCTTTTTAGATTACATTAACAAGGAAAGTTTGAACTTGCTGCACTCAACCTTCTTTGTAGGAAAGCAAGTGATTCCTAGAACCGAATGAGCTTATTTCACACAGTACAATGTTAAGTGAATAAAGATGTTAATTTTCTTAACAAACTATTTTACAAATGAGGTGACTCTGCTAACATGGCCATCTTTTTAGATTACATTAACAAGGAAAGTTTGAACTTCCTGCACTCAACCTTCTTTGTAGGAAAGCAAGTGATTCCTAGAACCGAATGAGCTTATTTCACACAGTACAATGTTCGTGAATAAAGATGTTAATTTTCTTAACAAACTATTTTACAAATGAGGTGACTCTGCTAACATGGCCATCTTTTTTAGATTACATTAACAAGGAAAGTTTGAACTTGCTGCACTAACCATCTTCAGTAGAAAGGAAACTGATTCCTAGAACCGAATTAACTTATTTCACACAGTACAGTATTCAGTACTGAAGATGTTTGTTTTCTAAAGAAACTAATTTAGAAATGACGCGAATCCAGTAACTTGTACATATTGTTAGATTACACAAACTAGGAAAGTTTGAACTTGCTGCACTCAACCATCTTCGTAGAAATTAAACTGATTCCTAGAAGCGAATTAACTCATTTCACACAGTACAGTGTACAGTACTGAAGATGTTTCTTTTCTAAAGAAACTACTTTAGAAATGAGGCCAATCTACTAAGTTGTGCATCTTTTTAGATTACATTAACAAGGTAAGTTTGAACTTGCTGCACTCAACCTTCTTTGTAGGAAAGCAAGTGATTCCTACAACCGAATGAGCTTATTTCACACAGTACAATGTTCGGCTATTAAGATGTTATTTTTCTCAACAAACTATTTTACAAATGAGGTGATTCTGCTAACTTGACCATCTTTTTAGATTAAATTAACAAGGAAAGTTTGAACTTGCTGCACTCAACCATTTTCATAGAAAAGAAACTGATTCCTAGAACCGGATTAACTTGTTTCACACAGTACAGTGTTCAGTACTGAAGATGTTGTGTTCTAAAGAAACCACTTTAGAAACGACGCGAAACCACTAACTTGTACATCTTGTTAGATTACACAAACGAGGAAAGTTTGAATTTGCCGCACTCATCCTTCTTCGTAGGAAAGCAAGTGATTCCTAGAACCGAACTAGCTCATTTCACATAGTATAGTCTTCGGTAATGAAGATGTTTGTTTTGTAAACAAACTACTTTAGAAGTGAGGCCAATCTACTAAGTTGTGCATCTTCTCAGATTAGATTAACAAGGAAAGTTTGAACTTGCTGCACTCATCCTTCTTTGTTGGAAAGCAACTGATTCCTAGATCCAAATGAGCTTATTTCACCCAGTACAATGTTCGGGAATGAAGATGTTTGTTTTCTCAACAAACTACTTTACAAATGAGGCGAATCGACTAACTTGGCCATCTTTTTAGATAACATTAACAAGGAAAGTTTGAACTTGCTGCACTCACCTTCTTTGTCGGAAAGCAACTGATTCCTAGAACCGAATGAGATTATTTCGCACAGTACAATATTCTGCAATGAAGATGTTTGTTTCCTCAAAAAAGTACTTTACAAATGAGGCGAATCTTCTAACTTGGCCATCTTTTGAGATTACATTAACAAGGAAAGTTTGAACTTGCTGCACTCAACCTTCTTCGTAGAAATTAAACTGATTCCTAGAAGCAAATTCACTTATTTCACACAGTACAGTGTTCGGTACTGAAGATGTTTCTTTTCTAAAGAAACTACTTTAGAAATGAGGCGAATCCACTAACTTGTACATCTTGTTAGATTACACAAAAGAGGAAAGTATGAATTTGCTGCACTCATCCTTCTTCGTAGGAAAGCAAGTGATTCCTAGAACCGAACTAGCTCATTTCACATAGTATAGTGTTCAGTGATGAAGATGTTTGTTTTGTAAACAAACTACTTCAGAAATTAGCCAATCTACTAAGTTGTGCACCTTTTTAGATTACATTAACAAGGAAAGTTTGAACTTGCTGCGCTCAACCATCTTCGTAAAATTATACTGATTCCTAGAACCGATTTACCTTATTTCACACAGTACAGTGTTCAGTACTGAAGATGTTTTTTTCTAAAGAAACTACTTTAGAAATGAGGTGAATGCACTAACTTGTACATCTTGTTAGATTACACAAACTAGGGAAAGTTTGAACTTGCTACACTCAACCTTCTTCAGGAAAAGAAAGTGATTCCTAGAACCGAAAAAGGTTATTTCACACGGTACAATGTTCGGCAATGAAGATGTTTGTTTTCTCAACAAACTACTTTACAAATGAGGCGAATCTACTAACTTGGCCATCTTTTTAGATTACATTAACAAGGAAAGTTTGAACTTGCTGCACTAAACCATCTTCGTAGGAATTAAAATGATTCCTAGAAGCGAATTCACTTATTTCACACAGTACAGTGTTCGTTACTGAAGATGTTTCTTTACTAAAGAAACTACTTTAGAAATGACGCAAATCCACTAACTTGTACATCTTGTTAGATTACTCAAACTAAGAAAGTTTGAACTTGCTGCACTCAACCTTCTTCGTAGGAAAGCAAATGATTCCTAGAACGGAACTAGCTTTTTTCACATAGTACAGTGTTCGGTTATGAAGGTGTTTGTTTTGTAAACAAACTACTTTAGAAATGAGGCCAATCTACTAAGTTGTGCATCTTTTTAGATTACATTAGCAAGGAAAGTTTGAACTTGCTTCACTCAACCCTCTTCGTAGAATTTAAACTGATTCCTAGAAGCGAATTACCTTATTTCACACAGTACAGTGTTCGGTACTGAAGATGTTTCTTTTCTAAAGAAACTACTTTAGAAATGAGATGAATGCACTAACTTGTATATCTTGTTAGATTACACAAACTAGTAAAGTTTGAACTTGCTACACTCAACCTTCTTCGTAGAAATTAAACTGATTCCTAGAAGCGAATTAACTCATTTCACACAGTACAGTATTCGGTACTGAAGATGTTTCTTTTCTAAAGAAACTGCTTTAATAATGAGGCCAATCTACTAAGTTGTGCATCTTTTTAGATTACATTAACAAGGTAAGTTTGAACTTGCTGCACTCAACCTTCTTTGTAGGAAAGCAAGTGATTCCTAGAACCGAATGAGCTTATTTCACACAGTACAATGTTCGCAATAAAGATGTTAATTTTCTCAACAAACTGTTTTACAAATGAGGTGACTCTGCTAACTTGGCCATCTTTTAAGATTACATTAACAAGGAAAGTTTGAACTTGCTGCACTTAACCATCTTCGTAGAAAGGAAACTGATTCCTAGAACCGAATTAACTTATTTCACACAGTACAGTGTTCGGTACTGAAGACGTTTGTTTTCTAAACAAAACACTTTAGAAACGACGTGAATCCACTGACTTTACATCTTGTTAGATTACACAAACTAGGAAAGTTTGAACTTGCTGCACTCAACCTTCTTCGTAGGAAAGCAAGTGATTCCTAGAACCGAACTAGCTTATTTCACATAGTATAGTGTTAGGTAATGTAGATGTTTGTTTTGTAAACAAACTACTTTAGAAATGAGGCCAATCTACTAAGTTGTGCATCTTTTTAGATTACATTAACAAGGAAATTTTAACTCAACCATCTTCGTAGAAATTAAACTGATTCCTAGAACCGAATACCTTATTTCACACAGTTCAGTGTTCGGTACTGAAGATGTTTCTTTTCTAAAGAAACTACTTTAGAAATGAGGCGAATGCACTAACTTGTAAATGTTGTAAGGGTACACAAACTAGGAAAGTTTGAACTTGCTGCACTCAACCTCAGATTAGATTAACAAGGAAAGTTTGAACTTGCTGCACTCATCCTTCTTTGTTGGAAAGCAACTGATTCCTAGATCCAAATGAGCTTATTTCACACAGTACAATGTTCGGCAATGAAGATGTTTGTTTTCTCAACAAACTACTTTACAAATGAGGCGAATCGACTAACTTGGCCATCTTTTTAGATTACATTAACAAGGAAAGTTTGAACTTGCTGCACTTACCTTCTTTGTGGGAAAGCAACTGATTCCTAGAACCGAATGAGATTATTTCGCACAGTACAATATTCTGCAATGAAGATGTTTGTTTCCTCAAAAAAGTACTTTACAAATGAGGCGAATCTTCAAACTTGGCCGAATTAACTTATTTCACACAGTACAGTGTTCGGTACTGAAGATGTTTGTTTTCTAAAGAAACCAATTTAGAATCGACGCGAATCCACTAACTTGTACATCTTGTTTGTTTACACAAACTAGGAAAGTTTGAACTTGCTGCACTCAACCTTCTTTGTAGGAAAGCAAGTGATTCCTAGAATCGAACCAGCTCATTTCACATACTACAGTGTTCGGTGATGAAGATGTTTGTTTTCTAAACAAACTACTTTAGAAATGAGGCCAATCTACTAAGTTGTGCATCTTTTCAGATTACATTAACCAGGAAAGTTTGAACTTGCTGCAATCAACCTTGTTTGTAGGAAAGCAAATGATTCCTAGAACCGAATGAGCTTATTTCACACAGTACAATGTTCGGCAATGAAGATGTTTGTTTTCTCAAGAAAGTACTTTACAAATGAGGCGAATCTTCAGACTTGGCCATCTTTTTAGATTACATTAACAAGGAAAGTTTGAACTTGCTGCACTCAACCTTCTTCGTAGAAATTAAACTGATTCCTAGAAGCGAATTCACTTATTTCACACAGTACAGTGTTCGGTACTGAAGATGTTTCTTTTCTAAAGAAACTACTTTAGAAATGAGGCCAATCTGCTAAGTTGTGCATCTTTTTAGATTACATTAACAAGGAAAGTTTGAACTTGCTGCACTCAATCTTCTTTGTAGGAAAGCAACTGATTCCTAGTAGCGAATGAGCTTATTTCACACAGTACAATATTCAGCTATAAAAATGTTAATTTTCTCAACAAACTATTTTAAAAATGAGGTGACTCTGCTAACTTGGACATCTTTTTAGATTACATTAACAAGGAAAGTTTGAACTTGCTGAACTCAACCATCTTCGTAGAAAGGATACTGATTCCTAGAACCGAATTAATTTATTTCACACAGTACAGTGTTCGGTACTGAAGATGTTTGTTTTCTAAAGAAACCAATTTAGAATCGACGCGAATCCAGTAACTTGTACATCTTGTTAGATTACACAAACGAGGAAAATTTGAACTTGCTGCACTTATCCTTCTTCGTAGGAAAGCAAGTGATTCCTAGAACCGAACTAGCTCATTTCACATAGTATAGCTGCACTCAAACATCTTCGTAGAAATTAAACTGATTCCTAGAAGCGAATTAACTTATTGAACACAGTAAAGTGTTCGGTACTGAAGATGTTTCTTTTTTAAAGAAACTACTTTAGAAATGAGGCCAATCTACTATGTCGTGCATCTTTTTAGATTACATTAACAAGGAAAGTTTGAACTGGCTGCACTCAACCTTCTTTGTAGGAAAGCAACTGAATTCTAGAACCGAATTAGCTTTTTATACACAGTACAATGTTTGGCAATGAAGATGTTTGTTTTCTCAACAAACTACTTTACCAATGAGGCAAATCTACTAACATGGACATCTTTTTAGAGCACATTAACAGGGAAAGTTTGAAGTTGCTAAACTAAACCATCTTCGTAGAAAGTAAACTGATTCCTAGAACCAAATTAGCTCATTTCACACAGTAGAAAGTTTGGCAATTTTGGTTTGTTTTCTAAAGAAACTACTTTAGAAATGAGGCTAACTTGGACATCTTTTTAGATTACATTAAGAAGGAAAGTTTGAACTTGCTAAACTCAACCATCTTCGTAGAAAGGAAACTGATTCCTAGAACCGAATTAACTTATTTCACACAGTACAGTGTTCGGTACTGAAGATGTTTGTTGTTTTCTAAAGAAACTAATTTAGAAATGAAGCGAATCCAGTAACTAGTACATCTTGTTAGATTACAGAAACTAGGAAAGTTTGAACTTGCTGCACTCAACCATCTTCGTAGAACTTAAACTTATTCCTAGAAGCGAATTAACTCATTTCACACAGTACAGTGTTCGGTACTGAAGATGTTTCTTTTCTAAAGAAACTACTTTAGAAATGAGGCCAATCTACTAAGTTGTGCATCTTTTTAGATTCCATTAACAAGGAAAGTTTGAACTTGCTGCACTCAACCTTCTTTGTAGGAAAGCAAGTGACTCCAAGAACCGAATGAGCTTATTTCACACAGTACAATGTTTGGCAATAAAGATGTTAATTTTCTCAACAAACTACTTTACAAATGAGGCAAATCTACTAACTTGGCGATCTTTTTAGATTACATTAACAAGTAAAGTTTGAACTTGCTGCACTCAACCATCTTCGTAGAATGAGCTTATTTCACACAGTACAATGTTCGGCAATGAAGATGTTTGTTTTCTCAACAAAGTAGTTTACAAAGGAGGTGAATCTTCTAACTTGGCCATCTTTTCAGATTACATTAACAAGGAAAGTTTGAACTTGCTGCATTCAACCTCCTTCGTAGAAATTAAACTGATTCCTAGAAGCGCATTCACTTATTTCACACAGTACAGTGTCCGGTACTGAAGATGTTTCTTTTCTAAAGAAACTACTTTAGAAATGAGGCAAATCTACAAACTTGGACATCTTTTTAGATTACATTGGCAACGAAAGTTTGAACTTGCTAAACTCAACCATCTTCATAGAAAGGAAACTTATTCCTAGAACCGAATTAACTTATTTCACACAGTACAGTATTCGGTACTGAAGATGTTTCTTTTCTAAAGACACTACTTTAGAAATGAGGCTAATCAACTAACTTCTAAATCTTTTTATAACACAAACTAGGAACGTTTGAACTTGCTGCGCTAACCTTCTTCAAAGCAAGTGATTCCTAGAACGGAACTAGCTTATTTCACATAGTACAGTGTTCGGTAATGAAGATGTTTGTTTTCTAAACAAACTATTTTAGAAATGAGGCCAATCTACTAAGTTGTGCATCTTTTTAGATTACATTAACAAGGAAAGTTTGAACTTCCTGCACTCAACCTTCTTTGTAGGAAAGCAACTGATTCCTAGAACCGAATGAGCTTATTTCACACAGTACAATGTTCGCAATGAAGAGGTTTGTTTCTCAACAAATAATTTTGAGGCGAATCTTCTAACTTGGCCATCTCTTTACATTACATTAACTAGGAAAGTTTGAACTTGCTGCACTCAACCTTCTTCGTAGAAATTAAACTGATTCCTAGAAGCGAATTAACTTATTTCACACAGTTCAGTGTTCGGTACTGAAGCTGTTTCTTTTCTAAAGAAACTACTTTAGAAATGAAGCCAATCTACTAAGTTGTGCATCTGTTTAGATTACATTAACAAGGAAAGTTTGAACTGGCTGCACTCAACCTTCTTTGGAGGAAAGCAACTGAATTCTAGAACTAAATTAGCTTTCTTCACACAGTACAATGTTTGCCAATGAAGATGTTTGTTTTCTCAATAAACTACTTTACCAATGAGGGAAATCTACTAACTTGGACATCTTTTTAGAGCACATTAACAAGGAAAGTTTGAACTTGCTAAACTCAACCATCTTCGTAGAAAGTAAACTGATTCCTAGAACCGAATTAGCTCATTTCACACAGTACAAAGTTTTTCAATTTAGGTTTGTTTTCTAAAGTAGCTACTTTAGAAATGAGGCGAATCTACTAACTTGGCCATCTTTTTAGATTACATTAACAAGTAAAGTTTGAACTTGCCAAATTCAACCATCTTCTTAGAAAGGAAACTGATTCGTAGAACCGAATTAACTTATTTCAAACAGTACAATGTTCGGCAATGAAGATGTTTGTTTTCTCAACAAACTACATTACAAATGAGGCGAATCTACTAACTTGGCCATCTATTTAGATTACATTAACAAGGAAAGTTTGAACTTGCTGCACTCAACCTTGTCTGTAGGAAAGCAACTGATTCCTAGAACTGAATGAGCTTATTTCACACAGTACAATGTTCGGCAATGAGGATGTTTGTTTCCTCAACAAAGTACTTTACAAATGAGGTGAATCTTCTAACTTGGCCATATTTTGAGATTACATTAACAAGGAAAGTTTGAAATTGCTGCACTCAACCTTCTTCGTAGAAATTAAACTGATTCCTAGAAGCGAATTAACTTATTTCACACAGTACAGTGTTCGGTACTGAAGATGTTTCTTTTCTAAAGAAACTACTTTCGATATGAGGCCAATCTACTAAGTTGTGCATCTTTTTAGATTACATTAACAAGGTAAGTTTGAACTTGCTGCACTCAACCTTCTTTGTAGGAAAGCAACTTAATTCTAGAACTAAATTAGCTTTTTTCACACGGTACAATGTTCGGCAATGAAGATGTTTGTTTTCTCAACAAACTATTTTACCAATGAGGTGACTCTGCTAACTTGGCCATCTTTTTAGATTACATTAACAAGGAAAGTTTGACCTTGCTGCACTCAACCATCTTCGTGGAAAGGAAACTGATTCCTAGAACCGAATTAACTTATTTCACACAGTACAGTGTTCAGTACTGAAGATGTTTGTTTTCTAAAGAAACCACTTTAGAAACGAAGCGAATGCACTAACTTGTACATCTTGTTAGATTACACAAACTAGGAAAGTTTGAACTTGCTGCACTCATCCTTCTTCGTAGGAAAGCAAGTGATTCCTAGAACTGAACTAGCTCATTTCACATAGGATAGTGTTCGGTAATGAAGATGTTTGTTTTGTAAACAAACTACTTTAGAAATGAGGCCTATCTAGTAAGTTGTGCATCTTTTTAGAGTACATTAACAAGGGAAGTTTGAACTTGCTGCAATCAACCATCTTCTTAGATATTAAACTGATTCCTAGAACCGAATTAACTTATTTCACACAGTACTGGGTTCGGTACTGAATATGTTTGTTTTCTAAAGAAACTAATTTAGAAATGAGGCGAATCCACTAACTTCTACATCTCGTTAGATTACACAAACTAGGAAAGTTTGAACTTGCTGCACTCAACCATCTTCGTAGATATTAAACTGATTCCTAGAAGCGAATTCACTTATTTCACACAGTACAGTGTTCGGTACTGAAGATGTTTCTTTTCTAAACAAACTACTTTCGAAATGAGGCCAATCTACTAAGTTGTGCATCTTTTTAGATTACATTAACAAGGAAAGTTTGAACTTCCTGCACTCAACCTTCTTTGTAGGAAAGCAAGTGATTCCTAGAACCGAATGAGCTTATTTCACACAGTACAATTTTCGGCAATGAAGATGTTTGTTTTCTCAACAAAGTTCTTTGCAAATGAGGCGAATCTTCTAATTTGGCCATCTTTTTAGATTACATTAACAAGGAAAGTTTGATCTGGCTGCTTTCAACCTTCTTCGTAGAAATTAAACTGATTACTAGAAGCCAATTAACTTATTTCACACTGTACAGTGTTCTTTACTAAAGATGTGTCTTTTCTAAAGAAACTACTTTAGAAATGAGGCCAATCTACTAAGTTGTGTATCTTTTTAGATTCCATTAACAAGGAAAGTTTGAACTTGCTGCACTCAACCTTCTTTGTAGGAAACCAAGTGATTCCTAGAACCGAATGAGCTTATTTCACACAGTACAATGTTTGGCTATAAAGATGTTAATTTTCTCAACAAACTACTTTACAATTAAGGCGAATCTACTAACTTGGCCATCTTTTTAGATTACATTAACAAGGAAAGTTTGATCTTCTGCACTCAACCATCTTCGTAGAAATTATACTGATTCCTAGAAGCGAATTCACTTATTTCACACAGTACAGTGTTCGGTACTGAAGATGTTTCTTTTCTAAAGAATCTACTTTAGAAATGCGGTGAATCCACTAACTTGTACATCTTGTTAGATTACACAAACTAGGAAAGTTTATACTTGCTGCACTCAACCTTCTTCATAGGAAAGGAAATGATTCCTAGAACCGAATGAGCTTATTTCACACAGTACAATGTTTTGCAATGAAGATGTTTGTTTTCTCAACAAAATACTTTACAAATGAGGCGAATCTACTAACTTGGCCATCTTTTTAGATTACATTAACAAGGAAAGTTTGAACTTGCTGCACTCAACCATCTTCGTAGAAATTAAACTGATTCCTAGAAGCGAATTCACTTATTTCACACAGTACAGTGTTCGGTACTGAAGATGTTTCTTTTCTAAAGAAACTACTTCAGAAATGAGGCGAATCCACTAACTTGTACATCTTGTTAGATTACACAAACTAAGGAAGTTTGAACTTGCTGCACTCAACCTTCTTCATAGGAAAGCAAGTGATTCCTAGAACGGAACTAGCTTATTTCACATAGTACAGTGTTCGGTAATGAAGATGTTTGTTTTCTAAAAAAACTACTTTAGAAATGAGGCCAATCTACTAAGTTGTGCATCTTTTTAGATTACATTAACAAGGAAAGTTTGAACTTGCTGCACTCAACCTTCTTTGTAGGAAAGCAAATGATTCCTAGAACCGAATGAGCTTATTTCCCACAGTACAATGTTCGGCAATGAATATGTTTGTTTTCTCAACAAAGTACTTTACAAATGAGGCCAATCTTCTAATTTGGCCATCTTTTTAGATTACATTCACAAGGAAAGTTTGAACTTGCTGCACTCAACCTTCTTCGTAGAAATTAAACTGATGCCTAGAAGCGAATTCACTTATTTCACACAGTACAGTGTTTGGTACTGAAGATGTTACTTTTCTAAAGAAACTACTTTAGAAATGAGGCCAATCTACTAAGTTGTGCATCTTTTTAGATTACATTAACAAGGAAAGTTTCAATTTGCTGCACTCAACCTTCTTTGTAGGAAAGCAAGTGATTCGTAGAACCGAATGAGCTTATTTCACTAGTACAAAGTTTGGCAATAAAGATGTTAATTTTCTCAACAAACTATTTTACAAATGAGGTGACTCTGCTAAGTTGGCCATCTTTTTAGATTACATTAACAAGGAAAGTTTTAACTTGCTGCACTCAACCATCTTCGTAGAAAGGAAACTGATTCCTAGAACCGAATTAACTTATTTCACACAGTACAGTGTTCGGTTGTCACGTCGCCTCGACCAGCAAGGAAGACGCAACGCTCGGACTCTTCTTGAAGCAGTTTATTCAGGAACCTTGAACAATCTTCTGACTGACCGACTGACTCACTCACTCACTCACTCACTGACTCACTCACTGACTCACTCACTCACTCACTCACTCACTCACTCACTCACTCACTCACTGACTGACTCACTCACTCACTGACTCACTCACTCACTCAATGACTCACTGACTCACTGACTGACTCAC
Source organism: Orientallactaga sibirica (assembly GCA_036365145.1). Taxonomy (NCBI): domain Eukaryota; kingdom Metazoa; phylum Chordata; class Mammalia; order Rodentia; family Dipodidae; genus Orientallactaga; species Orientallactaga sibirica. The sequence continues at coordinate 99,120 of JAEOAD010000423.1, read as the reverse complement.
TCACTGACTGACTCACTGACTCACTCACTGACTCACTCACTGACTCACTCACTCACTCACTGACTCCCTCACTCACTCACTCACTCACTCACTGACTCACTGACTGACTGACCCCGGGACAAGCCCGCCCAAAGCTTAAGAAGCCTTTGAACAGCCAACCCTGATAAGCCACGTGGTGAATGCAGATAAGTCCACATATGCGGAAGCAAGCCTAGATTATGGCCCAAGCCAAATAAGGACTTGTTTATCCAGGAGAGCACTCGCCATCGGGAAGGCCGAAGGCGGAAGCCAGCGCCATATTTAAGGCGCGGCACCTCGCAGCTCTCTACAGTTCCCCCTTTTATGTTTTAAAACAAGCCACAGGTAAGAGTAGAGGTCTGATCTCTGATGATGCGTATTTTTGCAACCCTGATGCCTTTTTCTCAGAGGCGGGATCTGGGGCATCAACCTGCATGCAATCAAACATGCTCTTCTCTGGAGTTTTAGGGCTAACCCAGAGTGCAGTGCTTAGACTCGCAACCTGAGCAGAAAGAAGATGAACTTTTAGTTGTAGCCAGCCAGACATAGGGTGACTGTGTAGCCTCTATGGCAGTAAAGGCTTGAATGATCATAGCTGCATCCCGTCATTGCGTGACCCTGATTTTACACAGACACCACAAGCAAACCAGAGAGACCAGTAACAGAAGGCCTGCTAAGGAGCACACAAACCCGCCCATTCCTTCAGATGATTCATAGCAGAGATCAGCCAAGATGACAATCCAGAGGCAAAGGAGAGGTCCATGCGGGCAGAATTCACATTAACTACTGCCAGTCTCAGTTCTTTTAAGGTATCTTCAATTTCAAGCGACTAATTCTGTAATAGAAAACTAGACAAAAATCTGGATAAATTTGCAGCCCTAGTATAATTTATATATTTTGAGTTAACTGAGCCACGGCGGCTGCGAGGCTAGCATTGGTCAAAACACTGGCAAGGGGAAGCTGGTTATAATACCCATAAGCCCGCCCCCAACAATACTGCCTCCAGGAGGTGTTTATTCCCAAATTGCCATCAGCTGGGAACATACTCTGCCTCCAGGAGGTGTTAATTCCCAAATTGCCATCAGCTGGGAACCTAGCATTTAGAACACTTGAAGTTTATGGGGGACACCTGAATCAAACCACCACATTTTGTCCCTGGCCCCCGTAAACTGATAACCGTATATGATGTAAAATGTAATGCATTCATGCAAATTTAAAGGTCCCCATAGTTTTTATCAATTACAATGATGTTCATACGTCCCCATAATGCAAGGTCTTCTCACTGTGTAGTCCTGGCTGCCCTGGAACTCACTATGTAGACCAGGATGGCTTTGAACTTGTGGCAGTCCTGCTCTGCCTCCCATGTGCTGGGATGAAAGGCATGTGCCACCATGCCCGGCTCTTTTCCCGGAATTCCCCCTCCAAATAAGGACTTGTTTATCCAGGAGAGCACTCACCATCGGGAAGGCGGAAGGCAGAAGCCAGCGCCATATTCAAGGCGCGGCACCTCGCAGCACTCTACATTCGGTACTGAAGACGTTTGTTTTCTAAAGAAACCACTTCAGAAATGACGCTAACCCAATAACTTGTACGTCTTGTTAGATTACACAAACTAGGAAAGTTTGAACTTGCTGCAATCAACCTTCTTCGTAGGAAAGCAAGTGATTCCTAGAAGCGAACTAGCTCATTTCACATAGTATAGTGTTTGGTAATGAAGAAGTTTGTTTTGTAAACAAACTACGTTAGAAATGAGGCCAATCTACTAAGTTGTGCATCTTTTTAGATTACAATAACAAGGAAAGTTTGAACTTGCTGCAATCAACCATCTTCGTAGAAATTAAACTGATTCCTAGAACCAAATTACCTTATTTCACACAGTTCAGTGTTCGGTACTGAAGATGTTTCTTTTCTAAAGAAACTACTTTAGAAATGAGGCGAATGCACTAACTTGTACATCTTGTTAGATTACACAAACTAGGAAAGTTTGAACTTGCTGCACTCAACCTTCTTAGTAGAAATTAAACTGATTCCTAGAAGCGAATTCACTTATTTCACACAGTACAGTGTTCGGTACTGAAGATGTTTCTTTTCTAAAGAAACTACTTTAGAAATGAGGCCAATCTACTACGTTGTGCATCTTCTTAGATTACATTAACAAGGAAAGTTTGAATTGGCTGCACTCAACCTTCTTTGGAGGAAAGCAACTGAATTCTAGAACCGAATTAGCTTTTTACACACAGTACAATGTTCGGCAATGAAGATGTTTGTTTTCTCAACAAACTACTTTACCAATGAGCAAATCTACTAACTTGGACATCTTTTTAGAGCACATTAACAAGGAAAGTTTGAACTTGCTAAACTCAACCATCTTCGTAGAAAGTAAACTGATTCCTAGAACCGAATTAGCTCATTTCACACAGTACAAAGATTGGCAATTTAGGGTTGTTTTCTAAAGAAACTACTTTAGAAATGAGGCGAATCTAACAACTTGGACATCTTTTTAGATTACATTAACAAGGAAATTTTGAACTTGATAAACTCAACCATCTTCGTAGAAAGGAAACTGATTCCTAGAACCGAATTAACTTATTTCACACAGTACAGTGTTTGGTACTGAAGATGTTTGTTTTCTAAAGAAACTAATTTAGAAATGACGTGAATCCAGTAACTTGTACATCTTGTTAGATTACACAAACTAGGAAAGTTTGAACTTGCTGCACTCAACCATCTTCGTAGAAATTAAACTGATTCCTAGAAGCGAATTAACTCATTTCACACAGTACAGGGTTCGGTACTGAAGATGTTTCCTTTCTAAAGAAACTACTTTAGAAATGAGGCCAATCTACTAAGTTGTGCATCTTTTAGATTCCCTTGACAAGGAAAGTTTGAACTTGCTGCACTCAACCTTCTTTGTAGGAAAGCAAGTGATTCCTAGAACCGAATGAGCTTATTTCAAACAGTACAATGTTCGCAAAAAGATGTTAATTTTCTCAACAAACTACTTTACAAATGAGGCGAATCTACTAACTTGGCCATCTTTTTAGATTACATTAAAAATGAAAGTTTGGACTTGCTGCACTCAACCATCTTCGTAGAAATTAAACTGATTCCTAGAAGCGAATTCACTTATTTGACACAGTACAGTGTTCGGTACTGAAGATGTTTCTTTTCTAAAGAAACTACTTTAGAAATGAGGCGAATCCACTAACTTGTACATCTTGTTAGATTACACAAACTAGGAAAGTTTGAACTTGCTGCACTCAACCTTCTTCGTAGGAAAGAAAGTGATTCCTAGAATCGAACTAGCTCATTTCACATAGCACAGTGTTCGCTAAGGAAGATGTTTGTTTTCTAAACAAATTACTTTAGAAATGAGGCCAATCTACTAAGTTGTGCATGTTTTTAGATTACATTAACAAGGAAAGTTTGAACTTGCTGCACTCAACCTTTTGTAGGAAAGCAACTGATTCCTAGAACCGAATGAGCTTATTTCACACAGTACAATGTTCAGCAATGAAGATATTTGTTTTCTCAACAAACTACTTTACAAATGAGGCGAATCGACTAACTTGGCCATCTTTTTAGATTACATTAACAAGGAAAGTTTGAACTTGCTGCACTCAACCTTCTTCGTAGAAATTAAACTGATTCCTAGAAGCGAATTAACTTATTTCACACTATACAGTGTTCGGTACTGAAGATGTTTCTTTTCTAAAGAAACTACTTTAGAAATGAGGCCAATCTACTAAGTTGTGCATCTTTTTAGATTCCATTAACAAGGAAAGTTTGAACTTGCTGCACTCAACCTTCTTTGTAGGAAAGCAAGTGATTCCTAGAACCGAATGAGCTTATTTCACACAGTACAATGTTTGGCAATAAAGATGTTAATTTTCTCAACAAACTACTTTACAATTGAGGCGAATCTACTAAATTGGCAATCTTTTTATATTACATTAACAAGGAAAGTTTGAACTTGCTGCACTCAACCATCTTCGTAGAAATTAAACTGATTCCCATAAGCGAATTCACTTATTTCACACAGTACAGTGTTCGGTACTGAAGGTGTTTCTTTTCTAAAGAAACTACTTTAGAAATGAGTCGAATGAACTAACTTGTACATCATGTTAGATTACACAAACGAGGAAAGTTTGAACCTGCTGCACTCAACCTTCTTTGTAGGAAAGCAACTGAATTCTAGAACCGAATTAGCTTTTTACACACAGTACAATGTTCGGCAATGAAGATGTTTGTTTTCTCAACAAACTACTTTACCAATGAGCAAATCTACTAACTTGGACATCTTTTTAGAGCACATTAACAAGGAAAGTTTGAACTTGCTAAACTCAACCATCTTCGTAGAAAGTAAACTGATTCCTAGAACCGAATTAGCTCATTTCACACAGTACAAAGATTGGCAATTTAGGGTTGTTTTTCTAAAGAAACTACTTTAGAAATGAGGCGAATCTAACAACTTGGACATCTTTTTAGATTACATTAACAAGGAAATTTTGAACTTGATAAACTCAACCATCTTCGTAGAAAGGAAACTGATTCCTAGAACCGAATTAACTTATTTCACACAGTACAGTGTTTGGTACTGAAGATGTTTGTTTTCTAAAGAAACTAATTTAGAAATGACGTGAATCCAGTAACTTGTACATCTTGTTAGATTACACAAACTAGGAAAGTTTGAACTTGCTGCACTCAACCATCTTTGTAGAAATTAAACTGATTCCTAGAACCGAATTAACTCATTTCACACAGTACAGGGTTCAGCAATGAAGATGTTTCCTTTCTAAAGAAACTACTTTAGAAATGAGGCCAATCTACTAAGTTGTGCATCTTTTTAGATTCCCTTGACAAGGAAAGTTTGAACTTGCTGCACTCAACCTTCTTTGTAGGAAAGCAAACTGATTCCTAGAACCGAATGAGCTTATTTCAAACAGTACAATGTTCGGCAAAAAGATGTTAATTTTCTCAACAAACTACTTTACAAATGAGGCGAATCTACTAACTTGGCCATCTTTTAGATTACATTAAAAATGAAAGTTTGAACTTGCTGCACTCAACCATCTTCGTAGAAATTAAACTGATTCCTAGAATCGAATTCACTTATTTGACACAGTACAGTGTTCGGTACTGAAGATGTTTCTTTTCTAAAGAAACTACTTTAGAAATGAGGCGAATCCACTAACTTGTACATCTTGTTAGATTACACAAACTAGGAAAGTTTGAACTTGCTGCACTCAACCTTCTTCAGAGGAAAGAAAGTGATTCCTAGAATCGAACTAGCTCATTTCACATAGCACAGTGTTCAGCTAATGAAGATGTTTGTTTTCTAAACAAATTACTTTAGAAATGAGGCCAATCTACTAAGTTGTGCATGTTTTTAGATTACATTAACAAGGAAAGTTTGAACTTGCTGCACTCAACCTTTGTAGGAAAGCAACTGATTCCTAGAACCGAATGAGCTTATTTCACACAGTACAATGTTCAGCAATGAAGATATTTGTTTTCTCAACAAACTACTTTACAAATGAGGCGAATCGACTAACTTGGCCATCTTTTTAGATTACATTAACAAGGAAAGTTTGAACTTGCTGCACTCAACCTTCTTCGTAGAAATTAAACTGATTCCTAGAAGCTTAATTAACTTATTTCACACTATACAGTGTTCGGTACTGAAGATGTTTCTTTTCTAAAGAAACTACTTTAGAAATGAGGCCAATCTACTAAGTTGTGCATCTTTTTAGATTCCATTAACAAGGAAAGTTTGAACTTGCTGCACTCAACCTTCTTTGTAGGAAAGCAAGTGATTCCTAGAACCGAATGAGCTTATTTCACACAGTACAATGTTTGGCAATAAAGATGTTAATTTTCTCAACAAACTACTTTACAATTGAGGCAAATCTACTAAATTGGCAATCTTTTTATATTACATTAACAAGGAAAGTTTGAACTTGCTGCACTCAACCATCTTCGTAGAAATTAAACTGATTCCTATAACCGAATTCACTTATTTCACACAGTACAAAGTTTGGTACTGAAGGTGTTTCTTTTCTAAAGAAACTACTTTAGAAATGAGTCGAATGAACTAACTTGTACATCATGTTAGATTACACAAACGAGGAAAGTTTGAACCTGCTGCACTCAACCTTCTTTGTAGGAAAGCAACTGAATTCTAGAACCGAATTAGCTTTTTACACACAGTACAATGTTCGCAATGAAGATGTTTGTTTTCTCAACAAACTATTTTACCAATGAGGCAAATCTAATAACTTGGACAACTTTTTAGATTACATTAACAAGGAAAGTTTGAACTTGCTAAACTCAATCATGTTCGTAGAAAGTAAAATAATTCCTAGAACCGAATTAGCTCATTTCACACAGTACAAAGTTTGGCAATTTAGGTTTGTTTTCTAAAGAAACTACTTTAGAAATGAGTTGAATCTACTAAATTGGACATCTTTTTAGATTGTATTAACAAGGAAAGTTTGAACTTGCTAAACTCAACCATCTTCGTAGAAAGGAAACTGATTCCTAGAACCGAATTAACTTATTTCACACAGTACAGTGTTCGGTACTGAAGATGTTTCTTTTCTAAAGAAACTACTTTAGAAATGAGGCCAATCTACTAAGTTGTGCATCTTTTTAGATTCCATTAACCAAGAAAGTTTGAACTTGCTGCACTCAACCTTCTTTGTAGGAAAGCAAGTGATTCCTAAACCGAATGAGCTTATTTCACACAGTACAATGTTCGGCAATAAAGATGTTAATTTTCTCAACAAACTACTTTACAAATGAGGCGAATCTACTAACTTGGCCATCTTTTACATTACATTCACAAGGAAAGTTTGAACTTGCTTCACTCAACCATCTTCATAGAAATTAAACTGATTCCTTAGAAACTTAATCCACTTATTTCACACAGTACAGTGTTCGGTAGTGAAGATGTTTCTGTTCTAAAGAAACTACTTTAGAAATGAGGTGAATCCACTAACTTGTACATCTTGTTAGACTACATTAACTAGGAAAGTTTGAACTTGCTGCACTTAACCTCCTTTGTTAGAACTAAATTAGGAAAGCAAGTGATTCCTAGAATCAACTAGCTCATTTCACATAGTACAGTGTTTGAAATGAAGATGTTTGTTTTCTAAACAAACTACTTTAGAAATTAGGCCGAAATCTACTAACTTGTGCATCTTTTTAGATTACATTAACAAGGAAAGTTTGAACTTGCTGCACTCAACCTTCTTCGTAGGAAGTAAGTGATTCCTAGAACGAAACTAGCTCATTTCACATAGTACAGTGTTCAGTAATGAAGATGTTTGTATTGTAAACAAACTACTACTAGAAATGAGGCCAATCTACTAATGCTGTGCATCTTTTAGGTTATATTAACGAAGAAAGTTTGAACTTGCTGCACTCAACCTTCTTTGTAGGAAAGCAACTGATTCCTAGAACCGAATGAGCTTATTTCACAGAGTACAATGTTCAGCAATGAAGATGTTTGTTTTCTCAAGAAAGAACTTTACAAATGAGACGAATATTCTAACTTGGCCATCTTTTTACATTACATTAACAAGGAAAGGTTGAACTTGCTGCACTCAACCTTCTTCGTAGAAATTAAACTGATTCCTAGAAGCTAATTAACTTATTTCACACAATACAGTGTTCGGTACTGATGATGTTTCTTTTCTAAAGAAAGTACTTTAGAAAGGAGGCCAATCTACTAAGTTGTGCATCTTGTTAGATTACATTAACAAGGAAAGTTTGAACTGGCTGCACTCAACCTTCTTTGTAGGAAAGCAACTGAATTCTAGAACAAAATTAGCTTTCCTCATACAGTTCAATGTTCGGTAATGAAGATGTTTGTTTTCTCAACAAACTACTTTACCAATGAGGCAAATCTATTCACTTGGACATCTTTTTAGAGCACATAACAAGGAAAGTTTGAACTTGCTAAACTCAACCATCTTTGTAGAAAGCAAACTGATTCCTAGAACCGAAAGAGCTCATTTCACACAGTACAAAGTTTGGCAATTTAGATGTTTGTTTTCTAAAGAAACTACTTTACAAATGAGGCAAATCTACTAACTTGGACATCTTTTTAGATTACATTAACAAGGAAAGTTTGAACTTGCTGCACTCAACCTTCTTTGTAGGAAAGCAACTGATTCCTAGAACCGAATGAGCTTATTTCACACAGGACAATGTTCGCAATAAATATGTTAATTTTCTTAACAAACTACTTTACAAATGAGGCGAATCTACTAACTTGGCCATCTTTTAAGATTACATTAACATGAAAAGTTTGAACTTGCTGCACTCAACCTTCTTTGTAGGAAAGCAACTGATTCCTAGAACCGAATGAGCTTATTTCACACAGTACAATGTTCGGTAATGAAGGTTTTTGTTTCTCAACAAAACTACTTTACAAATGAGTCAATCTTATAACTTGGCCATCTTTTGAGATTACATTAACAAAGAAAGTTTGAAAATGCTGCACTCAACCTTCTTCATAGAAATTAAACCCGATTCCTAGAACGGAATTCACTTATTTCACAGTACAGTGTTCGTTAATGAAGATGTTTCTTTTCTAAACAAACTACTTTAGAAATGAGGCCAATCTACTAAGTTGTGCATCTTTTTAGATTACATTAACAAGGAAAGTTTGAACTTGCTGCACTCAACCTTCTTTGTTGGAAAGCAACTGATTCCTAGAAACGAATGAGCTTATTTCACACAGTAAAATGTTCAGCACTGAAGATGTTTGTTTTCTCAACAAACTACTTTACAAATGAGGCGAATCTACTAACTTGGCCATCTTTTTAGATTACATTAACAAGGAAAGTTTGAACTTGCAGTCCTCAAACATCTTCGTTGAAATTAAACTGATTCTTAGAAGCGAATTAAGTTATTTCACACAGTACAGTGTTCGGTACTGAAGATATTTCTTTTTTAAAGAAATTACATTAGAAATGAGGCGAATCCACTAAGTTGTGCATCTTTTTAGATTACATTAACAAGGAATGTTTGAACTTGCCGCACTCAACCGTCTTTGTAAGAAAGCAACTGAATTCTAGATCCGAATTAGCTTTTTTCACACAGTACAATGTTCGGCAATGAAGATGTTTGTTTTCTAAACAAACTACTTTACAAATGAGTCAAATCTACTAACTTGGACATCTTTTGAGGTTACATTAACAAGGAAAGTTTGAACTTGCTGAACTCAACTATCTTCGTAGTAAGTAAACTGATTCCTAGAACCGAATTAGCTCATTTCACACAGTACAAAGTTTGGCAATTTAGGTTTGTTTTCTGAAGAAACTACTTTAGAAATGAGGTGAATCTACTAACTTGGACAACTTTTTAGATTACATTAACAAGGAAAGTTTGAACTTGCTGCACTCAACCTTCTTCGTAGAAATTAAACTGATTCCTAGAAGCGAATTAACTTATTTCACACAGTCCAGTGCTCAGTACTGAGGATGTTTGTTTTCTAAAGAAACCACTTTAGAAACGACTCGAAACCACTATCTTGTACATCTTGTTAGATTACACAAACTAGGAAAGTTTGAACTTCCTGCACTCAACCTTCTTCGTAGGAAAGCAAGTGATTCCTAGAATCGAACTAGCTCATTTCACATAGTACAGAATTCGGTAATGAAGATGTTTGTTTTCTAAAGAAACTACTTTAGAAATGAGGCCCATCTACTAAGTTGTGCATCTTTTCAGATTACATTAACAAGAAACTACGTTAGAAATGAGGCGAATGCACTAACTTGTACATCTTCTTAGATTAAACAAACTAGGAAAGTTTGAACTTGCTGCACTCAACCTTCTTCGTAGGAAAACAAGTGATTCCTAGAATGGAACTAGCTTATTTCACATAGTACAGTGTTTGGTAATGAAGATGTTTGTTTTCTAAACAAACTACTTTAGAAATGGGGCCAATCTACTAAGTTGTGCATCTCTTTAGATTACATTAACAAGGAAAGTTTGAACTTGCTGCACTCAACTTTTTGTAGGAAAGCAACTGATTCCCAGAACCGAATGAGCTTATTTCACACAGTACAATGTTCGGCAATGAAGATGTTTGTTTTCTCAACAAACTACTTTACAAATGACGCGAATCTACTAACTTGGCCATCTTTTTAGATTACATTAAGAAGGAAAGTTTGGACTTGGTGCACTCAACCTTCTTTGTAGGAAAGCCACTGATTCCCAGAACCGAATGAGCTTATTTCACACAGTACAATGTTTGGCAATGAAGATGTTTGTTTTCTCAACAAAGTACTTTACAAATGAGCCCAATCTACTAAGTTGTGCATCTTTTTAGTTTACATTAACAAGGAACGTTTGAACCTGCTGCACTCAACCTTCTTCGTAGAAAAGAAACTGATTCTTAGAAGCGAATTAACTTATTTCACACAGTACAGTGTTCGGTACTGAAGATGTTTCTTTTCCAAAGAATCTACTTTAGAAATGAGCCCAATTTACTAAGTTGTGAATCTTTTTAGATTACATTAACAAGGAAAGTTTGAACTTGCTGCACTCAACCTTCTTTGTCGGAAAGCAAGTGTTTCCTAGAACCGAATGAGCTTATTTCACACAGTACAATGTTCGGCAATGAAGATGTTTGTTTTCTCAACAAAGTACTTTACAAATCAGGCGAATCTTCTAACTTGGCCATCTTTTTAGATTACATTAACAAGGAAAGTTTGAACTTGCTGCACTCAACCTTCTTTGTAGAAATTAAAGTGATTCCTAGAAGCGAAATAACTTACTTCACACAATACAGTGTTCGGTACTGAAGATGTTTCTTTTCTAAAGAAACTACTTTAGAAATGAGGCCAATCTACTAAGTTGTGCATCTTTTTACATTACATTGACAAGGAAAGTTTGAACTTGCTGCACTCAACCTTCTTTGTAGGAAAGCAAGTGATTCCTAGAACCGAATGAGCTTATTTCACACAGTACAATTTTCGGCTATAAAGATGTTAATTTTCTCAACAAACTACTTTACAAATGAGGTGACTCTGCTATCTTGGCCATCTTTTTAGATTACATTAACAAGGAAAGTTTGAACTTGCTGCACTCAACCATCTTCGCAGAAAGGAAACTGATTCCTAGAACCGAATTAACTTATTTCACACAGTACGGTGTTCAGTACTGAAGATGTTTCTTTTATAAGGAAACCACTTTAGAAATGACGCGAATCCACTAGCTTGTAAATCTTGTTAGACTACACAAACGAGGAAAGTTTGAACTTGCTGCACTCAACCTTCTTCGTAGGAAAGCAAGTGATTCCTAGAACCGAACTGGCTCATTTCACATAGTATAGTGTTCGGTAATGAAGATGTTTGTTTTCTAAACAAACTACTTTAGAAATGAGGCCCATCTACTAAGTTGTGCAACTTTTCAGATTACATTCACAAGGGAAGTTTGAACTTGCTGCACTCAACCTTCTTTGTAGGAAAGCAACTGATTCCTAGAACCGAATGAGATTATTTCACACAGTACAATGTTTGGCAATGAAGATGTTTATTTTCTCAACAAACTACTTTACAAATGAGGCGAATCTACTAACTTGGCCATCTTTTTAGATTACATTAACAAGGAAAGTTTGAACTTGCTGCACTCAACCATCTTCGTAGAAATTAAACTGATTTCCTAGAACCGAATTACCTTATTTCACACAGTAGTGTTCGGTACTGAAGATGTTTCTTTTCTAAAGAAATTACTTTAGAAATGAGGCGAATCCACTAAGTTGTGCATCTTTTTAGATTATATTAACAAGGAATGTTTGAAATTGCTGCACTCAACCGTCTTTGTAGTAAAGCGAATGATTTCTAGATTCGAATTAACTTTTTTCACACAGTACAATATTCCGCAATGAAGATGTTTCTTTCTGAACAAACTACCTTAGAAATGAGTCAAATCTACTAACTTGGACATCTTTTTAGATTACATTAACAAGGAAAGTTTGAACTTGCTGCACTCAACCATCTTCATAGAAAGTAAACTGATTCCTAGAACCGAATTAGCTCAATTCACCCAGTACAATGTTTGGCAATGAAGGTTTGTTTTCTAAAGAAACTACTTTAGATATGACGCCAGTCAACTAACTTTTACTTCTTGTTAGATGACCAAAACTAGGAAAGTTTGAACTTGCTGCACTCAACCTTCTTCGAGAAATTAGACTGATTCTTAGAAGCGAAGTTAACTTATTTCACACAGTACAGTGTTCGGTACTGAAGATGTTTCTTTTCTAAAGAAACAACCTTAGAAATTAGGCCAATCTACTAAGTTGTGCATCTTTTAGATTACATTAACAAAGAACGTTTGAACTTGCTGCACTAAACCGTCTTTGTAGGAAAGCAACAGAATTCTACAACCGAATTAGCTTTTTCACACAGTATAATGTTCGGCAATGAAGATGTTTGTTTCTCAACAAACTACTTTACAAATGAGGCGAATCTTCTAACTTGGCCATCTTTTTGAGATTACATTAAAAAGGAGTTTGAACTTGCTGCACTCAACCATCCTCGTAGAAATTAAACTGATTCCTAGAAGCGAATTAAGTTATTTCACACAGTACAGTGTTCAATACTGAAGATGTTTCTTTTTCAAAGAATCTACGTTAGAAATGAGGCCAATCTACTAAGTTGTGCATCTTTTTAGATTACATTAACAAGGAAAGTTTGAACTTTCTTCACTCAACCTTCTTTGTAGGAAAGCAACTGATTCCTAGAACCGAATGAGCTTATTTCACACAGTACAAGGTTCGCAATAAAGATGTTAATTTTCTCAACAAACTACTTTACAAATGAGGTGAATCTCCTAACTTGGCCATCTTTTTAGATTACATTAACAAGGAAAGTTTGAACTTGCTGCACTCAACCATCTTCGTAGAAAGGAAACTGATTCCTAGAACCGAATTAACTTATTTCACACAGGACACTGTTCAGTACTGATGATCTTTGTTTTCTAAAGGAACCACTTTAGAAATGACGCGAATCCACTAACTTGTACATCTTGTTAGATTACACAAACTAGGAAAGTTTGAACTTGCTGCACTCAACCTTCTTTGTAGGAAAGCAAGTGATTCCTAGAACCGAAGTAGCTCATTTCACATAGTATTGTGTTCGGTAATGAAGATGTTTGTTTTCTAAACAAACTACTTTGGAAATGAGGCCAATCTACTAAGTTGTGGATCTTTTTAGATTACATTAACAAGGAAAGTTTGAACTTGCTGCACTCAACCTTCTTCGTAGAAATTAAACTGATTCCTAGAAGCGAATTAACTTATTTCACACAGTACAGTGTTCGGTACTGAAGACCTTCCTTTACTAAAGAAACTACTTTAGAAATGAGGCCAATCTGCGAAGTTTTGCATCTTTTTATATTACATTAACACGGAAAGTTTGAACTTTCTGCACTCAACCGTCTTTTAGGAAAGCAACTGAACTCTAGAACTGAATTAGCTTTTGACACACAGTACAATGTTCCGCAATGAAGATGTTTGTTTTCTCAACAAACTACTTTACCAATGAGGCAAATCTACTAACTTGGACATCTTTTTAGATTACATTAACAAGGAAAGTTTGAACTTGCTAAACTCAAACATCTTTGTAGAAAGTAAAGTGATTCCTAGAACCGAATAAGCTTATTTCATACAGCACAATGTTTGGCAATGAAGGTTTTTTTTCTAAAGAAACTACTTTAGAAATGAGGCGAATCTACTAACTTGGACATCTTTTTAGATTACATTAACAAGGGAAGTTTGAACTTGCTAAACTCAACCATATTCCTAGAAAGGAAACTGATTCCTGGAACTGAATTAACTTATTTAACACAGTACAATTTTCGGTACTGATGATGTGTGTTTTCTAAAGAAACTACTTCAGAAATGACGCGAATCCACTAACTTGTGGATCTTCTTAGATTACACAAACTAGGAAAGTTTGAACTTGCTGCACTCAACCTTCTTCGTAGGAAAGCAAGTTATTACTAGAACCAAACTAGCTTATTTTACATAGTACAGTGTTTGGTAATGAAGATGTTTGTTTTCTAAACAAACTACTTTAGAAATGAGGCCAATCTACTAAGTTGTGCATGTTTTTATGTTACATTAACAAGGAATGTTTGAACTTCCTGCACTACACCTTCTTTGTAGGAAAGCAAGTGATTCCTCGAACCGAATGAGTTTAATTCACACAGTACAATGTTCGGCAATGAAGATGTTTGTTTTCTCAACAAAGTACTTTACAAATGAGGCGAATCTATAAACTTGGCCATCTTTTCAGATTACATTAACAAGGAAAGTTTGAACTTGCTGGACTCAACCAACTTCGTAGAAATTAAACTGATTCCTAGAAGCGAATTAACATTACAGACAGTACAGTGTTCCGTACTGAAGATGTTTCTTTTCTAAAGAAATTACTTTAGAAATGAGGCGAATGCACTAAGTTGTGCATCTTTTTAGAATATATTAAAAAGGAATGTTTGAACTTGCTGCACTCAACCGTCTTTGTAGGAAAGCTACTGAATTCTAGATCCGAATTAGCTTTTTTCACACAGTACAATGTTCGGAAATGAAGATGTTTGTTTTCTCAACGAACTACTTTACAAATGAGGTGAATCTACTAACTTGGCCATCTTTGCAGATTACATTAACAAGGAAAGTTTGAACTGGCTGCACTCAACCATCTTCGTAGAAATTAAACTGATTCCTAGAAGGGAATTAACTTATTTCACACAGTACAGTGTTCGGTACTGAAGATGTTTCTTTTCTAAAGAAATTACTTTAGAAATGAGGCGAATCCACTAAGTTGTGCATCTTTTGAGATTACATTAACAAGGAATGTTTGAACTTTCTGCACTCAACCGGCTTTATAGGAAAGCAACTGAATTCTAGATCCGAATTAGCTTTTTTCACACAGTACAATGTTCGGCAATGAAGATGTTTGTTTTCTCAACAAACTACTTTACAAATGAGGCAAATCTACTAACTTGGACATCTTTTTAGATTACATTAACAAGGAAGGTTTGAACTTGCTGCACTCAACATTCTTTGTAGGAAAGCAACTGATTCCTAGAAACAAATGAGCTTATTTCACACAGTACAATGTTCGGCAATGAAGATGTTTGTTTTCTCAACAAAGTACTTTACAAATGAGGCGAATCTTCTAACTTGGCCATCTTTTTAGATTACATTAACAAGGAAAGGTTGAACTTGCTGCACTCAACCTTCTTCATAGAAATTAAACTGATTCCTAGAACTGAATTAACTTATTTCACACAGTACAGTGTTTGGTACTGAAGATGTTTCTTTTCTAAAGGAACTACATTAGAAATGAGGCAAATCCACTAACTTGTATATCTTGTTAGATTACACAAACTAGGAATATTTGAACTTGCTGCACTCAACCTTCTTCGTAGAAATTAAACTGATTCCTAGAAGCGAATTAACTTATTTCACACAGTACAGTGTTCGGTACTGAAGATGTTTCTTTTCTAAAGAAACTACTTTAGAAATGAGGCCAATCTACTAAGTTGTGCATGTTTTTAGATTACATTAACAAGGAAAGTTTGAACTTGCTGCACTAAACCGTCATTGTAGGAAAGCAACTGATTTCTAGAAATAAATTAGCTTTTTTCACACAGTACAATGTTCGGCAATGAAGATCTTTGTTTTCTCAACAAACTACTTTACCAATGAGGCAAATCTACTAACTTGGACATCTTTTTAGATTACATTAACAAGGAAAGTTTCAACTTGCTGCACTCAACCATCTTCGTAGAAAAAGTAAACTGATTCCTCCAACAGAATTAGCTTATTTCACACAGTACAATGATTGGTAATGAAGATTTTTTTTCTAAAGAAACTACTTTATAAATGAGGGCAATCTACTAACTTGGACATCTTTTAGATTACATTAACAAGGAAAGTTTGAACTTGCTGCACTCAACCATCTTCGTAGAAAGGAAACTGATTCTTAGATCCCAATTAACTTATTTCACACAGTACAGTGTTCGGTACTGAAGATGTTTCTTTTCTAAAGAAACTACTTTAGAAATGAGGGCAATCTACTAAGTTGTGCATCTTTTTTAGAATACATTAACAAGGAATGTTTGAACTTGCTGCACTCAACCTTCTTTGTAGGAAAGCAACTGAATTCTAGAACCGAATTAGCTTTTTTCACACAGTACAATGTTGGGCAATGAAGATGTTTGTTTTCTCAACCAACTACTTTACAAATGAGGTGAATCTACTAACTTGTCCATCTTTTTAGATTACATTAACAAGGAAAGTTTGAACTTGCTGCACTCAACCATCTTCGTAGAAATTAAACTGATTCCTAGAACCAATTAATTTATTTCACACAGTACAGTGTTCGGTACTGAAGATGTTTCTTTTCTAAAGAAATTACTTTAGAAATGAGGCCAATCCACTAAGTTGTGCATCTTTTTAGATTACATTAACAAGGAAAGTTTGAACTTGCTGCACTCAACCTTCTTTGTAGGAAAGCAACTGATTTCTAGAACCGAATTAGCTTTTTTCACACAGTACAATGTTCGTCAATGAAGATGTTTGTTTTCTCAACAAATTACTTTACAAATGAGGTGAATCTACTAACTTGGCCATCTTTTAAATTACATTAACAAGGAAAGTTTGAACTTGCTGCACTCAACCATCTTCGTAGAAATTAAACTGATTCCTAGAACCGAATTAATTTATTTCACACAGTACAGTGTTCAGTACTGAAGATGTTTCTTTTCTAAAGAAATTATTTTGTAAATGAGGCCAATCCACTAATTTGTGCATCTTTTTAGATTACATTAACAAGGAAAGTTTGAGCTTGCTAAACTCAGCCATTGTCGTTTTTGAAAGTAAACTCATTCCTAGAACCAATTAGCTCATTTCACACAGTACAATGTTTGGCAATGAAGGTTTGTTTTCTAAAGACACTCCTTTAGAAATGAGGCGAATCTACTAACTTGGACATCTTTTTAGATTACATTAACAAGGAGAGTTTGAACTTGCTGCATTAAACGGTCTTTGTAGGAAAGCACAGTACAGTGTTCAGTAATGAAGATATTTCTTTTGTAAAGAAACTACTTTAGAAATGAGGCCAATCCACTAACGTGTGCACCATGTTAGATTACACAAACTAGGAAAGTTTGAACTTGCTGCACTCAACCTTCTTTGTAGAAATTAAAGTGATTCCTGGAACCGAAATAACTTATTTCACACAGTACAGTGTTAGGGTAATGAAGATGTTTCTTTTCTAAAGAAACTACTTTAGAAATGAGTCCAATCTACTAAGTTGTGCATCTTTTTTAGATTACATTAACAAGGAAAGTTTGAACTTTCTGTACTCAATCATCTTTGTAGGAAAGCAACTGAATTCTAGAACCAAATTAGCTTTTTACACACAGTACAATGTTCGCCAATGAAGATGTTTGTTTTCTCAACAAACTACTTTACCAATGAGACAAATCTTCTAACTTGGACATCTTTTTAGATTACATTAACAAGGAAAGTTTGAACTTGCTAAAGTCAACCATATTCATAGAAAGTAAACTGATTCCTAGAACCGAATAAACTTATTTAACACAGTTCAATGTTCGGAAATGAAGATTTTAATTTTTAAACAAACTACTTTAGAAATATGGCAAATCTACTAACTTGTGCATCTTTTTTAGATTACATTGACAAGGAAAGTTTTAGAACCGAATGAGATTATTTCACACAGTACAATGTTTGGCAATGAAGATGTTTATTTTCTCAACAAACTACTTTACAAATGAGGCGAATCTACTAACTTGGCCATCTTTTTAGATTACATTAACAAGGAAAGTTTGAACTTGCTGCACTCAACCATCTTCGTAGAAATTAAACTGATTTCCTAGAACCGAATTACCTTATTTCACACAGTAGTGTTCGGTACTGAAGATGTTTCTTTTCTAAAGAAATTACTTTAGAAATGAGGCAAATCCACTAAGTTGTGCATCTTTTTAGATTATATTAACAAGGAATGTTTGAAATTGCTGCACTCAACCGTCTTTGTAGTAAAGCGAATGATTTCTAGATTCGAATTAACTTTTTTCACACAGTACAATATTCCGCAATGAAGATGTTTCTTTCTGAACAAACTACCTTAGAAATGAGTCAAATCTACTAACTTGGACATCTTTTTAGATTACATTAACAAGGAAAGTTTGAACTTGCTGCACTCAACCATCTTCATAGAAAGTAAACTGATTCCTAGAACCGAATTAGCTCAATTCACACAGTACAATGTTTGGCAATGAAGGTTTGTTTTCTAAAGAAACTACTTTAGATATGACGCCAGTCAACTAACTTGTACTTCTTGTTAGATGACCAAAACTAGGAAAGTTTGAACTTGCTGCACTCAACCTTCTTCGTAGAAATTAGACTGATTCTTAGAAGCGAGTTAACTTATTTCACACAGTACAGTGTTCGGTACTGAAGATGTTTCTTTTCTAAAGAAACAACCTTAGAAATTAGGCCAATCTACTAAGTTGTGCATCTTTTTAGATTACATTAACAAAGAACGTTTGAACTTGCTGCACTAAACCGTCTTTGTAGGAAAGCAACAGAATTCTACAACCGAATTAGCTTTTTTCACACAGTATAATGTTCGGCAATGAAGATGTTTGTTTTCTCAACAAACTACTTTACAAATGAGGCGAATCTTCTAACTTGGCCATCTTTTGAGATTACATTAAAAAGGAGTTTGAACTTGCTGCACTCAACCATCCTCGTAGAAATTAAACTGATTCCTAGAAGCGAATTAAGTTATTTCACACAGTACAGTGTTCAATACTGAAGATGTTTCTTTTCGAAAGAATCTACGTTAGAAATGAGGCCAATCTACTAAGTTGTGCATCTTTTTAGATTACATTAACAAGGAAAGTTTGAACTTTCTTCACTCAACCTTCTTTGTAGGAAAGCAACTGATTCCTAGAACCGAATGAGCTTATTTCACACAGTACAAGGTTCGGCAATAAAGATGTTAATTTTCTCAACAAACTACTTTACAAATGAGGTGAATCTCCTAACTTGGCCATCTTTTTAGATTACATTAACAAGGAAAGTTTGAACTTGCTGCACTCAACCATCTTCGTAGAAAGGAAACTGATTCCTAGAACCGAATTAACTTATTTCACACAGGACACTGTTCAGTACTGATGATCTTTGTTTTCTAAAGGAACCACTTTAGAAATGACGCGAATCCACTAACTTGTACATCTTGTTAGATTACACAAACTAGGAAAGTTTGAACTTGCTGCACTCAACCTTCTTTGTAGGAAAGCAAGTGATTCCTAGAACCGAAGTAGCTCATTTCACATAGTAGAGTGTTCGGTAATGAAGATGTTTGTTTTCTAAACAAACTACTTTGGAAATGAGGCCAATCTACTAAGTTGTGGATCTTTTTAGATTACATTAACAAGGAAAGTTTGAACTTGCTGCACTCAACCTTCTTCGTAGAAATTAAACTGATTCCTAGAAGCGAATTAACTTATTTCACACAGTACAGTGTTCGGTACTGAAGACCTTCCTTTACTAAAGAAACTACTTTAGAAATGAGGCCAATCTGCGAAGTTTTGCATCTTTTTAGATTACATTAACACGGAAAGTTTGAACTTTCTGCACTCAACCGTCTTTTAGGAAAGCAACTGAATTCTAGAACTGAATTAGCTTTTGACACACAGTACAATGTTCCGCAATGAAGATGTTTGTTTTCTCAACAAACTACTTTACCAATGAGGCAAATCTACTAACTTGGACATCTTTTTAGATTACATTAACAAGGAAAGTTTGAACTTGCTAAACTCAAACATCTTTGTAGAAAGTAAAGTGATTCCTAGAACCGAATAAGCTTATTTCATACAGCACAATGTTTGGCAATGAAGGTTTTTTTTCTAAAGAAACTACTTTAGAAATGAGGCGAATCTACTAACTTGGACATCTTTTTAGATTACATTAACAAGGGAAGTTTGAACTTGCTAAACTCAACCATATTCCTAGAAAGGAAACTGATTCCTGGAACTGAATTAACTTATTTAACACAGTACAATTTTGGTACTGATGATGTGTGTTTTCTAAAGAAACTACTTCAGAAATGATGCGAATCCACTAACTTGTGGATCTTCTTAGATTACACAAACTAGGAAAGTTTGAACTTGCTGCACTCAACCTTCTTCGTAGGAAAGCAAGTGATTCCTAGAATCGAACTAGCACATTTCACATAGTACAGTGTTCGGTAATGAAGATGTTTGTTTTCTAAACAAACTACTTTAGAAATGAGGCCAATCTACTAAGTTGTGCATGTTTTTATGTTACATTAACAAGGAATGTTTGAACTTCCTGCACTACACCTTCTTTGTAGGAAAGCAAGTGATTCCTCGAACCGAATGAGTTTAATTCACACAGTACAATGTTCGGCAATGAAGATGTTTGTTTTCTCAACAACGTACTTTACAAATGAGGCGAATCTATAAACTTGGCCATCTTTTCAGATTACATTAACAAGGAAAGTTTGAACTTGCTGGACTCAACCAACTTCGTAGAAATTAAACTGATTCCTAGAAGCGAATTAACATTACAGACAGTACAGTGTTCCGTACTGAAGATGTTTCTTTTCTAAAGAAATTACTTTAGAAATGAGGCGAATGCACTAAGTTGTGCATCTTTTTAGAATATATTAAAAAGGAATGTTTGAACTTGCTGCACTCAACCGTCTTTGTAGGAAAGCTACTGAATTCTAGATCCGAATTAGCTTTTTTCACACAGTACAATGTTGGAAATGAAGATGTTTGTTTTCTCAACGAACTACTTTACAAATGAGGTGAATCTACTAACTTGGCCATCTTTGCAGATTACATTAACAAGGAAAGTTTGAACTGGCTGCACTCAACCATCTTCGTAGAAATTAAACTGATTCCTAGAAGGGAATTAACTTATTTCACACAGTACAGTGTTCGGTACTGAAGATGTTTCTTTTCTAAAGAAATTACTTTAGAAATGAGGCAAATCCACTAAGTTGTGCATCTTTTGAGATTACATTAACAAGGAATGTTTGAACTTTCTGCACTCAACCGGCTTTATAGGAAAGCAACTGAATTCTAGATCCGAATTAGCTTTTTTCACACAGTACAATGTTCGGCAATGAAGATGTTTGTTTTCTCAACAAACTACTTTACAAATGAGGCAAATCTACTAACTTGGACATCTTTTTAGATTACATTAACAAGGAAGGTTTGAACTTGCTGCACTCAACATTCTTTGTAGGAAAGCAACTGATTCCTAGAAACAAATGAGCTTATTTCACACAGTACAATGTTCGGCAATGAAGATGTTTGTTTTCTCAACAAAGTACTTTACAAATGAGGCGAATCTTCTAACTTGGCCATCTTTTTAGATTACATTAACAAGGAAAGGTTGAACTTGCTGCACTCAACCTTCTTCATAGAAATTAAACTGATTCCTAGAAGCGAATTAACTTATTTCACACAGTACAGTGTTTGGTACTGAAGATGTTTCTTTTCTAAAGGAACTACATTAGAAATGAGGCAAATCCACTAACTTGTATATCTTGTTAGATTACACAAACTAGGAATATTTGAACTTGCTGCACTCAACCTTCTTCGTAGAAATTAAACTGATTCCTAGAAGCGAATTAACTTATTTCACACAGTACAGTGTTAAATACTGAAGATGTTTCTTTTCTAAAGAAACTACTTTAGAAATGAGGCCAATCTAATACGTTGTGCATGTTTTTAGATTACATTAACAAGGAAAGTTTGAACTTGCTGCACTAAACCGTCATTGTAGGAAAGCAACTGATTTCTAGAAATAAATTAGCTTTTTTTCACACAGTACAATGTTCGGCAATGAAGATGTTTGTTTTCTCAACAGACTACTTTACCAATGAGGCAAATCTACTAACTTGGACATCTTTTTAGATTACATTAACAAGGAAAGTTTCAACTTGCTACACTCAACCATCTTCGTAGAAAGTAAACTAATTCCTCCAACCGAATTAGCTTATTTCACACAGTACAATGATTGGCAATGAACGTTTGTTTTCTAAAGAAACTACTTTATAAATGAGGGCAATCTACTAACTTGGACATCTTTTTAGATTACATTAACAAGGAAAGTTTGAACTTGCTAAACTCAACCATCTTCGTAGAAAGGAAACTGATTCTTAGATCCCAATTAACTTATTTCACACAGTACAGTGTTCGGTACTGAAGATGTTTCTTTTCTAAAGAATTACTTTAGAAATGAGGCAAATCCCCTAAGTTGTGCATCTTTTTAGAATACATTAACAAGGAATGTTTGAACTTGCTGCACTCAACCGTCTTTGTAGGAAAGCAACTGAATTCTAGATCCGAATTAGCTTTTTTCACACAGTACAATGTTCGGCAATGAAGATGTTTGTTTTCTCAACCAACTACTTTACAAATGAGGTGAATCTACTAACTTGGCCATCTTTGCAGATTACATTAACAAGGAAAGTTTGAACTTGCTGCCCTCAACCATCTTTGTAGAAATTAAACTGATTCCTAGAAGCGAATTAACGTATTTCACACAGTACAGTGTTCGGTACTGAAGATGTTTCTTTTCTAAAGAAATTACTTTAGAAATGAGGCGAATCCACTAAGTTGTGCATCTTTTTAGAATACATTAACAAGGAATATTTGAACTTGCTGCACTCAACCGTCTTTGTAGGAAAGCAACTGAATTCTAGATCCGAATTAGCTTTTTTCACACAGTACAATGTTCGTCAATGAAGATGTTTGTTTTCTCAACAAGCTACTTTACAAATGAGGTGAATCTACTAACGTGGCCATCTTTGCAAATTACATTAACAAGGAAAGTTTGAACTTGCTGCACTCAACCATCTTCATAGAAATTAAACTGATTCCTAGAAGCGAATTAATTCATTTCACACAGTACAGTGTTCGGTACTGAAGATGTTTCTTTTCTAAAGAAATTATTTTGTAAATGAGGCGAATCCACTAATTTGTGCATCTTTTTAGATTACATTAACAAGGAAAGTTTGAGCTTGCTAAACTCAGCCATCGTCGTAGAAAGTAAACTCATTCCTAGAACCGAATTAGCTCATTTCACACAGTACAATGTTTGGCAATGAAGGTTTGTTTTCTAAAGACACTGCTTTAGAAATGAGGCGAATCTACTAACTTGGACATCTTTTTAGATTACATTAACAAGGAGAGTTTGAACTTGCTGCATTAAACGGTCTTTGTAGGAAAGCACAGTACAGTGTTCGGTACTGAAGATATTTCTTTTCTAAAGAAACTACTTTAGAAATGAGGCGAATCCACTAACGTGTACACCATGTTAGATTACACAAACTAGGAAAGTTTGACCTTGCTGCACTCAACCTTCTTCGTAGAAATTAAACTGATTCCTCGAAGCGAAATAACTTATTTCACACAGTACAGTGTTCGGTACTGAAGCTGTTTCTTTTCTAAAGAAACTACTTTAGAAATGAGTCCAATCTACTAAGTTGTGCATCTTTTTAGATTACATTAACAAGGAAAGTTTGAACTTTCTGTACTCAATCATCTTTGTAGGAAAGCAACTGAATTCTAGAACCAAATTAGCTTTTTACACACAGTACAATGTTCGGCCATGAAGATGTTTGTTTTCTCAACAAACTACTTTACCAATGAGACAAATCTACTAACTTGGACATCTTTTTAGATTACATTAACAAGGAAAGTTTGAACTTGCTAAAGTCAACCATATTCATAGAAAGTAAACTGATTCCTAGAACCGAATAAGCTTATTTAACACAGTTCAATGTTCGGAAATGAAGATTTTAATTTTTTCAACAAACTTCTTTACAAATGAGGTGAATCTGATAACTTGGCCATCTTTTTAGATTACATTAACAAGGAAAGTTTGAACTTGCTGCACTCAACCGTCTTCGTTGAAAGGAAAGTGATTCCTAGAACCGAATTAACTTATTTCACACAGTACAGTGTTCAGTACTGAAGATGTTTGTTTTCTAAAAGAACCACTTTATAAATGACGTGAATCCACTAACTTATACATCTTTTTAGATTACACAAACTAGGAAAGCTTGAACTTGCTGCACTCAACCTTCTTCGTAGGAAAGCAAGTGATTCCTAGAACCGAACTAGCTCATTTCACATAGTACAGTGTTCGGTAATGAAGATGTTTGTTTTCTCAACAAACTACTTTATAAATGATGCCAATCTACTAAGTTGTGCCTCTTTTTAGATTACATTAACAAGGAAAGTTTGAACTTGCTGCACTCAACCTTCTTTGTAGGAAAGCAACTGATTCCTAGAACCGAATGAGATTATTTCACACAGTACAATGTTTGGCAATGAAGATGTTGGTTTTCTCAACAAACTACTTTACCAATGAGGCAAATCTACTAACTTGGCCTTCGTTTTAGATTACATTAACAAGGAAAGTTTGAACTTGCTGCACTCAACCGTTTTCATAGAAATTAAACTGATTCCTAGAAGCGAATTAACTTATTTCACACAGTACAGTGTTCGGTACTGAAGATGTTTCTTTTCTAAAGAAACTGTTTCAGAAATGAGGCCAATCTACTAAGTTGTGCATCTTTTTCGATTACATTAACAAGGAAAGTTTGAACTTGCTACACTCAACCGTCTTTGTAGGAAAGCAACTAAATTCTAGAACCGAATGAGATTTTTTCACACAGTACAATGTTTGGCAATGAAGATGTTTGTGTTCTCAACGAACTACTTTACCAATGAGGCAAATCTACAAACTTGGCCATCTTTTTAGATTACATTAACAAGGAAAGTTTGAACTTGCTAAACTCAACCATCTTCGTGTAAATTAAACTGAATCCTAGAAGTGAATTAACTTAATTCACACAGTACAGTCTTTGGTACAGAAGATGTTTCTTTTCTAAACGAACTACGTTAGAAATGAGGCGAATCAACTAACTTGTACATCTTGTTAGATTACAAAACTAGGAAAATTTGAACTTGCTGCACTCAACCTCCTTTGTAGAAATTAAACTGATTCCTAGAAGCGAATTCACTTATTTCACACAGTACAGTGTTCAGTACTGAAGATGTTTGTTTTCTAAAGAAACTAATTTAGACATGACGCGAATCCACTAACTTGTACATCTTGTTAGTTTACACAAACTAGGAAAGTTTGAACTTGCTGCACTCAACCTTCTTAGTAGGAAAGCAAGTGATTCCTAGAAAAGAACTAGCTTATTTCACATAGTACAGTGTTCGTTAATGAAGATGTTTGTTTTCTAAACACACTACTTTAGAAATGAGGCCAATCTACTAAGTTGTGCATCTTTTTAGGTTACATTAACAAGGAAAGTTTGAACTTGCTGCACTCAACCTTCTTTGTAGGAAAGCAACTGATTCCTAGAACCGAATGAGATTATTTCACACAGTACAATGTTCGGCAATGAAGATGTTTGTTTTCTCAACAACTTACTTTACAAATGAGGTGAATCTTCTAACTTGGCCATCTTTATAGATTACATTAACAAGGAAAGTTTGAACTTGCTAAACTCAACCATCTTCGTAGAAAGGAAACTGATTCCTAGAACCGAATTAACTTATTTCACACAGTACAGTGTTCGGTACTGAAGATGTTTCTTTTCCAAAGAAATTACTTTAGAAATGAGGCGAATCCACTAAGTTGTGCATCTTTTTAGAATACATTAACAAGGAATGTTTGAACTTGCTGCACTCAACCGTCTTTGTAGGATAGCAACTGAATACTATATCCGAATTAGCTTTTTTCACACAGTACAATGTTCAGAAATGAAGATGTTTGTTTTCTCAACAAACTACTTTACAAATGAGGTGAGTCTACTAACTTGGCCATCTTTGCAGATTACATTAACAAGGAAAGTTTGAACTTGCTAAACTCAACCATCTTCGTAGAAAGTAATCTGATTCCTAGAATAGAATTAGCTCATTTCACACAGTACAATGTTTGGCAATGAAGGTTAGGTTTCTAAAGAAACTACTTTAGAAATGAGTCGAATCTACTAACTTGGATATCTTTTTAGATTACATTAACAAGGAAAGTTTGAACTTGCTGCATTCAACAGTCTTTGTAGGAAAGCACCTGAATTCTAGAACTGAATGAGCTTGAACTTATATGATACAGTACAGTGTTCGGTAATGAAGATGTTTCTTTTCTAAAGAAACTACTTTAGAAATGAGGCGAATCCACTAACTTGTACATCTTGTTAGATTACACAAACTAGGAATGTTTGAACTTGCTGCACTCAACCTTCTTCGTAGAAATTAAACTGATTCCTAGAAGCTAATTAACTTATTTCACACAGTACAGTGTTCGGTACTGAAGATGTTTGTTTTCTAAAGAAACTAGTTTAGAAATGAGGCCAATCTACTAAGTTGTGCATCTTTTTAGATTACATTAACAAGGAAGTTTGAACTTTCTTCCCTCAACCGTCTTTGTAGGAAAGCAACTGAATTCTAGAACCGAATTAGCTTTTTACACAAAGTACAATGTTCCGCAATGAACATGTTTGTTTTCTCAACAAACCACTTTACCAATGAGGCAAATCTACTAACTTGGATATCTTTTTGATTACATTAACAAGGAAAGTTTGAACTTGCTGCACTCAACCATCTTCGTAGCAAGGAAACTGATTCCTAGAACAGAATTAACTTATTTCACACAGTACAGGGTTTGGTACTGAAGATGTTTTCTTCTAAAGAAACTACTTTAGAAACGACATGAATCCACTAATTTGTACATCTTGTTAGATGACACAAACTAGGAAAGTTTAAACTTGCTGCACTCAACCATCTTCGTAGAAATTAAACTGATTCCTAGAAGCCAATTAACTTATTTCACACATTACAGTGTTCGGTACTGAAGATGTTTCTTTTCTAAAGAAACTACTTTAGAAATGAGGGCAATCTACTAAGTTGTGCATCTTTTTAGATTACATTAACACGGAAAGTTTGAACTTGCTGCACTCAACCTTCTTTGTAGGAAAGCAAGTGATTCCTAGAACTGAATGAGCTTATTTCACACAGTAAAATGTTGGGCAATAAAGATGTTAATTTTCTCAACAAACTACTTTACAACGGAGGTGACTCTGCTAACTTGTCCATATTTTTAGATTACATTAACAAGGAAAGTTTGAACTTGCTGCACTCAACCTTCTTCGTAGAAATTAAACTGATTCCTAGAAGCGAAATAATTTATTTCACACAGTACAGTGTGCGGTACTGAAGATGTTTCTTTTCTAAAGAAACTACTTTAGAAATATGGCCAATATACTAAGTTGTGCATCTTTTTAGATTACATTAACAAGGAAAGTTTGAACTTGCTGCACTCAACCTTCTTTGTAGGAAAGCAAGTGATTCCTAGAACCGAAGGAGCTTATTTCACACAGTACAATGTTCGGCTATGAAGACTTTAATTTTCTCAACAAATTATTTTACAAATGAGGTGACTCTGCTAACTTGGCCATCTTTTTAGATTACATTAACAAGGAAATTTTAAACTTGCTGCACTCAACCGTATTCGTAGAAAGGAAACTGATTCCTAGAACCGAATTAACTTATTTCACACAGTACAGTGTTCAGTACTGAAGATGTTTGTTTTCTAAAGAAACCACTTCAGAAATGACACGAATCCACTAACTTGTACATCTTGTTAGATTACACAAACGAGGAAAGTTTGAACTTGCTGCGCTCATCCTTCTTCGTAGGAAAGCAAGTGATTCCTAGAACCGAACTGGCTCATTTCACATTGTATAGTGGTCAGTAATGAAGATGTTTGTTTTGTAAACAAACTACTTTAGAAATGAGGCCAATCTACTAACTTGTGCATCTTTTCAGATTACATTAACAAGGAAAGTTTGAACTTGCTGCACTCAACCTTCTCCGTAGGAATGCAAGTGATTCCTGGAACCGAACTAGCTCATTTCACATAGTATAGTGTTCGGGAATGAAGATGTTTGTTTTATAAACAAACTACTTTAGAAATGAGGCCAATCTACTAAGTTGTGCATCTTTTCAGATTACATTAACAAGGAAAGTTTGAACTTGCTGCACTCAACCTTCTTTGTAGGAAAGCAATGATTCCTAGAAGAGAATGAGCTTATTTCACACAGTACAATGTTCGCCAATGAAGATGATTGTTTTTTCAACAAAGTACTTTACAAATCAGGCGAGTATTCTAACTTGGCCATCTTTTTAGATTACATTAACAAGGAAAGTTTGAACTTGCTGCACTCTTCGTAAAATTAAACTGATTCATCTAACTAATTTCACACAGTACAGTGTTCGGTATTGAAGATATTTCTTTCTAAAGAAACTACTTTAGAAATTCTACTAAGTTGTGCATCTTTTTAGATTACATTAACAAGGAAAGTTTGAACTTGCTGCACTCAATTTTCAAATTAAACTGACAGTTTCACACAGTACAGTGTTCTACTGAAGATATTTCTTTCTAAAGAAACTACTTTAGAAATATGGCAAATCTACTAAGTTGTGCATCTTTTTAGATTACATTGACAAGGAAAGTTTGAACTTGCTGCACTCAGCCTTCTTTGTAGGAAAGCAAGTGATTCCTAGAACCGAATGAGCTTATTTCACACAGTACAATGTTCGGCTATAAAGATGTTAATTTTCTCAACAAATTATTTTATAAATGAGGTGACTCTGCTAACTTGGCCATCTTTTTAGATTACATTAACAAGGAAAGTTTGAACTTGCTGCACTCAACCATTTTCGTAGAAAGGAAACTGATTCCTAGAACCGAATTAACTTATTTCACACAGTACAGTGTTCAGTACAGAAGATGTTTGTTTTATAAGAAAACCACTTTAGAAATGATGCGAATCCACTAACTTGTAAATCTTGTTAGATTACACAAACGAGGAAAGTTTGAACTTGCTGCACTCAACATTTTTTGTAGGAAAGCAAGTAATTCCTAGAACCGAACTAGCTCATTTCACATAGTATACTGTTCGGTAATGAAGATGTTTGTTTTGTAAACAAACTACTTTAGAAATGAGGCCAATCTAATAAGTTGTGCAACTTTTCAGATTACATTAACAAGGAAAGTTTGAACTTGCTGCACTCAACCTTCTTTGTAGGAAAGCAACTGATTCCTAGAACCGAATGAGCTTATTTCACACAGTACAATGTTCGGCAATGAAGATGTTTGTTTTCTCAACAAACTACTTTACAAATGAGGCTAATCTACTAACTTGGCCATCTTTTTAGATTACATTAACAAGGAAAGTTTGAACTTGCTGCACTCAACCATCTTCGTAGAAATTAAACCGATTCCTAGAAGCAAATTCACTTATTTCACACAGTACAGTGTTTGTAACTGAACATGTTTCTTTTCTAAAGAAACTACCTTAGAAATGAGGCTAATCAACTAAGTTGTGCATCTTTTTCGATTACATTAACAAGGAAAGTTTGAACTTGCAGCACTCAACCGTCTTTGTAGGAAAGCAACTGAATTCTAGAACCGAATGAGCTTTTTTCACACAGTACAATGTTCGGAACTGAAGATGTTTGTTTTCTCAACGAACTACTTTACCAGTGAGGCAAATCTACTAACTTGGACATATATTAGATTACATTAACAAGGAAAGTTTGAACATGCTAAACTCAACCATCTTCGTAGAAATTAAACTGATTCCTAGAAGCGAATTAACTTATTTCACACAGTACAGTGTTTGGTACTGAAGATGTTTCTTTTCAGAAGGAATTCGTTAGAAATGAGGCGAATCCACTAACTTGTACATCTTGTTAGATTACACAAACTAGGAAAGTTTGAACTTGCTGCACTCAACCTTCTTCTTAGGAAAGCAAGTGATTCCTAGAACGTAAGTAGCTTATTTCACATAGTACAGTGTTTTGTAATGAAGATGTTTGTTTTCTAAACAAACTACTTTAGAAATGAGACCAATCTACTAAGTTGTGCATATTTTCAGTTACATTAACATGGAAAGTTTGAAATTGTTGCACTCAACCTTCTTTGTAGGAAAGCATCTGATTCCTAGAACCGAATGAGCTTATTTCACACAGTACAATGTTCGGCTATAAAGATGTTAATTTTCTCAACAAATTATTTTACAAATGAGGTGACTCTGCTAACGTGGCCATCTTTTTAGATTACATTAACAAAGAAAGTTTGAACTTGCTGCACTCAGCCTTCTTCGTAGAAATTAAACTGATTCCTCGAAGCGAATTCACTTATTTCACACAGTACAGTGTTCGGTACTGAAGATGTTTCTTTTCTAAAGAAACTACTTTAGAAATGAGGCGAATGAACTAACTTGTACATCTTGTTAGATTACACAAACTAGGAAAGTTTGAACTTGCTGCACTCAACCTTCTTCGTAGGAAAGCAAGTGATTCCTAGAATGGAACTAGCTTATTTCACATAGTACAGTGTTAGGTAATGAAGATATTTGTTTTCTAAACAAACTACTTTACAAATGAGGCCAATCTACTAAGTTGTGCATCTTTTCAGATTACATTAACAAGGAAAGTTTGAACTTGCTGCACTCAACATTCTTTGTAGGAAAGCAACTGATTCCTAGAACCGAATGAGGTTATTTCACACAGTACAATGTTTGGCAATGAAGATGATTGTTTTCTAAACAAACTTCTTTACAAATGAGGTGAATCTACTAACTTGGCCATCTTTTTAGATTACATTAACAAGGGAAGTTTGAACTTGCTGCACTCAACCTTCTTTGTAGGAAAGCAACTGATTCCTAGAACCGAATGAGCTTATTTCACACAGTACAATGTTCGGCAATGAAGATGTTTGTTATCTCAACAAAGTACTTTACAAATGAGGCGAATCTTCTAACTTGGCCATCTTTTTAGATTACATTAACAAGGAAAGTTTGAACTTGCTGCACTCAACCTTCTTCGTAGAAATTAAACTGATTCCTAGAACCGAATTAATTTATTTCACACAGTACAGTGTTCGGTACTGAAGATGTTTCTTTTCTAAAGAAACTACTTTAGAAATATGGCCAATCTACTAAGTTGTGCATCTTTTTAGATTACATTAACAAGGAAAGTTTGAATTTGCTGCACTCAACCTTCTTTGTAGGAACGCAAGTGATTCCTAGAACCGACTGAGCTTATTTCACACAGTACAATGTTCGGCTATAAAGATGTTAATTTTCTCAACAAATTATTTTACAAATGAGGTGACTCTGCTAACTTGGCCATCTTTTTAGATTACATTAACAAGGAAAGTCTGAACTTGCTGCACTCAACCATCTTCGTAGAAAGGAAACTGATTCCTAGAACCGAATTAACTTATTTCACACAGTACAGTGTTCAGTAATGAAGATGTTTGTTTTCTAAAGAAACCACTCTAGAAATGAAGCGAATCCACTAACTTGTACATCTTGTTAGATTACACAAACTAGGAAAGGTTGAACTTGCTGCACTCAACCTTCTTCGTAGGAAAGGAAGTGATTCCTAGAACCGAACTGGCTCATTTCACATAGTATAGGGTTCGGTAATGAAGATGTTTGTTTTGTAAACAAACTACTTTAGAAATGAGGCCAATCTACTAAGTTGTGCATCTTTTCAGATTACATTAACAAGGAAAGTTTGAACTTGCTGCACTCATCCTTCTTTGTAGGAAAGCAAGTGATTCCTGGAACCGAACTGGCTCATTTCACATAGTATGGTGTTTGGTAATGAAAATGTTCGTTTTGTAAAGAAACTACTTTAGAAATGAGGCCAATCTACTAAGTTGTGCATCTTTTTAGATTACATTAACAAGGAAAGTTTGAACTTGCTGCACTCAACCTTCTTTGTAGGAAAGCAAGTGATTCCTAGAACTGAATGAGCTTATTTCACACAGTAGAATGTTCGGCAATGAAGATGTTTGTTTTCTCAACAAACTATTTTACAAATGAGGTGACTCTGCCATCTTGGCCATCTTTTTAGATTACATTAACAAGGAAAGTTTGAACTTGCTGGACTCAACCATCTTAGTAGAAAGGAAACTGATTCCTTGAACCGAATTAACTTATTTCACACAGTACAGTGTTAACTAATGAAGATGTTTGTTTTATAAGGAAACCACTTTAGAAACGACCCGAATCCACTAACTTGTAAATCTTGTTAGATTACACAAACGAGGAAAGTTTGAACTTGCTGCACTCAACCTTCTTCGTAGGAAAGCAAGTGATTCCTAGAACCGAACTAACTCATTTCACATAGTATAGTGTTCGGTAATGAAGATGTTTCTTTTGTCAACAAACTACTTTAGAAATGAGGCCAATCTACTAAGTTGTGCAACTTTTCAGATTACATTAACAAAGAAAGTTTGAAATTGCTGCACTCAACCTTCTTTGTAGGAAAGCAACTGATTCCTAGAACCGAATGAGCTTTTTTCACACAGTACACTGTTTGGCAATGGAGATGTTTGTTTTCTCCACAAACTACTTTAAAAATGAGTCGAATCTACTAACTTGGCCATGTTTTTAGATTACATTAACAAAGAAAGTTTGAACTTGCTGCACTCAACCTTCTTCGTAGAAATTATACTGATTCCTAGAAGTGAATTCACATATTTCACACAGTACAGTGTTCGGTACTGAAGATGTTTCTTTTCTAAAGAAACTACTTTAGAAATGAGGCGAATGCACTAACTTGTACATCTTGTTAGATTACACAAATTAGGAGAGTTTGAACTTGCTGCACTCAAACTCCTTCGTAGAAATTAAACTAATTCCTAGAAGCGAATTACCTTATTTCACACAGTACAGTGTTCGGTACTGAAGATGTTTCTTTCCTAAGGAAACTACTTTAGAAATGAGGCCAATCTACTACGTTGTGCATCTTTTTAGATTACATTAACAGGGATTGTTTGAACTGGCTGCACTCAACCTTCTTTGTAGGAAAGAAACTGAATTCTAGAACCGAATTAGCTTTTTACACACAGTACAATGTTCGGCGATGAAGATGTTTGTTTTCTCAACAAACTACTTTACCAATGAAGCAAATCTACTATCTTGGACATCTTTTTAGAGCACATTAACAAGAAAAGTTTGAACTTGCTAAACTCAACCATCTTCGTAGAAAGTAAACTGATTACTAGAACCGAATTAGCTCATTTCACACAGTACAAAGTTTGGCAATTTAGGTTTGTTTTCTAAAGAAACTACTTTAGAAATGAGGCGAATCTACTAACTTGGACATCTTTTTAGATTACATTCACAAGGAAAGTTTGAACTTACTAAACTCAACCGTCTTCGTAAAAAGGAAACTGATTCCTAGAACCGAATTAACTTATTTCACACAGTACACTGTTCGGTACTGAAGATGTTTGTTTTCTAAGGAAACTAATTTAGAAAGGACGAGAATCCAGTAACTTGTACATCTTGTTAGATTACACAAACTAGGAAAGTTTGAACTTGCTGCACTCAACCATCTTCGTAGAAATTAAACTGATTCCTAGAAGCGAATTAACTCATTGCACACAGTACAGTGTTCGGTACTAAAGATGTTTCTTTTCTAAAGAAACTACTTTAGAAATGAGGCCAATCTACTAAGTTGTGCATCTTTTTAGATTCCATTAACAAGGAAAGTTTGAACTTGCTGAACTCAACCATCTTCGTAGAAATTAAACTGATTCCTAGAAGCGAATTAACTCATTGCACACAGTACAGTGTTCGGTACTAAAGATGTTTCTTTTCTAAAGAAACTACTTTAGAAATGAGGCCAATCTACTAAGTTGTGCATCTTTTTAGATTCCATTAACAAGGAAAGTTTGAACTTGCTGAACTCAACCATCTTCGTAGAAATTAAACTGATTCCTAGACCCGATTTACCTTATTTCACACAGTACAGTGTTCAGTACTGAAGATGTTTCTTTTCTAAAGAAACTACTTTAGAAATGAGGCCAATCTACTAAGTTATGCATCTTTTCATATTACATTAACAAGGAAAGTTTGAACTTGCTGCACTCAACCTTCTTTATAGGAAAGCAACTGATTCCTAGAACCGAACTAGCTCATTTCACACAGTACAGTGTTCGGTAATGAAGATGCTTGTTTTCTCAACAAACTATTTTACAAATGAGGCGAATCTACTAACTTGGCCATCTTTTTAGATTACATTAACAAGGAAAGTTTGAACTTGCTGCACTCAACCATCTTCGTAGAAATTAAACTGATTCCTAGAAGCGAATTCACTTATTTCACACAGTACAGTGTTCGGTACTGAAGATGTTTCTTTTCTAAAGGAACTACTTTAGAAATGAGGAGAATCCACAAAGTTGTGCATCTTTTTAGATTACATTAACAAGGAAAGTTTGAACTTGCTGCACTCAACCTTCTTTGTAGGAAAACAAGTGATTCCTAGAACCGAATGAGCTTATTTCACACAGTACAATGATCGGCAATAAAGTTGTTAATTTTCTCAACAAACTCCTGTACAAATGAGGTGACTCTGCTAACTTGGCCATCTTTTTAGATTACATTAACAAGTAAAGTTTGAACTTGCTGCACTCAACCATCTTCGTAGAAAGGAAACTGATTCCGAGAACCGAATTAAATTATTTCACACAGTACAGTGTTCAGTACTGAAGATATTTGTTTTATAAGGAAACCACTTTAGAATAGAAGCAAATCCACTAACTGGAAAATCTTGTTAGATTACACAAAGGAGGAAAGTTTGAACTTGCTGCACTCAACCTTCTTCGTAGGAAAGCAAGTGATTCCTAGAACCGAACTAGCCTATTACACATAGTACAGTGTTCAGTAATGAAGATGTTTGTTTTGTAAACAAACGACTTTAGAAATGAGGCCAATCTACTAAGTTGTGCAACTTTTCAGATTACATTAACAAGGAAAGTTTGAACTTGCTGCACTAAACCTTCTTTCTAGGAACGCAACTGATTCCTAGAACCGAATGAGCTTATTTCACACAGTACAGTGTTTGGTACTGAAGATGTTTCTTTTCTGAAGGAACTACATTAGAAATGAGGCGAATCCACTAACTTGTACATCTTGTTAGATTACACAAACTAGGAAAATTTGAACTTGCTGCACTCAACCTTCTTTGTAGGAAAGCAAGTGATTCCTAGAACCGAATGAGCTTATTTCACACAGTACAATGTTCGGCAATAAAGATGTTGATTTTCTCAACAAACTACTTTACAAATGAGGTGACTCTGCTAACTTGGCCATCTTTTTAGATTTCATTAACAAGGAAAGTTTGAACTTGCTGCACTCAACAATCTTCGTAGAAAGGAACCTGATTCCTAGAACCGAATTAACTTATTTCACACAGTACAGTGTTCACTACTGAAGATGTTTGTTTTGTAAGGCAACCACTTTTGAAATGACGCGAATCCACTAACTTGTAAATCTTGTTAGATTACACAAACGAGGAAAGTTTGAACTTGCTGCACTCAAACTTCTTCGTAGGAAAGCAAGTGATTCCTAGAACCAAACTAGCTCATTTCACATACTATAGTGTTCGGTAATGAAGATGTTTGTTTTCTAAACAAACTACTGTAGAAATGAGTCCAATCTACTAAGTTGTGCATCTTTTTAGATTACATTAAAAAGGAAAGTTTGAACTTGCTGCACTCAACATTCTTTGTAGGAAAGCAAGTGATTCCTAGAACAGAATTAGCTTATTTCTCATAGTACAGTCTTCAGTAATGAAGATGTTTGTTTTCTAAACAATCTACTTTAGAAATGAGGCCAATCTACTAAGTTGTGCATATTTTCAGATTACATTAACAAGGAAAGTTTGAACTGCTGCACTCAACCTTCTTTCTAGGAAAGCAACTGATTCCTAGAACCGAGTGAGCTTATTTCACACAGTATAATGTTCGGCAATGAAGATGTTTGTTTTCTCAACACAGTACTTTACAAATGAGGCGAATCTTCTAACTTGGCCATCTTTTTAGATTACATTAACAAGGAAAGTTTGAACTTGCTGCACTCAACCTTCTTCGTAGAAATTAAAGTGATTCCTAGAAGTGAATTACCTTAATTCACACAGTACAGTGTTCTGTACTGAAGATGTTTCTTTTCTAAAGAAACTACTTTAAAAATGAGGCCAATGTTCTAAGTTGTGCATCTTTTTAGATTACATTAACAAGGAAAGTTTGAACTTGCTGCACTCAACCTTCTTTGTAGGAAAGCAAGTGATTCCTAGAACCGATTGAGCTCATTTCACACAGTACAATGTTCGGCAATAAAGATGTTAATTTTCTCAACAAACTATTTTACAAATGAGGTGACTCTGCTAACTTGGCCATCTTTTTAGATTACATTAACAAGGAAAGTTTGAACTTGATGCACTCAACCATCTTCTTAGAAATTAAACTGATTCCTAGAACCTATTTACCTTATTTCACTCAGTACAGTGTTCAGTAATGAAGATGTTTCTTTTCTAAAGAAACTACTTTAGAAATGAGGCCAATCTACTAAGTTGTGCATCTTTTAATATTACATTAACAAGGAAAGTTTGAACTTGCTGCACTCAACCTTCTTTGTAGGAAAGCAAGTGATTCCTAGAACCGAATGAGCGTATTTCACACACTACAAGGTTCGGCAATAAAGATGTTAATTTTCTCAACAAACTACTTTACAAATGAGGTAACTCTGCTAACTTGGCCATCTTTTTAGATTACATTAACAAGGAAAGTTTGAAGTTGCTGCACTCAACCATCTTCGTAGAAAGGAAACTGATTCCTAGAACCGAATTAACTTATTTCACACAGTACAGTGTTCACTAATGAAGATGTTTGTTTTATAAGGAAACCACTTTAGAAACGACCCGAATCCACTAACTTGTTAATCTTGTTAGATTACACAAACGAGGAAAGTTTGAACTTGCTGCACTCAACCTTCTTCGTAGGAAAGCAAGTGATTCCTAGAACCGAACTAACTCATTTCACATAGTATAGTGTTCGGTAATGAAGATGTTTCTTTTGTCAACAAACTACTTTAGAAATGAGGCCAATCTACTAAGTTGTGCAACTTTTCAGATTACATTAACAAAGAAAGTTTGAAATTGCTGCACTCAACCTTCTTTGTAGGAAAGCAACTGATTCCTAGAACCGAATGAGCTTTTTTCACACAGTACACTGTTTGGCAATGAAGATGTTTGTTTTCTCCACAAACTACTTTAAAAATGAGTCGAATCTACTAACTTGGCCATCTTTTTAGATTACATTAACAAAGAAAGTTTGAACTTGCTGCACTCAACCTTCTTCGTAGAAATTATACTGATTCCTAGAAGCGAATTCACATATTTCACACAGTACAGTGTTCGGTACTGAAGATGTTTCTTTTCTAAAGAAACTACTTTAGAAATGAGGCGAATGCACTAACTTGTACATCTTGTTAGATTACACAAATTAGGAGAGTTTGAACTTGCTGCACTCAACCTCCTTCGTAGAAATTAAACTAATTCCTAGAAGCGAATTACCTTATTTCACACAGTACAGTGTTTGGTACTGAAGATGTTTCTTTCCTAAGGAAACTACTTTAGAAATGAGGCCAATCTACTACGTTGTGCATCTTTTTAGATTACATTAACAGGGATTGTTTGAACTGGCTGCACTCAACCTTCTTTGTAGGAAAGCAACTGAATTCTAGAACCGAATTAGCTTTTTACACACAGTACAATGTTCGGCGATGAAGATGTTTGTTTTCTCAACAAACTACTTTACCAATGAGGCAAATCTACTATCTTGGACATCTTTTTAGAGCACATTAACAAGAAAAGTTTGAACTTGCTAAACTCAACCATCTTCATAGAAAGTAAACTGATTACTAGAACCGAATTAGCTCATTTCACACAGTACAAAGTTTGGCAAATTAGGTTTGTTTTCTAAAGAAACTACTTTAGAAATGAGGCGAATCTACTAACTTGGACATCTTTTTAGATTACATTCACAAGGAAAGTTTGAACTTACTAAACTCAACCGTCTTCGTAGAAAGGAAACTGATTCCTAGAACCGAATTAACTTATTTCACACAGTACACTGTTCGGTACTGAAGATGTTTGTTTTCTAAGGAAACTAATTTAGAAAGGACGAGAATCCAGTAACTTGTACATCTTGTTAGATTACACAAACTAGGAAAGTTTGAACTTGCTGCACTCAACCATCTTCGTAGAAATTAAACTGATTCCTAGAACCGAATTACCTTATTTCACACAGTACAGTGTTCCGTACTGACGATATTTCTTTTCTAAAGAAACTACGTTAGAAATGAGGCGAATGCACTAACTTGTACATCTTGTTAGATTACACAAACTAGGAAAGTTTGAACTTGCTGCACTCAACCTTCTTCGTAGAAATTAAACTGATTCCTAGAAGCGAATTAACTTATTTCACACAGTACAGTGTTGGGTACTGAAGATGTTTCTTTTCTAAAGAAACTACTTTAGAAATGAGGCCAATCTACTACGTTGTGCATCTTTTTAGATTACATTAACAAGGAAAGTTTGAACTTGCTGCACTCAACCTTCTTTGTAGGAAAGCAACTGAATTCTAGAACTAAATTAGCTTTTTTCACACAGTACAATGTTCGGCAACAAAGATGTTAATTTTCTCAACAAACTACTGTGCAAATGAGGTGACTCTGCTAACTTGGCCATCTTTTTAGATTACATTAACAAGGAAAGTTTAAACTTGCTGCACTCAACCGTCTTCTTAGGAATTAAACTGATTCCTAGAACCGATTTACGTTTTTTCACACAGTACAGTGTTCAGTAATGAAGATGTTTCTTTTCTAAAGAGACTACTTTAGAAATGAGGCGAAATCACTAACTTGTACATCTTGTTAGATTACACAAACTAGGAAAGTTTGAACTATCTGCACTCAACCTTCTTCGTAGGAAAGCAAGTGATTCCTAGAACCGAATTAGCTCATTTCACATAGTATACTGTTCGGTAATGAAGATGTTTGTTTTGTAAACAAACTACTTTAGAAATGAGGCCAATCTACTAAGTTGTGCATCTTTTCAGATTACATTAACAAGGAAAGTTTGAACTTGCTGCACTCAACCTTCTTTGTAGGAAAGCCACTGATTCCTAGAACCGAATGAGCTTATTTCACACAGTACAATGTTTGGCAATGAAGATGTTTGTTTCCTCAACAATGTACTTTACAAATGAGGCGAATCTACTAACTTGGACATCTTTTTAGATTACATTAACAAGGAAAGT
Organism: Orientallactaga sibirica; assembly: GCA_036365145.1. Taxonomy (NCBI): domain Eukaryota; kingdom Metazoa; phylum Chordata; class Mammalia; order Rodentia; family Dipodidae; genus Orientallactaga; species Orientallactaga sibirica. The sequence goes on along the minus strand of JAEOAD010000423.1, from coordinate 59,807 downwards.
TTGAACTGGCTGCACTCAACCTTCTTCGTAGAAATTAAACTCATTCCTACAAGCGAATTAACTTATTTCACACAGTACAGTGTTCGGTACTGAAGATGTTTCTTTTCTAAAGAAACTTCTTCAGAAATGAGGCCAATCTACTAAGTCGTACGTCTTTTTAGATTACATTAACAAGGAAAGTTTGAATTGGCTGCACTCAACCTTCTTTGTAGGAAAGCAACTGAATTCTAGAACTAAATTAGCTTTGTTCACACAGTACAATGTTCGGCAATGAAGATGTTTGTTTTCTCAACAAACTACTTTACCAATGAGGCAAATCTACTAACTTGGACATCTTTTTAGATTACATTAACAAGGAAAGTTTGAACTTGCTAAACTCAACCATCTTCGTAGAAAGGAAACTGATTCCTAGAATCGAATTAACTTATTTCACACAGTACAGTGTTCGGTACTGAAGATGTTTGTTTTCCAAAGAAACAAATTTAGCAATGACGTGAATCCACTAACTTGTACATCTTGTTAGATTACACAAAATACGAAAGTTTCAACTTGCTGCACTCAACCATCTTCGTAGAAATTAAACTGATTCCTAGAAGCGAATTAACTCATTTCAAACAGTATAGTGTTCGGTACTGAAGATGTTTCTTTTCTAAAGTAACTACTTTAGAAATGAGGCCAATCTACTAAATTGTGCAACTTTTCAGTTTGCATTAAAAAGGAAAGTTTGAATTTGCTGCACTCAACCTTCTTTGTAGGAAAGCCACTGATTCCTAGAACCGAATGAGCTTATTTCACATAGTACAATGTTCGGCAATGAAGATGTTTGTTTTCTCAACAAACTACTTTACAAATGAGGCGAATCTTCTAACTTTGCCATTCTTTTTTAGATTACATTAACAAGGAAAGTTTGAACTTGCTGCACTCAACCTTCTTCGTAGAAATTAAACTGATTCCAAGAACCGAATTAACTTATTTCACACAGTACAATGTTCAGTACTGAAGATGTTTCTTTTCTAAAGAAACTACTTTAGAAATGAGGCCAATCTACTAAGTTGTGCATCTTTTTAGATTACATTAACAAGGAAAGTTTGAACCGGCTGCACTCAACCTTCTTTGTAGGAAAGCAACTGAATTCTAGAACTAAATTAGCTTTGTTCACACAGTACAATGTTCGGCAATGAAGATGTTTGTTTTCTCAACAAACTACTTTACCAAATGAGGCAAATCTACTAACTTGGACATCTTTTTAGATTACATTAACAAGGAAAGTTTGAACTTGCTGCACTCAACCTCTTTGTAGGAAAGCAAGTGATTCCTAGAACCAAATGAGATTATTTCACACAGTACAATGTTCCGCTATAAAGATGTTTTTTTCTCAAAGAAACTACTTTACAAATGAGGTGAATCTGCTAACTTGGCCATCTTTTTAGATTACATTAACAAGGAAAGTTTGAACTTGCTGCACTCAACCATCTTCAGAGAAAGGAAACTGATTCCTAGAACCGAATTAACTTATTTCACACAGTACAGTGTTCAGTACTGAAGATGTTTGTTTTATAAAGTAAACTACTTTAGAAATGAGGCCAATCAACTAACTTGTAAATCTTGTTAGATTACACAAACGAGGAAAGTTTGAACTTGCTGCACTCAACCTTCTTTGTAGAAATTAAACTGATTCCTAGAACCAAATTAACTTATTTCACACAGTACAGTGTTCAGTACTGAAGATGTTTGTTTTCTAAAGCAACTACTTTAGAAATGAGGCCAATCTACTAACTTGTGCATCTTTTAGATTACATTAACAAGGAAAGTTTGAACTTGCTGCACTCAACCTTCTTCGTAGGAAAGCAAACTGATTCCTAGAACCGAATTAAGCTTATTTCACATGGTACAATGTTCGGTAATGAAGATGTTTGTTTTCTAAACAAACTACTTTAGAAATGAGGCCAATCTACTAAGTTGTGCATCTTTTTAGATTACATTAACAAGGAAAGTTTGAACTTGCTGCACTCAACCTTCTTTGTAGGAAAGCAACTGAATTCTAGAACTAAATTAGCTTTGTTCACACAGTACAATGTTCGGCAATGAAGATGTTTGTTTTCTCAACAAACTACTTTACCAATGAGGCGAATCTACTAACTTGGCCATCTTTTTACATTACATTAACAAGGAAAGTTTGAACATGCTGCACTCAACCATCTTCATAGAATTTAAACTGAATCCTAGAAGCGAATTCACTTATTTCACACAGTACAGTGTTCGGTACTGAAGATATTTCTTTTCTAAAGAAACTACTTTAGAAATGAGGCCAATCTGCTTAGTTGTGCATCTTTTTAGATTACATTAACAAAGAAAGTTTGAACTTGCTGCACTCAACATTCTTTGTAGGAAAGCAAGTGATTCCTAAAATCGTATGAGCTTATTTCACACAGTACAATGTTCGGCAGTAAAGAAGTTAATTTTCTCAACAAACTACTTTACAAATGAGGTGACTCTGCTAACTTGGCCATCTTTTTAGATTACATTAACAAGAAAAGTTTGAACTTGCTGCACTCAACCATCTTCGTAGAAAGGAAACTGATTCCTAGAACCGAATTAACTTATTTCACACAGTACAGTGTTCAGTACTGAAGATGTTTGTTTTCTAAAGAAACCACTTTAAAAACGACGGGAATCCACCAACTTGTACATCTTGTTAGATTACACAAACGAGGAAAGTTTGAACTTGCTGCACTCAACCTTCTTCGTAGGAAAGCAAGTGATTCCTAGATCTGAACTACCTCATTTCACATAGTATAGTGTTCGGTAATGAAGATGTTTGTTTTGTAAACAAACTACTTTAGAAATGAGGCCAATCTTCCAAGTTGTGCATCTTTTTAGATTACATTAACAAGGAAAGTTTGAACTTGCTGCACTCAACCATCTTCGTAGAAATTAAACTGATTCCTAGAACCGAGTTACCTTATTTCACACAGTACAGTGTCCGGTACTGAAGATGTTTCTTTTCTAAAGAAACTACTTTAGAAATGAGGCGAATGCACTAACTTGTACATCTTTTTAGATTACACAAACTAGGAAAGTTTGAACTTGCTGCACTGAACCTTCTTCCTAGAAATTAAAATGATTCTTAGAAGCGAATTAACTTATTTCACACAGTACAGTGTTCGGTACTGAAGATGTTTCTTTTCTAAAGATACTACTTTAGAAATGAGGCCAATCTACTACGTTGTCCATCTTTTTAGATTACATTAACAAGCAAAGTTTGAACTGGCTGCACTCAACCTTCTTTGTAGGAAAGCAACTGAATTCTAGAACCGAATTAGCTTTTTACACACAGTACAATGTTCGGCAATGAAGACGTTTGTTTTCTCAACAAACTACTTTACCAATGAGGCAAATCTACTAACTTTGACATCTTTTTAGAGCACATTAACAAGGAAAGTTTGAACGTGCTAAACTCAACCATCTTCGTAGAAAGTACACTGATTCCTAGAACCGAATTAGCTCATTTCACACAGTACAAAGTTTGGCAATTTAGGTTTGTTTTGTAAAGAAACTACTTTAGAAATGAGGCGAATCTACTAACTTGGACATCTTTTTAGATTATATTAACAAGGAAAGATTGAACTTGCTAAACTCAACCATCTTCGTAGAAAGGAAACTGATTCCTAGAACAGAATTAACTTATTTCACACAGTACAGTGTTTGGTACTGAAGATGTTTCTTGTCTAAAGAAAGTACTCTAGAAATGAGGCTAATGTACTAAGTTGTGCATCTTTTTAGATTCCATTAACAAGGAAAGTTTGAACTTGCTGCACTCAACCATCTTCGTAGAAATTAAACTGATTCCTAGAAGCGAATTAACTCATTTCAGACAGTACAGTGTTCGGTACTGAAGATGTTTCTTTTCTCAAGAAACTACTTTGCAAATAAGGCCAATCGACTAAGTTGTGCATATTTTTAGATTCCATTAACAAGGAAAGTTTGAACTTGCTGCACTCAACCTTCTTTGTAGGAAAGCAAGTGATTCCTAGAACCCAATGAGCTTATTACACACAGTACAATGTTTGGCAATAAAGATGTTAATTTTCTCAACAAACTACTTTATAAATGAGGCGAATTTACTAACTTGGCCAATTTTTTAGATTACATTAACAAGGAAAGTTTGAAATTGCTGCTCTCAACCATCTTAGTAGAAATTAAACTGATTCCTAAAAGCGAATTCACTTACTTCACACAGTACAGTGTTCGGGACTGAAGATGTTTCTTTTCTAAAGAAACTACTTTAGAAATGAGTCGAATCCACTAACTTGTAGATCTTATTAGATTACACAAACTAGGAAAGTTTGAACTTGCTGTACTCAACCTTCTTCGTAGGAGAGCAAGTGATTCCTACAATCGAACTAGCTCATTTCACATCGTACAGTGTTCGGTAATGAAGATGTTTGTTTTCTAAACAAACTACTTTAGAAATGAGCCCAATCTACTAAGTTTTGCATCTTTTCAGATGATATTAACAAGGAATGTTTGAACTTGCTGCACTCAACCTTCTTTGTGGGAAAGGAACTGATTCCTAGAACCGAATGAGCTTATTTCACACAGTACAATGTTCGGGAATGAGGATGTTTGTTTCCACAAGAAAGTACTTTACAAATGAGGCGAACCTTCTAACTTGGCCATCTTTTTAGATTACATTAACAAGGAAAGTTTGAACTTGCTGCACTCAACCTTCTTCGTAGAAATTAAACTGATTCCTAGAAGCGAATTAACTTATTTCACACAGTACAGTGTTCGGTACTGAAGATGTTTCTTTTCTAAAGAAACTACTTTAGAAAAGGGGACAATCTACTTAGTTGTGCATCTTTTTAGATTACATTAACAAGGTAAGTTTGAACTTGCTGCATCACCTTCTTTGTAGGAAAGCAACTGATTCCTAGAACCGAATGAGCTTATTTCACACAGTACAATGTTCGGCAAATGAAGATGTTGGTTTTCTCAACAAAGTACTTTACAAATGAGGTGACCCTGCTAAATTGGCCATCTTTTTAGATTACATTAACAAGGAAAGTTTGAACTTGCTGCACTCAACCATGTTCGTAGAAAGGAAACTGATTCCTAGAACCGAATTAACTTATTTCACACAGTACAGTGTTCGGTACTGAAGATGTTTCTTTTCTAAAGAAAGTACTCTAGAAATGAGGCTAATATACGAAGTTGTGCATCTTTTTATATTCCATTAACAAGGAAAGTTTGAACTTGCTGCACTCAACCAAATTCGTAGAAATTAAACTGATTCCTAGAAGCGAATTAACTCATTTCACACAGTACATTGTTCGGTACTGAAGATGTTTCTTTTCTCAAGAAACTACTTTGGAAATCAGGCCAATCTACTAAGTTGTGCATCTTTTTAGATTCCATTAACAAGGAAAGTTTGAACTTGCTGCACTCAACCTTCTTTGTAGGAAAGTAAATGATTCCTAGAACCCAATGAGCTTATTTCACACAGTACAATGTTCGGCAATGAAGATGTTTGTTTTCTCAACAAACTACTTTACAAATGAGGCGAATCTACTAACTTGGCCATCTTTTCAGATTACATTAACAAGGAAAGTTTGAACTTGCTGCACTCAACCTTCTTTGTAGGAAAGCAACTGATTCCTAGAACCGAATGAGCTTATTTCACACAGTACAATGTTCAGCAATGAAGATGTTTGTTTTCTCAACAAAGTACTTTACAAATGAGGTGACTCTGCTAAATTGGCCATCTTTTTAGATTACATTAACAAGGAAAGTTTGAACTTGCTGCACTCAACCATCTTCGTAGAAAGGAAACTGATTCCTAGAACCGAATTAAAATATTTCACACAGTACCTTGTTCAGTACTGAAGATGTTTGCTTTATAAGGAAACTACTTTAGAAACGACGCAAATCCAATAACTTGTAAATCTTGTTAGATTACACAAACGAGGAAAGTTTGAACTTGCTGCACTCAACTTTATTTAGAACCGAACTAGCTCATTTCACATAGTATAGTGTTCGGTAATGAAGATGTTTGTTTTGTAAACAAACTACTTTAGAAATGAGGCCAATCTACTAAGTTGTGCAACTTTTCAGATTACAGTAACAAGGAAAGTTTGAACTTGCTGCACTCAACCTTCTTCGTAGAAATTAAACTGATTCCTAGAAGCGAATTAACTTATTTCACACAGTACAGTGTTGGGTACTGAAGATGTTTCTTTTCTAAAGAAACTACCTTAGAAATGAGGCCAATCTACTAAGTTGTGCAACTTTTCAGATTGCATTAACAAAGAAACTTTGAACTTGCTGCACTCAACCTTCTTTGTAGGAAAGCAAGTGATTCCTAGAACCGAATGAGCTTATTTCACACAGTACAATGTTCAGCAATAAAGATGTTAATTTTCTCAACAAAGTACTTTACAAATGAGGCGAATCTACTAACTTGGCCATCTTTTTGGATTACATTAACAAGGAAAGTTTGAACTTGCTGCACTCAACTTTCTTCGTAGAAATTAAACTGATTCCTAGAAGCGAATTCACTTATTTCACACAGTACAGTGTTCGTAATGAAGATGTTTCTTTTCTAAACAAACTACTTTAGAAATGAGGAAAATCCACTAACTTGTACATCTTTTTAGATTACACAAACTAAGAAAGTTTGAACTGGCTGCAGTCAACCTTCTTCGTAGGAAGTAAGTGATTCCTAGAACGGAACTAGCTCATTTCACATAGTACAGTGTTCAGTAATGAAGATGTTTGTTTTGTAAACAAACTACTATAGAAATGAGGTCAATCTACTACGTTCTGTATCTTTTTAGGTTATATTAACGAAGAAAGTTTGAACTTGCTGCACTCAACCTTCTTTGTAGGAAACCAACTGATTCCTAGAACCGAATGAGCTTATTTCACAGAGTACAATGTACAGCAATGAAGATGTTTGTTTTCTCAAGAAAGTACTTAACAAATGAGACGAATATTCTAACTTCGCCATCTTTTTACATTACATTAACAAGGAAAGTTTGAACTTGCTGCACTCAACCTTCTTCGTAGAAATTAAACTGATTCCTAGAAGCGAATTAACTTATTTCACACAATACAGCATTCGGTACTGAAGATGTTTCTTTTCTAAAGAAATTATTTTAGAAATGAGGCCAATCTACTAAGTTGTGCATCTTTTTAGATTACATTAACAAGGAAAGTTTGAACTGGTTGCACTCAACCTTCTTTGTAGTAAAGCAACTGAATTCTAGAATTAAATTAGCTTTCTTCACACAGTACAATGTTTGGCAATGAAGATGTTTGTTTTCTCAACAAACTACTTTACCAATGAGGCAAATCTACTCACTTGGACATCTTTTTAGAGCACATTAACAAGGAAAGTTTGAACTTGCAAAACTCAACCATCTTTGTAGAAAGTAAACTGATTCCTTGAACCGAATTAGCTCATTTCACACAGTACAAAGTTTGGCAATTTAGGTTTGTTTTCTAAAGAAATTACTTTAGAAATGAGGCGAATCTACTAACTTGGACATCTTTTTAGATTCCATTAACAAGGAAAGTTTGAACTTGCTGCACTCAAACTTTTTTGTAGGAAAGCAACTGATTCCTAGAACCGAATGAGCTTATTTCACAGAGTACAATGTACAGCAATGAAGATGTTTGTTTTCTCAAGAAAGTACTTTAAAAATGAGACGAATATTCTAACTTGGCCATCTTTTTACATTACATTAACAAGGAAAGTTTGAACTGGCTAAACTCAACCATCTTCGTAGAAAGGAAAATGATTCCTAGAAACGAATTAACTTATTTCACACAGTACAGTGTTCGGTACTGAAGTTGATTCTTTTCTAAAGAACCTACTTTAGAAATGAGGCGAATCCACTAACTTGTACAAATTGTTAGATTACACAAACTAGGAAAGTTTGAACTTGCTGCACTCAACCTTCTTCGTAGGAAAGGAAGTGATTCCTAGAATCGAACTAGCACATTTCACGTAGTACAGTGTTCGGTAATGAAGATGTTTGTTTTCTAAACAAAATACTTTAGAAATGAGGCCAATCTACTAAGTTGTGCATCTATTCAGATTACATTAACAAGGAAAGTTTGAACTTGCTGCACTCAACCTTCTTTTTCGGAAAGCAACTGATTCCTAGAACCGAATGAGCTTATTTCACACAGTACAATGTTCGCAAATGAAGATGTTTGTTTTCTCAACAAACTACTTTACAAATGAGGCGAATCTACTAAATTGGCCATCTTTTTAGATTCCATTATCAAGGAAAGTTTGAACTTGCTGCACTCAACGTTCTTCGTAGAAATTACACTGATTCCTAGAAGCGAATTCACTTATTATACACAGTACAGTGTTTGGTACTGAAGATGTTTCTTTTCTAAGAAACTACTTTAGAAATGAGGCAAATCCACTAACTTGTACATCTTGTTAGATTACACAAACTAGGAAAGTTTGAACTTGCTGCACTCAACCATATTCGTAGAAATTAAACTGATTCCTAGAAGCGTATGAACTCATTTCAAACAGTACAGTGTTCGGTATTGAAGATGTTTCTTTTCTAAAGAAACTACTTTAGAAATGAGGCCAATCTAGTAAGTTGTGCAACTTTTCAGATTACATTAACAAGGAAAGTTTGAACTTGCTGCACTCAACCTTCTTTGTAGGAAAGCAAGTGATTCCTAGAACCGAATGAGCTTATTTCACACAGTACAATGTTCGCCAATGAAGATGTTTATTTTCTCAACAAACTACTTTACAAATGAGGCGAATCTACTAACTTGGCCATCTTTTTAGATTCCATTAACAAGGAAAGTTTGAACTTGCTGCACTCAACCATCTTCGTAGAAATTAAACTAATTCCTAGAAGCGAATTAACTTATTTCACACAGTACCGTGTTCGGTACTGAAGATGTTTCTTTTCTAAAGAAACTACTTTAGAAATGAGGCCAATCTACTAAGTTGTGCATCTTTTCAGATTACATTACAAGGAAAGTTTGAACTGGCTGCACTCAACCTTCTTCGTAGGAAAGCAAGTGATTCCTAGAATCGAACTAGCACATTTCACATAGTACAGTGTTCGGTAATGAAGATGTTTGTTTTCTAAAGAAACTGCTTTAGAAATGAGCCCAATCTACTACATTGTGCATCTATTCAGATTACATTAACAAGGAAAGTTTGAACTTGCTGCACTCAACCTTCTTTGTAGGAAAGCAACTGATTCCTAGAACCGAATGAGCTTATTTCACACAGTACAATGTTCGGTCATGAAGATGTTTGTTTCCTCAACAAACTACTTTACAAATGAGGCGAATCTTCTAACTTGGCCATCTTTTGAGATTACATTAACAAGGAAAGTTTGAACTTGGTGCACTCAACCTTCTTCGTAGAATTTAACCTGATTCCTAGAAGCGAATTCACTTATTTCACATAGTACAGTGTTCGGTACTGAAGATGTTTCTTTTCTAAAGAAACTCCTTTAGAAATGAGGCGAATCCACTAACTTGTACATCTTGTTAGATTACACAAACTAGGAAAGTTTGAACTGGCTGCACTCAACCTTCTTTGTAGGAAAGCAAGTGATTCCTAGAACAGAACTAGCTCATTTCACATAGTACAGTTTTCGGTAATGAAGTTGTTTGTTTTGTAAACAAACTACTTTAGAAATGAGGCCAATCTACTAAGTTGTGCATCTTTTCAGATTACATTAACAAGGAAAGTTTGAACTTGCTGCAATCAACCTTCTTTGTAGGAAAGCAACTGATTCCTAGAACCCAATGAGCTTTTTTCACACAGTACAATGTTCGGCAATGAAGATGTTTGTTTTCTCAACAAACTACTTTACAAATGAGGCGAATCTACTAACTTGGGCATCTTTTTAGATTACATTAACAAGGAAAGTTTGAACTTGCTGCACTCAACCTTCTTCGTAGAAATTAAACTGATTCCTAGAAGCCAATTAAGTTATTTCACACAGTACAGTGTTCTGTACTGAAGAAGTTTCTTTTCTAAAGAAACTACTTTAGAAATGAGGCCAATCTACTACATTGTGCATCTTTTTAGATTACATTAACAAGGAAAGTTTGAACTGGCTGTACTCAACCTTCTTTGTAGGAAAGCAACTGAATTCTAGAACTAAATTAGCTTTGTTCACACAATACAATGTTCGGCAATGAAGATGTTTGTTTTCTCAACAAACTACTTTACCAATGAGGCAAATCTACTAACTTGGACATCTTTTTAGAGCACATTAACAAGGAAAGTTTGAACTTGCTAAACTCAACCATCTTCTTAGAAAGTAAACTGATTCCTAGAACCGAATTAGCTCATTTCACACAGTACAAAGTTTGGCAATTTAGGTTTTTTTTCTAAAGAAACTACTTTAGAAATGAGGCGAATCTACTAACTTGGACATCTTTTTAGATTACATTAACAAGGAAAGTTTGAACTTGCTAAACTCAACCATCTTCGTAGAATGGAAACTGATTCCTAGAACTGAATTAACTTATTTCACACAGTACAGTGTTCGGTACCTAAGATGTTTCTTTTCTAAAGAAACCACTTTAGAAATGACGCGAATCCACTAACTTGTACATCTTGTTAGATTACACGAACGAGGAAAGCTTGAACTTGCTGCACTCAACCTTCTTCGTAGGAAAGCAAGTGATTCCTAGAACGGAACTAGCTTATTTCACACAGTACAGTGTTCGGTACTGAAGATGTTTCTTTTCTAAAGAAACTAATTTAGAAATGATGCAAATCCACTAACTTGTACATCTTGTTAGATTACACAAACTAGGAAAGTTTGAACTTGAAGCACTCAACCATCTTCGTAGAAATTAAACTGATTCCTAGAAGCAAATTAACTCATTTCAGACAGTACAGTGTTCGGTACTGATGATGTTTCTTTTCTAAAGAAACTACTTTAGAAATGAGGCGAATCCACTAACTTTTACATCTTGTTAGATTACACAAACAAGGAAAGTTTGAACTTGCTGCACTCAACCTCCTTCGTAGGAAAGCAAGTGATTCCTAGAATTGAAATAGCTCATTTCACATACTACAGTGTTCGGTAATGAAGATGTTTGTTTTCTAAACAAACTACTTTAGAAATGAGGCCAAACTACTAAGTTGTGCATCTTTTTAGATTACATTAAAAAGGAAAGTTTGAACTTGCTGCACTCAACCTTCTTTGTAGGAAAGCTAATGATTCCTAGAACCGAATGAGCTTATTTCACACAGTACAATGTTCGGCAAAGAAGATGTTTGTTTTCTCAACAAAGTACTTTACAAATGAGGCGAATCTTCTATCTTGGCCATCTTTTTAGATTACATTAACAAGGAAAGTTTGAACTTGCTGCATTCAACCTTCTTCGTAGAAATTAAACTGATACCCATAAGCGAATTCACTTATTTCACACAGTACAGTGTTCGATACTGAAGATGTTTCTTTTCTAAAGAAACTATTTTAGAAATGAGGCAAATCCACTAACTTGTACATCTTGTTAGATTATACAAACCAAGAAAGTTTGAACTTGCTGCACTCAACCTTCTTCGTAGGAAAGCAAGTGATTCCTAGAACGGAACTAGCTTATTTCACATAGTACAGTGTTCGGTAATGAAGATGTTTGTTTTCTAAACAAACTACTTTAGAAATGAGGCCAATCTACTAAGTTGTGCATCTTTTCAGATTACATTAACAATGAAAGTTTGAACTTGCTGCACTCAACCTTCTTTGTAGGAAACCTAATGATTCCTAGAACCGAATGAACTTATTTCACACACTACAATGTTTGGCAAAGAAGATGTTTGTTTTCTCAACAAACTACTTTACAAATGAGGCGAATCTACTAACTTGGCCATCTTTTTAGATTACATTAACAAGGAAAGTTTGCACTTGCTGCACTCAACCATCTTCGTAGAAATCAAACTGATTCCTAGAAGGGAATTCACTTATTTCACACAGTAAAGTGTTTGGTACTGAAGATGTTTCTTTTCTAAAGAAACTACTTTAGAAATGAGGGAAATCCACTAACTTCTACATCTTGTTAGATTACACAAACTAAGAAAGTTTGAACTTGCTGCACTCAACCTTCTTCGTAGGAAAGCAAGTGATTCCTAGAACGGAACTAGCTTATTTCACACAGTACAGTGTTCGGTACTGAAGATGTTTGTTTTCTAAACAAACTACTTTAGAAATGAAGCCAATCTCCTAAGTTGTGCATCTTTTCAGATTACATTAACAATGAAAGTTTGAACTTGCTGGACTCAACCTTCTTTGTAGGAAAGCTAATGATTCCGAGAACCGAATGAACTTATTTCACACAGTACAATGTTTGGCAATGAAGATGTTTGTTTTCTCAACAATCTACTTTACAAATGAGGCGAATCTACTAACTTGGCCATCTTTTTAGATTACATTAACAAGGAAAGTTTGAACTTGCTGCACTCAACCATCTTCGTAGAAATCAAACTGATTCCTAGAAGCGAATTCACTTATTTCACACAGTAAAGTGTTCGGTACTGAAGATGTTTCTTTTCTAAAGAAACTACTTTAGAAATGAGGCAAATCCACTAACTTGTACATCTTGTTAGATTACACAAACGAGGAAAGTTTGAATTTGCTGCACTCAACCTTCTTCGTAGGAAAGCAAGTGATTCCTAGAACCGAACCAGCTCATTTCACATAGTATAGTGTTCGGTAATGAAGATGTTTGTTTTGTAAACAAACTACTTTAGAAATGAGGCCAATCTACGAAGTTGTGCATCTTTTCAGATTACATTAACAAGGAAAGTTTGAACTTGCTGCACTCAACCTTCTTTGTAGGAAAGCAACTGATTTCTAGAACCGAATGAGCTTATTTCACACAGTACAATGTTCAGCAATGAAGATGTTTGTTTTCTCAACAAAGTACTTTACAAATGAGGCGAATCTTCTAACTTGGCCATCTTTTTAGATTACATTAACAAGGAAAGTTTGAACTTGCTGCACTCAACCTTCTTCGTAGAAATTAAACTGATTACTAGAAGCGAATTAACTTATTTCACACAGTAAAGTGTTTGGTACTGAAGATGTTACTTTTCTAAAGAAACTACTATAGAAATGAGCCGAATCTACTAAGATGTGCATCTTTTTAGATTACATTAACAAGGAAAGTTTGAACTGGCTGCACTCAACCTTCTTTGTAGGAAAGCAACTGAATTCTAGAACTAAATTAGCTTTTTTCACACAGTAAAATGTTCGGCAATGAAGATGTTTGTTTTCTCAACAAACTACTTTACCAGTGAGGCAAATCTACTAACTTGGACATCTTTTTAGAGCACATTAACAAGGAAAGTTTGAACTTGCTAAACTCAACCATCTTCGTAGAAAGTAAACTGATTCCTAGAACCGAATTAGCTCATTTCATACAGTACAAAGTTGGGCAATTTAGATTTGTTTTCTAAAGAAACTACTTTAGAAATCAGGCGAATCTACTAACTTGGACATCTTTTTAGATTACATTAACAAGGAACGTTTGAAGTTGCTAAACAAACCATCTTCGTAGAAAGGAAACTGATTCCTAGCACCGAATTAACTTATTTCACACAGTACAGTGTTCGGTATTGAAGATGTTTCTTTTCTAAAGAAACTACTTTAGAAAAGAGGCCAATCTACTAAGTTGTGCATCTTTTTACATTCCATTGACAAGGAAAGTTTGAACTTGGTGCACTCAACCTTCTTTGTAGGAAAGCAACTGATTCCTAGAACCGAATGAGCTTATTTCACACAGTACAATGTTCAGCAATAAAGATGTTAATTTTCTCAACAAACTATTTTACAAATGAGATGACTCTGCTAACCTGGCCATCTTTTTAGATTACATTAACAAGGAAAGTTTGAACTTGCTGCACTCAACCATCTTCGTAGAAAGGAAACTGATTCCTAGAATCAAATTCACTTATTTCACACAGTACAGTGTTCGGTACTGAAGATATTTCTTTTCTAAAGAAACTACTTTAGAAATGAGGCGAATCCACTAACTTGTACATCTTGTTAGATTAAACAAACAAGGAAAGTTTGAACTTGCTGCACTCAACCTTCCTCATAGGAAATAAAGGGATTACTAGAACTAAACTAGCTTATTTCATATACTACAGTGTTCGGCAATGAAGATGTTTGTTTTCTAAACAAACTACTTTAGAAATGAGGCCAATCTACTAAGTTGTGCATCTTCTCAGATTACATTAACAAGGAAAGTTTGAACTTGCTGCACTCAACCTTCTTTGTAGCAAAGCAACTGATTCCTAGAACCGAATGAGCTTATTTCACAGAGTGCAATGTTTGGCAATGAAGATGTTTGTTTTCTCAACAAACTACTTTACAAATGAGGCGAATCTACTAACTTGGCCATCTTTTTAGATTACATTAACAAGGAAAGTTTGAACTTGCTGCACTCAACCTTCTTCTAAGAAAGCAAGTGATTCCTAGAACGGAACTAGCTTAATTCACACAGTAAGTGTTCGGTAAGGAAGATGTTTGTTTTCTAAACAAACTACATTAGAAATGAGGCCAATCTACTAAGCTGTGCATCTTTTAGATTACATTAACAAGGAAAGTTTGAACTTGCTGCACTCAACATTCTTTGTAGGAAAGCCACTGATTCCTAGAACCGAACTAGCTTATTTCACACAGTACAGTGTTCAGTACTGAAGATGTTTCTTTTCTAAAGAAACTACTTTAGAAATGAGGCCAAATGCACTAACTTGTACATCTGTTTATATTAGACAAACTAGGAAAGTTTGAACTTGCTGCACTCAACCTTCTTTGTAGGAAAGCAAGTGATTCCTAGAACCGAATTAGCTTATTTCACACAGTATAGTGTTCTGTAATGAAGATGTTTTTTTTTAAACAAACTACATTAGAAATGAGGCCAACCTACTAAGTTGTGCATCTTTTTAGATTACATTAATAAGGAAAGTTTGAACTTGCTGCACTCAACCATCTTCGTAGAAATTGAACTGATTCCTAGAACCTAATTACCTTATTTCACACAGTACAGTGTTCGAAATGAAGATGTTTCTTTTCTAAAGAAACTATTTTAGAAATGAGGCCAATCCACTAACTTGTACATCTTGTTAGATTACACAAACAAGGAAAGTTTGAACTTGCTGCACTCAACCTTCTTTGTAGGAAAGCAAGTGATTCCTAGAACCCAATGAGCTTATTTCACACAGTACAATGTTTGGTAATGAAGATGTTTGTTTTCTAAACAAACTACTTTAGAAATGAGGCCAATCTACTAAGTTGTGCATCTTTTTAGATTACATTAACAAGGAAAGTTTGAACTTGCTGCACTCAACCTTCTTTGTAGGAAAGCAACTGATTCCTAGAACCAAATGAGCTTATTTCACACAGTACAATGTTTGGCAATGAAGATGTTTGTTTTCTCAACAAAGAACTTTACAAATGAGGCGAATCTACTAACTTGGCCATCTCTTTAGATTACATTAACAAGGAAAGTTTGAACTTGCTGCACTCAACCTTCTTCGTAGAAATTAAACTGATTCCTAGAAGCAAATTAAATTATTTCACACAGTACAGTGTTTGGTACTGAAGATGTTTCTTTTCTAAAGAAACTACTTTAGAAATGAGGCCAATCTACTAACTTGTACATCTTGTTAGATTACACAAACTAAGAAAGTTTGAACTTGCTGCACTCAACCTTCTTTGTAGGAAAGCAAGTGATTCCTAGAACGGAACTAGCTTATTTCACACAGTACAGTGTTCGGTAATGAAGATGTTTGTTTTCTAAACAAACTACTTTAGAAATGAGGCCAATCTACTAACTTGTGCATCTTTTTAGATTACATTAACAAGGAAAGTTTGAACTTGCTGCACTCAACCTTCTTTGTAGGAAAGCAAACTGATTCCTAGAACCAAATGAGCTTATTTCACACAGTACAATGTTTGGCAATGAAGATGTTTGTT
Organism: Orientallactaga sibirica; assembly: GCA_036365145.1. Lineage (NCBI taxonomy): Eukaryota > Metazoa > Chordata > Mammalia > Rodentia > Dipodidae > Orientallactaga > Orientallactaga sibirica. The sequence continues at coordinate 43,809 of JAEOAD010000423.1, read as the reverse complement.
TTCTCAACAAACTACTTTAGAAATGAGGCGAATCTACTAACTTGGCCATCTTTTTAGATTACATTAACAAGGAAAGTTTGAACTTGCTGCACTCAACCTTCTTCGTAGAAATTAAACTGATTCCTAGAACCAATTAGCTTATTTCACACAGTACAGTGTTCGGTACTGAAGATGTTTCTTTTCTAAAGAAACTACTTTAGAAATGAGGCCAATCTACTAACTTGTGCATCTTGTTAGATTACATTAACAAGGAAAGTTTGAACTTGCTGCACTCAACCTTCTTTGTAGGAAAGCAACTGATTCCTAGAACCGAATGAGCTTATTTCACATAGTAAGTGTTTGGTAATGAAGATGTTTGTTTTCTAAACAAACTACTTTAGAAATGAGGCCAATCTACTAACTTGTGCATCTTTTTAGATTACATTAACAAGGAAAGTTTGAACTTGCTGCACTCAACCTTCTTTGTAGGAAAGCAACTGATTCCTAGAACCGAATGAGCTTATTTCACACAGTAAATGTTTCAGCAATGAAGATGTTTGTTTTCTAAACAAACTACTTTAGAAATGAGGCGAATCTACTAACTTGGCCATCTTTTTAGATTACATTAACAAGGAAAGTTTGAACTTGCTGCACTCAACCTTCTTTGTAGAAAAGCAACTGATTCCTAGAACCGAATTAACTTATTTCACACAGTACAGTGTTCAGTACTGAAGATGTTTGTTTTCTAAAGAAACTACTTTAGAAATGAGGCCAATCTACTAAGTTGTGCATCTTTTTAGATTACATTAACAAGGAAAGTTTGAACTTGCTGCACTCAACCTTCTTTGTAGGAAAGCAACTGATTCCTAGAACTAAATTAGCTTATTTCACACAGTACAGTGTTCTGCAATGAAGATGTTTGTTTTCTAAACAAACTACTTTACCAAATGAGGCAAATCTACTAACTTGTTAATAAAGCATCTTTTTAGATTACATTAACAAGGAAAGTTTGAACTTGCTGCACTCAACCATCTTTGTTAGAAAGTAAACTGATTCCTAGAACCTGAATTAGCTTATTTCACACAGTACAAAGTTCGGCAATGAAGATGTTTTTTTCTAAACAAACTACTTTAGAAATGAGGCGAATCTACTAACTTGTACATCTTGTTAGATTACATTAACTAGGAAAGTTTGAACATGCTGCACTCAACCATCTTCGTAGAAAGCAAACTGATTCCTAGAACCGAACTAACTTATTTCACACAGTACAGTGTTTGGTACTGAAGATGTTTGTTTTTCTAAAGAAAACTACTTTAGAAATGAGGGCAATCTACTAAGTTGTGCATCTTTTTAGATTACATTCACAAGGAAAGTTTGAACTTGCTGCACTCAACCTTCTTGTAGGAAAGCAACTGATTCCTAGAACCGAATTAACTCATTTCACACAGTACAATGTTTGGAAATGAAGATGTTTGTTTTCTCAACAAACTACTTTACAAATGAGGCGAATCTACTAACTTGGCCATCTTTTTAGATTACATTAACAAGGAAAGTTTGAACTTGCTGCACTCAACCATCTTCGTAGAAATTAAACTGATTCCTAGAAGCGAATTCACTTATTTCACACAGTACAGTGTTCGGTACTGAAGATGTTTCTTTTCTAAAGAAACTACTTTAGAAATGAGGCGAATCCACTAACTTGTACATCTTGTTAGATTACACAAACTAGGAAAGTTTGTACTTGCTGCACTCTACCTTGTTCGTAGGAAAGCAAGTGATTCCTAGAACGGAACTAGCTTATTTCACATAGCACAGTGTTCGGTAATGAAGATGTTTGTTTTCTAAACAAACTACTTTAGAAATGAGGCCAATCTACTAAGTTGTGCATCTTTTTAGATTACATTAACAAGGAAAGTTTGAACTTGCTGCAATCAACCTTCTTTGTAGGAAAGCAACTGATTCCTAGAACCGAATGAGCTTATTTCACACAGTACAATGTTTGGCAATGAAGATGTTTGTTTTCTCACCAAAGTACTTTAAAAATGAGGCGAATCTTCTAACTTGGCCATCTTTTTAGATCACATTAACAAGGAAAGTTTGAACTTGCTGCACTCAACCTTCTCCGTACAAGTTAAACTGATTCCTAGAAGCGAATTAACTTATTTCACACAGTACAGTGTTCGGTACTGAAGATGTTTCTTTTGTAAAGAAACTACTTTAGAAATGAGGCCAATCTACTAAGTTTTGCATCTTTTTAGGTTACATTAACAAGGAAAGTTTGAACTTTCTGCACTCAACCTTCTTTGTAGGAAAGCAACTGATTCCGAGAACCGAATGGGCTTATTTCAAAGAGGACAATGTTCGGCAATAAAGATGTTAATTTTCTCAACAAACTACTTTACAAATGAGGTGACTCTGCTAACTTGGGCATCTTTTTACATTACATTAACAAGGAAAGTTTGAACTTGTGCACTCAACCATCTTCGTGGAAAGGAAACTGATTCCTAGAACCGAATTAGCTCATTTCACACAGTACAAAGATTTTCAATTTAGGTTTGTTTTCTAAAGAAACTACTTTAGAAATGAGGCGAATCTACTAACTTGGCCATCTTCTTAGATTACATTAACAAGGAAAGTTTCAACTTGCTAAACTCAACCATCTTAATAGAAAGGAAACTGATTCCTAGAACCGAATTAACTTATTTCACACAGTACAGTGCTCAGTACTGAAGATGTTTGTTTTCTAAAGAAACCACTTTAGAAACGATGCAAATACACTAACTTGTACATCTGGTTAGATTACACAAACGAGGAATGTTTGAACTTGCTGCACTCAACCTTCTTCGTAGGAAAGCAAGTAATTCCTAGAACGGAACTAGCTTATTTCACATAGTACAGTGTTCAATAATGAAGATGTTTGTTTTCTAAACAAACTACTTTAGAAATGAGGCCAATCTACTAAGTTGTGCATCATTTTACATTGCATTGACAAGGATAGTTTGAACTTGCTGCACTCAACCTTCTTTGTAAGAAAGCAACTGATTCCTAGAAGCGAATGAGCTTATTTCACACAGTACAATGTTCGGCAATGAAGATGTTTGTTTTCTCAACAAAGTACTTTACCAATGAGGCGAATCTTCTAACTTGGCCATCTTTTTAGATTACATTAACAAGGAAAGTTTGAACTTGCTGCACTCAACCATCTTCGTAGAAAGGAAACTGATTCCTAGAACCGAATTAACTTATTTCACACAGTACAGTGCTCAGTACTGAAGATGTTTGGTTTATTAGGAAACCACTTTAGAAATGACGCGAATCCACTAACTTGTAAATCTTGTTAGATTACACAAACGAGGAAAGCTTGAACTTGCTGCACTCAACCTTCTACGTAGGAAAGCAAGTGGTTCCTAGAACCGAACTAGCTCATTTCACATAGTATAGTGTTCGTTAATGAAGATGTTTGTTTTGTAAACAAACTACTTTAGGAATGAGGCCAATCTACTAAGTTGTGCATCTTTTAGGATTACATTAACAAGGAAAGTTTGAAGTTGCTGCACACAACCTTCTTCGTAGAAATTAAAATGATTCCCAGAAGCGAATTAACTTATTTCACACTGTACAGTGTTCGGTACAGAAGATGTTTCTTTTCTAAAGAAACTACTTTAGAAATGAGGCCAATCTACTAAGTTGTGCATCTTTTTAGATTACATTAACAAGGAAAGTTTGAACTTGCTGCACTCAACCTTCTTTGTATTTAAGCAAGTGATTCCTAGAACCGAATGAGCTTATTTCACACAGTACAATGTTCGGCAATAAAGATGTTAATTTTTCTCAACAAACTATTTTACCAATGAGGTGTATCTGCTAACTTGGCCATCTTTTTAGATTACATTAACAAGGAAAGTTTGAACTTGCTGCACTCAACCATCTTCGTAGAAAGGAAACTGATTCCTAGAATCGAATTAACTTATTTCACACATACAGTGCTCAGTACTGAAGATGTTTGTTTTCTAAAGAAACCACTTTAGAAACGACTCGACACCACTACCTTGTACATCTTGTTAGATTAGACAAACTAGGAAAGTTTGAACTTGCTGCACTCAACCATCTTCGTAGAAATTAAACTGATTCCTAGAAACCGAATTAACTTATTTCACACAGTAAAGTGTTTGGTACTGAAGATGTTTCTTTTCTAAAGAAACTACTTTAGAAATGAGGCCAATCTACTAACTTGTGCATCTTTTTTTAGATTACATTAACAAGGAAAGTTTGAACTGGCTGCACTCAACCTTCTTCATAGGAAAGCAACTGAATTCTAGAACTAAATTAGCTTTTTTCACACAGTACAATGTTCGGCAATGAAGATGGTTGTTTTCTCAACAAACTACTTTACCAATGAGGCAAATCTACTAACTTGGACATCTTTTTAGATCACATTAACAAGGAATGTTTGAACTTGGTAAACTCAACCATCTTCGTAGAAAGTAAACTGATTCCTAGAACCGAATTAGCTCATTTCACACAGTACAAAGTTTGGCAATTTAGGTTTGTTTTCTAAAGAAACTACTTTAGAAATGAGGCGAATCTACTAACTTGGACATCTTTTTAGATTACATTACCAAGGAAAGTTTGAACTTGCTAAACTCAACCATCTTCGTTGAAAGGAAACTCATTCCTAGAACCGAATTAACTTATTTCACACAGTACAGTGTTCGGTACTGAAGTTGTTTGTTTTCTAAAGAAACTAATTTAGAAATGACGTGAACCAGTAACTTGTACATCTTGTTAGATTACACAATCTAGGAAAGTTTGCACTTGCTGCACTCAACCATCTTCGCAGAAATTGAACTGATTCCTAGACGCGAATTAACTCATTTCACACAGTACAGTGTTCGGAACTGAAGATGTTTCTTTTCTAAAGAAACTACTTTAGAAATGAGGCCAATCTACTAAGTTGTGCATCTTTTTAGATTACATTAACAAGGAAAGTTTGAACTTGCTGCACTCAACCTTCTTTGTAGGAAAGCAACTGATTCCTAGAACCGAATGAGCTTATTTCACACAGTACAATGATCGGCAATAAAGATGTTAATTTTCTCAACAAACTACCTTACAAATGAGGTGAATCTGCTAACTTGGCTATCTTTTTAGATTACATTAACAGGGAAAGTTTGAACTTGCTGCACTCAACCATCTTCGTAGAAAGTAAACTGATTCCTAGAATCGAATTAACTTATTTCACACAGTACAGTGTTCATTACTGAAGATGTTTCTTTTCTAAAAACCACTTTAGAAATGACTCAAATCACTAACTTTTACATCTTCTTAGATTACACAAACTAGGAAAGTTTGAACTTGCTGCACTCAACCTTCTTCATAGGAAAGCAAGTGATTCCTAGAACGGAACTAGCTTATTTCATTTCACATAGTACAGTGTTCGGTAATGAAGATGTTTGTTTTCTAAACAAACTACTTTAGAAATGAGGCAAATCTACTAAGCTGTGCATCTTTTTAGATTACATTAACAAGGAAAGTTTGAACTTGCTGCACTCAAAATTCTTTGTAGGAAAGCAACTGATTCCTAGAACCGAATGAGCTTATTTCACACAGTACAATGTTTGGCAATGAAGATGTTTGTTTTCTCAAACAAAACTACTTTATAAATGAGGCGAATCTTCTAACTTGGCATCTTTTTAGATTACATTAACAAGGAAAGTTTGAACTTGCTGCACTCAACCATCTTCGTAGAAATTAAACTGATTCCTAGAACCGAATTAACTTATTTCACACAGTACAGTGTTCGGTACTGAAGATGTTTGTTTTCTAAAGAAACTACTTTAGAAATGAGGCCAATCTACTAAGTTGTGCATCTTTTTAGATTACATTAACAAGGAAAGTTTGAACTTGCTGCACTCAACCTTCTTTGTAGGAAAGCAATTGATTCCTAGAACCGAATGAGCTTATTTCACACAGTACAAATATTCGGCAATAAAGATGTTAATTTACTCAACAAACTACCTTACAAATGAGGTGAATCTTCTAACTTGGCCATTTTTTAGATTACATTAACAAGGAAAGTTTGAACTTGCTGCACTCAACCATTTTCATAGAAAGTAAACTGATTTCTAGAACCGAATTAGCTCATTTCACACAGTACAAAGTTTGGCAATGAAGATGTTTGTTTTCTAAAGAAACTACTTTAGAAATGAGGCGAATCTACTAACTTGGACATCTTTTAGATTACATTAACAAGGAAAGTTTGAACTTGCTGCACTCAACCATCTTTGTAGAAAATCAACTGAGTCCTAGAACCGAATTAACTTATTTCACACAGTACAGTGTTCGATACTGAAGATGTTTGTTTTCTGAAGAAACTAATTTACAAAGGAGGCAAATCCACTAACTTGTACATCTTGTTAGATTACACAAACTAGGAAAGTTTGAACATGCTGCACTCAACCTTCTTCGTAGGAAAGCAAGTGATTCCTAGAACGGAACTAGCTTATTTCACATAGTACAGAGTTCGGTAATGAAGATGTTTGTTTTCTAAACAAAACTACTTTTGAAATGAGGCCAATCTACTAACTTGTGCATCTTTTTAGAATACATTAACAAGGAAAGTTTGAACTTGCTGCACTCAACCATCTTTGTAGGAAACCAACTGAATTCTAGATCCGAATTAGCTTTTTCACACAGTACAATGTTTGGCAAAGAAGATGTTTGTTTTCTCAACAAACTACTTTACAAATGAGGTGAATCTACTAACTTGTGCATCTTTTTAGATTACATTAATAAGGACAGTTTGAACTTGCTGTCCTCAACCATCTTCGTTGAAATTAAACTGATTCTTAGAAGCGAATTAACTTATTTCACACAGTACAATGTTCGGGATTGAATATATTTCTTTTCTAAAGAAATTACTTTAGAAATGAGGCGAATCCACTAAGTTGTGCATCTTTTTAGATTACATTAACAAGGAATGTTTGAACTTGCCGCACTCAACCGTCTTTGTAAGAAAGCAAATGAATTCTAGATCCGAATTAGCTTTTTTCACACAGTACAATGTTCTGCAATGAAGATGTTTGTTTTCTAAACAAACTACTTTACAAATGAGTCAAATCTACTAACTTGGACATCTTTTGAGGTTACATTAACAACGAAAGTTTGAACTTGCTGAACTCAACTATCTTCGTAGAAAGTAAACTGATTCCTAGAACCGAATTAGCTCATTTCACACAGTACAAAGTTTGGCATTTTTGGTTTGTTTTCTAAAGAAACTACTTTAGAAATGAGGTGAATCTACTAACTTGGACAACTTTTTAGATTACATTAACAAGGAAAGTTTGAACTTGCTGCACTCAACCTTCTTTGTAGGAAAGCAACAGATTCCTAGAACCGAATGAGCTTATTTCACACAGTACAATGTTCGGGCAATGAAGATGTTTGTTTTCTCAACAAACTACTTTACAAATGAGGCGAATCTTCTAACTTGTACATCTTTTTAGATTACATTAACAAGGAAAGTTTGAACTTGCTGCACTCAACCTTCTTTTGTAGAAATTAAACTGATTCCTAGAACCGAATTAACTTATTTCACACACTGTACAGTGTTCGGTACTGAAGATATTTCTTTTCTAAAGAAACTACTTTAGAAATATGGCCAATCTACTAAGTTGTGCATCTTTTTAGATTACATTAACAAGGAAAGTTTGAACTTGCTGCACTCAACCTTCTTTGTAGGAAAGCAAGTAATTCCTAGAACCGAATGAGCTTATTTCACACAGTACAATGTTCGGCTATAAAGATGTTAATTTTCTCAACAAATTATTTTACAAATGAGGTGACTCTGCTAACTTGGCCATCTTTTTAGATTACATTAACAAGGAAAGTTTGAACATGCTGCACTCAACCATCTTCATAGAAAGGAAACTGATTCCTAGAACCGAATTAACTTATTTCACACAGTACAGTGTTCAGTACTGAAGATGTTTGTTTTATAAAGAAACTACTTTAGAAATGAGGCGAATCCACTAACTTGTAAATCTTGTTAGATTACACAAACGAGGAAAGTTTGAACTTGCTGCACTCAACCTTCTTTTGAAATTAAACTGATTCCTAGAACCGAATTAACTTATTTCACACAGTACAGTGTTCGGTAATGAAGATGTTTGTTTTCTAAAGAAACTACTTTAGAAATGAGGCCAATCTACTAACTTGTGCATCTTTTTAGATTACATTAACGAGGAAAGTTTGAACTTGCTGCACTCAACCTTCTTTGTAGGAAAGCAACTGATTTCTAGAACCGAATTAGCTTTTTTACACACAGTACAATGTTCCGCAATGAAAGGTTTGTTTTCTCAACAAACTACTTTACCAATGAGGCAAATCTACTAACTTGGATATATTTTTGATTACATTAACAAGGAAAGTTTGAACTTGCTACACTCAACCATCTTTGTAGGAAAGCAACTGATTCCTAGAACCGAATTAACTTATTTCACACAGTACAGTGTTTGGTAATGAAGATGTTTTCTTTTCTCAAGAAACTACTTTAGAAATGAGGCGAATCCACTAACTTGTACATCTTGTTAGATTACACAAACTAGGAAAGTTTGAACTTGCTGCACTCAACCATCTTTTGTAGAAATTAAACTGATTCTTAGAAGCCAATTAACTTATTTCACACATTACAGTGTTCGGTACTGAAGATGTTTCTTTTCTAAAGAAACTACTTTAGAAATGAGGGCAATCTACTAACTTGTGCATCTTTTTAGATTACATTAACACGGAAAAGTTTGAACTTGCTGCACTCAACCTTCTTTGTAGGAAAGCAAGTGATTCCTAGAACCGAATGAGCTTATTTCACACAGTAAAATGTTGGGCAATAAAGATGTTAATTTTCTCAACAAACTACTTTACAAATGAGGTGACTCTGCTAACTTGTCCATCTTTTTAGATTACATTAACAAGGAAAGTCTGAACTTGCTGCACTCAACCTTCTTTGTAGAAATTAAACTGATTCCTAGAACCGAATTAATTTATTTCACACAGTACAGTGTTCGTAATGAAGATGTTTCTTTTCTAAAGAAACTACTTTAGAAATGAGGCCAATCTACTAACTTGTGCATCTTTTTAGATTACATTAACAAGGAAAGTTTGAACTTGCTGCACTCAACCTTCTTTTGTAGGAAAGCAAGTGATTCCTAGAACCGAATGAGCTTATTTCACACAGTACAATGTTCGGCAATGAAGATGTTTGTTTTCTCAAGAAACTATTTTACAAATGAGGTGAATCTACTAACTTGGCCATCTTTTAGATTACATTAACAAGGAAAGTTTGAACTTGCTGCACTCAACCTCTTTGTAGAAAAGCAAACTGATTCCTAGAACCGAATTAACTTATTTCACACAGTACAGTGTTCAGGATGAAGATGTTTGTTTTCTCAAGAAACTACTTTAGAAATGAGGCGAATCTACTAACTTGTACATCTTGTTAGATTACACAAACTAGGAAAGTTTGAACTTGCTGCACTAACCTTCTTTGTAGGAAAGCAAGTGATTCCTAGAACCGAACTGCTCATTTCACACAGTACATAGTGTTCGGTAATGAAGATGTTTGTTTTGTAAACAAACTACTTTAGAAATGAGGCCAATCTACTAACTTGTACATCTTGTTAGATTACATTAACAAGGAAAGTTTGAACTTGCTGCACTCAACCTTCTTTGTAGGAATGCAAGTGATTCCTGGAACCGAATTAGCTTATTTCACATAGTATAGTGTTCGGTAATGAAGATGTTTGTTTTCTAAACAAACTACTTTAGAAATGAGGCAATCTACTAACTTGTGCATCTTTTTAGATTACATTAACAAGGAAAGTTTGAACTTGCTGCACTCAACCTTCTTTGTAGGAAAGCAATGATTCCTAGAACCGAATGATCTTATTTCACACAGTACAATGTTCCCCAATGAAGATGATTGTTTTCTCAGCAAAGTACTTTACAAATCAGGCGAGTATTCTAACTTGGCCATCTTTTTAGATTACATTACCAAGGAAAGTTTGAACTTGCTGCACTCAACCATCTTCGTAGAAATTAAACTGATTCCTAGAACCGAATTAACTTATTTCACACAGTACAGTGTTAGGCAATGAAGATGTTTCTTTTCTAAAGAAACTACTTTAGAAATATGGCCAACCTACTAAGTTGTGCATCTTTTTAGATTACATTAACAAGGAAAGTTTGAACTTGCTGCACTCAACCTTCTTTGTAGGAAAGCAAGTAATTCCTAGAACCGAATGAGCTTATTTCACACAGTACAATGTTCGGCTATAAAGACTTTAATTTTCTCAACAAATTATTTTACAAATGAGGTGACTCTACTAACTTGGCCATCTTTTTAGATTACATTAACAAGGAAAGTTTGAACTTGCTGCACTCAACCATCTTTGTAGAAAAGCAAACTGATTCCTAGAACCGAATTAACTTATTTCACACAGTACAGTGTTCGGCAATGAAGATGTTTATTTTCTAAAGAAAATACTTTATAAATGAGGCCAATCTACTAACTTGTACATCTTTTTAGATTACATTAACAAGGAAAGTTTGAACTTGCTGCACTCAACCTTCTTTGTAGGAAAGCAAGTGATTCCTAGAACCGAATGAGCTTATTTCACACAGTACAAATGTTCGCAATAAAGATGTTTGTTTTCTCAAGAAACTACCTTACAAATGAGGTGAGTCTGCTAACTTGGCCATCTTTTTAGATTACATTAACAAGGAAAGTTTGAACTTGCTGCACTCAACCATCTTTGTAGAAAGAAAACTGATTCCTTGAACCGAATTAACTTATTTCACACAGTACAGTGTTCAGTACATGAAGATGTTTGTTTTATAAAGAAAACCACTTTAGAAATGAGGTGAATCCACTAACTTGTAAATCTTGTTAGATTACACAAACTAGGAAAGTTTGAACTTGCTGCACTCAACATTTTTTGTAGGAAAGCAAGTGATTCCTAGAACCGAACTAGCTTATTTCACATAGTACAATGTTCGGCAATGAAGATGTTTGTTTTCTAAAGAAACTACTTTAGAAATGAGGCCAATCTATTAACTTGTACATCTTGTTAGATTACATTAACAAGGAAAGTTTGAACTTGCTGCACTCAACCTTCTTTGTAGGAATGCAACTGATTCCTAGAACCGAATGAGCTTATTTCACACAGTACAATGTTCGCAATGAAGATGTTTGTTTTCTCAAGAAACTACTTTAGAAATGAGGCGAATCTACTAACTTGTACATCTTTTAGATTACACAAACAAGGAAAGTTTGAACTTGCTGCACTCAACCTTCTTTGTAGGAAAGCAAGTGATTCCTAGAACCGAATTAGCTTATTTCACACAGTACAATGTTCGGCAATGAAGATGTTTGTTTTCTCAAGAAACTACTTTAGAAATGAGGCGAATCTACTAACTTGTACATCTTGTTAGATTACACAAACTAGGAAAGTTTGAACTTGCTGCACTCAACCTTCTTTGTAGGAAAGCAAGTGATTCCTAGAACCGAATTAGCTTATTTCACACACAGTACAATGTTCGGTAATGAAGATGTTTGTTTTCTAAAAGAAACTACCTTAGAAATGAGGCGAATCTACTAACTTGTACATCTTGTTAGATTACATAAACTAGGAAAGTTTGAACTTGCTGCACTCAACCTTCTTTGTAGGAAAGCAAGTGATTCCTAGAACCGAATGAGCTTATTTCACACAGTACAATGTTCGGCAATGAAGATGTTTGTTTTCTCAAGAAACTACTTTAGAAATGAGGCAAATCTACTAACTTGTACATCTTGTTAGATTACACAAACTAGGAAAGTTTGAACTTGCTGCACTCAACCTTCTTTGTAGGAAAGCAAGTGATTCCTAGAACCGAATGAGCTTATTTCACACAGTAAAATGTTGGGTAATGAAGATGTTTGTTTTCTGAAGAAACTACTTTAGAAATGAGGCGAATCTACTAACTTGTACATCTTGTTAGATTACACAAACTAGGAAAGTTTGAACTTGCTGCACTCAACCTTCTTTGTAGGAAAGCAAGTGATTCCTAGAACCGAATTAGCTTATTTCACACAGTACAATGTTTTGCAATGAAGATGTTTGTTTTCTCAAGAAACTACTTTAGAAATGAGGCGAATCTACTAACTTGTACATCTTGTTAGATTACACAAAATAGGAAAGTTTGAACTTGCTGCACTCAACCTTCTTTGTAGGAAAGCAAGTGATTCCTAGAACTGAATGAGCTTATTTCACACAGTACAATGTTCGGCAATGAAGATGTTTGTTTTCTCAAGAAACTACTTTAGAAATGAGGCGAATCTACTAACTTGTACATCTTGTTAGATTACACAAACTAGGAAAGTTTGAACTTGCTGCACTCAACCTTCTTTGTAGGAAAGCAACTGATTCCTAGAACCGAATTAGCTTATTTCACACAGTACAATGTTCAGTAATGAAGATGTTTGTTTTCAAAGAAACTACTTTAGAAATGAGGCGAATCTACTAACTTGTACATCTTGTTAGATTACACAAACTAGGAAAGTTTGAACTTGCTGCACTCAACCTTCTTTGTAGAAAAGCAAGTGATTCCTAGAACCGAATTAGCTTATTTCACATAGTACAATGTTCGGTAATGAAGATGTTTGTTTTCTCAAGAAACTACTTTAGAAATGAGGCGAATCTACTAACTTGTACATCTTGTTAGATTACATTAACTAGGAAAGTTTGAACTTGCTGCACTCAACCTTCTTTGTAGGAAAGAAAGTGATTCCTAGAACCGAATTAGCTTATTTCACACAGTACAATGTTCGCAATGAAGATGTTTGTTTTCTCAAGAAACTACTTTAGAAATGAGGCGAATCTACTAACTTGTACATCTTGTTAGATTACACAAACTAGGAAAGTTTGAACTTGCTGCACTCAACCTTCTTTGTAGGAAAGCAAGTGATTCCTAGAACCGAATGAGCTTATTTCACACAGTACAATGTTCGGCAATGAAGATGTTTGTTTTCTCAAGAAACTACTTTAGAAATGAGGCGAATCTACTAACTTGTACATCTTGTTAGATTACACAAACTAGAAAGTTTGAACTTGCTGCACTCAACCTTCTTTGTAGGAAAGCAAGTGATTTCTAGAACCGAACCAGCTTATTTCACACAGTACAATGTTCGCAATGAAGATGTTTGTTTTCTCAAGAAACTACTTTAGAAATGAGGCGAATCTACTAACTTGTACATCTTGTTAGATTACACAAACTAGGAAAGTTTGAACTTGCTGCACTCAACCTTCTTTGTAGGAAAGCAAGATTCCTAGAACCGAATTAGCTTATTTCACACAGTACAATGTTCGGCAATGAAGATGTTTGTTTTCTCAAGAAACTACTTTAGAAATGAGGCGAATCTACTAACTTGTACATCTTGTTAGATTACACAAACTAGGAAAGTTTGAACTTGCTGCACTCAACCTTCTTTGTAGGAAAGCAAGTGATTCCTAGAACCTAATTAGCTTATTTCACACAGTACAATGTTCTGCAATGAAGATGTTTGTTTTCTAAAGAAACTACTTTAGAAATGAGGCGAATCTACTAACTTGTACATCTTGTTAGATTACACAAACTAGGAAAGTTTGAACTTGCTGCACTCAACCTTCTTTGTAGGAAAGCAAGTGATTCCTAGAACCGAATTAGCTTATTTCACACAGTACAATGTTCTGCAATGAAGATGTTTGTTTTCTCAAGAAACTACTTTAGAAATGAGGCGAATCTACTAACTTGTACATCTTGTTAGATTACACAAACTAGAAAGTTTGAACTTGCTGCACTCAACCTTCTTTGTAGGAAAGCAAACTGATTCCTAGAACCGAATTAGCTTATTTCACACAGTACAATGTTCGCAATGAAGATGTTTGTTTTCTCAAGAAACTACTTTAGAAATGAGGCGAAATCTACTAACTTGTACATCTTGTTAGATTACACAAACTAGGAAAGTTTGAACTTGCTGCACTCAACCTTCTTTGTAGGAAAGCAAGTGATTCCTAGAACCGAATTAGCTTATTTCACACAGTACAATGTTCGGAATGAAGATGTTTGTTTTCTCAAGAAACTACTTTTAGAAATGAGGCGAATCTACTAACTTGTACATCTTGTTAGATTACACAAACAAGGAAAGTTTGAACTTGCTGCACTCAACCTTCTTTGTAGGAAAGCAAGTGATTCCTAGAACCGAATTAGCTTATTTCACACAGTACAATGTTCGTAATGAAGATGTTTGTTTTCTCAAGAAACTACTTTAGAAATGAGGCGAATCTACTAACTTGTACATCTTGTTAGATTACACAAACTAGGAAAGTTTGAACTTGCTGCACTCAACCTTCTTTGTAGGAGAGCAAGTGATTCCTAGAACCGAATTAGCTTATTTCACACAGTACAATGTTCGGCAATGAAGATGTTTGTTTTCTCAAGAAACTACTTTAGAAATGAGGCGAATCTACTAACTTGTACATCTTGTTAGATTACACAAACTAGGAAAGTTTGAACTTGCTGCACTCAACCTTCTTTGTAGGAAAGCAAGTGATTCCTAGAACCGAATGAGCTTTATTTCACACAGTACAATGTTCGGCAATGAAGATGTTTGTTTTCTCAAGAAACTACTTTAGAAATGAGGCGAATCTACTAACTTGTACATCTTGTTAGATTACACAAACTAGGAAAGTTTGAACTTGCTGCACTCAACCTTCTTTGTAGAAAAGCAAACGATTCCTAGAACCGAATGAGCTTATTTCACACAGTACAATGTTCGGCAATGAAGATGTTTGTTTTCTCAAGAAACTACTTTAGAAATGAGGCGAATCTACTAACTTGTACATCTTGTTAGATTACACAAACTAGGAAAGTTTGAACTTGCTGCACTCAACCTTCTTTGTAGGAAAGCAAGTGATTCCTAGAACCGAATTAGCTTATTTCACACAGTACAATGTTCGCAATGAAGATGTTTGTTTTCTCAAGAAACTACTTTAGAAATGAGGCGAATCTACTAACTTGTACATCTTGTTAGATTACACAAACAAGGAAAGTTTGAACTTGCTGCACTCAACCTTCTTTGTAGGAAAGCAAGTGATTCCTAGAACCGAATTAGCTTATTTCACACAGTACAATGTTCCGCAATGAAGATGTTTGTTTTCTCAAGAAACTACTTTAGAAATGAGGCGAATCTACTAACTTGTACATCTTGTTAGATTACACAAACTAGGAAAGTTTGAACTTGCTGCACTCAACCTTCTTTGTAGGAAAGCAAGTGATTCCTAGAACCGAATTAGCTTATTTCACACAGTACAATGTTCGGCAATGAAGATGTTTGTTTTCTCAAGAAACTACTTTAGAAATGAGGCGAATCTACTAACTTGTACATCTTGTTAGATTACACAAACTAGGAAAGTTTGAACTTGCTGCACTCAACCTTCTTTGTAGGAAAGCAAGTGATTCCTAGAACCGAATTAGCTTATTTCACACAGTACAATGTTCGGCAATGAAGATGTTTGTTTTCTCAAGAAACTACTTTAGAAATGAGGCGAATCTACTAACTTGTACATCTTGTTAGATTACACAAACTAGGAAAGTTTGAACTTGCTGCACTCAACCTTCTTTGTAGGAAAGCAAGTGATTCCTAGAACCGAATTAGCTTATTTCACACAGTACAATGTTCGCAATGAAGATGTTTGTTTTCTCAAGAAACTACTTTAGAAATGAGGCGAATCTACTAACTTGTACATCTTGTTAGATTACACAAACTAGAAAGTTTGAACTTGCTGCACTCAACCTTCTTTGTAGGAAAGCAAGTGATTCCTAGAACCGAATTAGCTTATTTCACACAGTACAATGTTCGGCAATGAAGATGTTTGTTTTCTCAAGAAACTACTTTAGAAATGAGGCGAATCTACTAACTTGTACATCTTGTTAGATTACACAAACTAGGAAAGTTTGAACTTGCTGCACTCAACCTCTTTGTAGGAAAGCAAGTGATTCCTAGAACCGAATTAGCTTATTTCACACAGTACAATGTTCGCAATGAAGATGTTTGTTTTCTCAAGAAACTACTTTAGAAATGAGGCGAATCTACTAACTTGTACATCTTTTTGATTACATTAAACAAGGAAAGTTTGAACTTGCTGCACTCAACCATCTTTGTAGGAAAGCAAGTGATTCCTAGAACCGAATTAGCTTATTTCACACAGTACAATGTTTGGTAATGAAGATGTTTGTTTTCTAAAGAAACTACTTTAGAAATGAGGCACGAATCCACTAACTTGTACATCTTGTTAGATTACACAAACTAGGAAAGTTTGAACTTGCTGCACTCAACCATCTTTTGTAGAAATTAAACTGATTCCTAGAACCCAATTAGCTTATTTCACACATTACAATGTTCGGTAATGAAGATGTTTGTTTTCTAAAGAAACTACTTTAGAAATGAGGGCAATCTACTAACTTGTACATCTTTTTAGATTACATTAACACGGAAAGTTTGAACTTGCTGCACTCAACCTTCTTTGTAGGAAAGCAAGTGATTCCTAGAACCGAATGAGCTTATTTCACACAGTAAAATGTTGGGCCATGAAGATGTTTGTTTTCTCAAGAAACTACTTTAGAAATGAGGTGAATCTACTAACTTGTCCATCTTGTTAGATTACATTAAACAAGGAAAGTTTGAACTTGCTGCACTCAACCTTCTTTGTAGAAATTAAACTGATTCCTAGAACCGAATTAATTTATTTCACACAGTACAGTGTTGGCAATGAAGATGTTTCTTTTCTAAAGAAACTACTTTAGAAATGAGGCCAATCTACAAACTTGTGCATCTTTTTAGATTACATTAAACTAGGAAAGTTTGAACTTGCTGCACTCAACCTTCTTTGTAGGAAAGCAAGTGATTCCTAGAACCGAATGAGCTTATTTCACACAGTACAATGTTCGGCAATAAAGATGTTTGTTTTCTCAAGAAATTACTTTAGAAATGAGGCGACTCTGCTAACTTGTACATCTTTTTAGATTACATTAACAAGGAAAGTTTGAACTTGCTGCACTCAACCTTCTTTGTAGAAAGGAAACTGATTCCTAGAACCGAATTAACTTATTTCACACAGTACAGTGTTCAGGACTGAAGATGTTTGTTTTCTAAAGAAACCACTTTAGAAATGAGGCGAATCCACTAACTTGTACATCTTGTTAGATTACACAAACGAGGAAAGTTTGAACTTGCTGCACTAACCTTCTT
Organism: Orientallactaga sibirica; assembly: GCA_036365145.1. Taxonomy (NCBI): domain Eukaryota; kingdom Metazoa; phylum Chordata; class Mammalia; order Rodentia; family Dipodidae; genus Orientallactaga; species Orientallactaga sibirica. Next base: position 26,510 of record JAEOAD010000423.1, on the reverse strand, counting down.
TGTAGGAAAGCAAGTGATTCCTAGAACCGAATTAGCTTATTTCACATAGTACAATGTTCGGCAATGAAGATGTTTGTTTTGTAAACAAACTACTTTAGAAATGAGGCCAATCTACTAAGTTGTGCATCTTCTCAGATTACATTAACAAGGAAAGTTTGAACTTGCTGCACTCAACCTTCTTCGTAGGAATGCAAGTGATTCCTGGAACCGAATTAGCTCATTTCACACAGTACAGTGTTCGGTAATGAAGATGTTTGTTTTCTAAACAAACTACTTTAGAAATGAGTCAATCTACTAACTTGTGCATCTTTTTAGATTACATTAACAAGGAAAGTTTGAACTTGCTGCACTCAACCTTCTTTGTAGGAAAGCAATGATTCCTAGAACCGAATGATCTTATTTCACACAGTACAATGTTCCCCAATGAAGATGATTGTTTTCTCAAGAAACTACTTTAGAAATGAGGCGAATATTCTAACTTGGCCATCTTTTTAGATTACATTACCAAGGAAAGTTTGAACTTGCTGCACTCAACCATCTTTGTAGGAATTAAACTGATTCCTAGAACCGAATTAACTTATTTCACACAGTACAGTGTTAGGTAATGAAGATGTTTGTTTTCTAAAGAAACTACTTTAGAAATGAGGCCAACCTACTAACTTGTGCATCTTTTTAGATTACATTAACAAGGAAAGTTTGAACTTGCTGCACTCAACCTTCTTTGTAGGAAAGCAAGTAATTCCTAGAACCGAATGAGCTTATTTCACACAGTACAATGTTCGGCTATAAAGACTTTAATTTTCTCAACAAATTATTTTACAAATGAGGTGACTCTGCTAACTTGGCCATCTTTTTAGATTACATTAACAAGGAAAGTTTGAACTTGCTGCACTCAACCATCTTCGTAGAAATTAAACTGATTCCTACAAGCGAATTAACTTATTTCACACAGTACAGTGTTCGGTACTGAAGTTGTTTATTTTCTAAAGAAAATACTTTATAAATGAGGCCAATCTACTACGTTGTGCATCTTTTTAGATTACATTAACAAGGAAAGTTTGAACTTGCTGCACTCAACCTTCTTTGTAGGCAAGCAATTGATTCCTAGAACCGAATGAGCTTATTTCACACAGTACAAATATTCGGCAATAAAGATGTTAATTTACTCAACAAACTACCTTACAAATGAGGTGAGTCTGCTAACTTGGCCATCTTTTTAGATTACATTAACAAGGAAAGTTTGAACTTGCTGCACTCAACCATCTTGGTAGAAAGAAAACTGATTCCTTGAACCGAATTAACTTATTTCACACAGTACAGTGTTCAGTACAGAAGATGTTTGTTTTATAAGAAAACCACTTTAGAAATGACGTGAATCCACTAACTTGTAAATCTTGTTAGATTACACAAACGAGGAAAGTTTGAACTTGCTGCACTCAACATTTTTGTAGGAAAGCAAGTAATTCCTAGAACCGAACTAGCTCATTTCACATAGTATACTGTTCGGTAATGAAGATGTTTGTTTTGTAAACAAACTACTTTAGAAATGAGGCCAATCTATTAAGTTGTGAAACTTTTCAGATTACATTAACAAGGAACGTTTGAACTTGCTGCACTCAACCTTCTTTGTAGGAATGCAACTGATTCCTAGAACCGAATGAGCTTATTTCACACAGTACAATGTTCGCCAATGAAGATGTTTGTTTTCTCAACAAACTACTTTACAAATGAGGCGAATCTACTAACTTGGCCATCTTTTTAGATTGCATTAACAAGGAAAGTATGAACTTGATGCACTCAACCATCTTCGTAGAAATTAAACCGATTCCTAGAAGCGAATTAACTTATTTCACACAGTACAGTGTTCGGTACTGAAGATGTTTCTTTTTTAAAGAAACTACTTTAGAAATGAGGTGAATCCACTAACTTGTACATCTTGTTAGATTACACAAACTAGGAAAGTTTGAACTTGCTGCACTCAACCTTCTTTGTAGGGAAGCAAGTGATTCCTAGAATCGACTTCACTTATTTCACACAGTACAGTGTTCGGTACTGAAGATGTTTCTTTTCTAAAGAAACTACCTTAGAAATGAGGCCAATCGACTAAGTTGTGCATCTTTTTCGATTACATTAACAAGGAAAGTTTGAACTTGCAGCACTCAACCGTCTTTGTAGGAAAGCAACTGAATTCTAGAACCGAATGAGCTTTTTTCACACAGTACAGTGTTCGGCACTGAAGATGTTTGTTTTCTCAACGAACTACTTTACCAGTGAGGCAAATCTACTAACTTGGACATATTTTACATTACATTAACAAGGAAAGTTTGAACATGCTAAACTCAACCACCTTCGTAGAAATTAAACTGATTCCTAGAAGCGAATGAACTTATTTCACACAGTACAGTGTTTGGTACTGAAGATGTTTCTTTTCAGAAGGAACTCGTTAGAAATGAGGCGAATCCACTAACTTGTACATCTTGTTAGATTACATTAACCAGGAAAGTTTGAACTTGCTGCACTCAACCTTCTTCTTAGGAAAGCAAGTGATTCCTAGAACGTAACTAGCTTATTTCACATAGTACAGTGTTTTGTAATGAAGATGTTTGTTTTCTAAACAAACTACTTTAGAAATGAGACCAATCTACTAATTTGTGCATATTTTCAGTTACATTAAAATGGAAAGTTTGAAATTGCTGCACTCAACCTTCTTTGTAGGAAAGCAAGTGATTCCTAGAACTGAATGAGCTTATTTCACACAGTAGAATGTTCGGCAATGAAGATGTTTGTTTTCTCAACAAACTACTTTACAAATGAGGTGACTCTGCCAACTTGGCCATCTTTTTAGATTACATTAACAAGGAAAGTTTGAACTTGCTGCACTCAACCATCTTAGTAGAAAGGAAACTGATTCCTTGATCCGAATTAACTTATTTCACACAGTACAGTGTTCAGTACTGAAGATGTTTGTTTTCTAAAGAAACCACTTTAGAAATGACGCGAATGCACTAACTTGTACATCTTGTTAGATTACACAAACGAGGAAAGTTTGAACTTGGTGCACTCATCCTTCTTCGGAAAAAAGCAAGTGATTCCTAGAACCGAACTAGCTCATTTCACATAGTATAGTGTTCGGTAATGAAGATGTTTGTTTTGTAAACAAACTGCTTTAGAAATGAGGCCAATCTACTAAGTTGTGCAACTTTTCAGATTACATTAACAAGGAAAGTTTGAACTTGCTGCACTCAACCTTCTTTGTAGGAAAGAAACTGATTCCTAGAACCGAATGAGCTTTTTTCACACAGTACAATGTTTGGCAATGAAGATATTTGTTTTCTCAACAAACTACTTTACAAATGAGGCGAATCTACTAACTTGGCCATCTTTTTACATTACATTAACAAGGAAAGTTTGAACTTGCTGCACTCAGCCTTCTTTGTAGAGAAATTAAACTGATTCCTCGAACTGAATTCACTTATTTCACACAGTACAATGTTAGGTATGAAGATGTTTCTTTTCTAAAGAAACTACTTTAGAAATGAGGAATGAACTAACTTGTACATCTTGTTAGATTACACAAACTAGGAAAGTTTGAACTTGCTGCACTCAACCTTCTTCGTAGGGAAGCAAGTGATTCCTAGAATGGAACCAGCTTATTTCACATAGTACAGTGTTAGGTAATGAAGATGTTTGTTTTCTAAACAAACTACTTTACAAATGAGGCCAATCTACTAAGTTGTGCATCTTTTCAGATTACATTGAGAAGGAAAGTTTGAACTTGCTGCACTCAACCTTCTTTGTAGGAAAGCAACTGATTCCTAGAGCTTATTTCACACAGTACAATGTTTGGCAATGAAGATGTTTGTTTTCTAAACAAACTTCTTTACAAATGAGGTGAATCTACTAACTTGGACATCCTTTTAGATTACATTAACAAGGGAAGTTTGAACTTGCTGCACTCAATCTTCTTTGTAGGAAAGCAACTGATTCCTAGAACCGAATGAGCTTATTTCACACAGTACAATGTTAGGGCAATGAAGATGTTTGTTTTTCTCAACAAAGTACTTTAGAAATGAGGCGAATCTACTAACTTGTACATCTTGTTAGATTACATTAACAAGGAAAGTTTGAACTTGCTGCACTCAGCCTTCTTTGTAGAAATTAAACTGATTCCCAGAAGCTAATTAGCTTATTTCACACAGTACAATGTTAAATAATGAAGATGTTTCTTTTCTAAAGAAACTACTTTAGAAACTGAGGCCAATCTACTAACTTGGCCATCTTTTTAGATTACATTAAAAAGGTAAGTTTGAACTTGCTGCACTCAACCTTCTTTGTAGGAAAGCAAGTGATTACTAAAACCGAAGGAGCTTATTTTACACAGTACAATGTTCGGCAGTGAAGATGTTTGTTATCTCAACAAAGTACTTTATAAATGAGGCGAATCTTCTAACTTGGCCATCTTTTTAGATTACATTAACAAGGAAAGTTTGAACTTCCTACACTCAACCTTCTTCGTAGAAATTAAACTGATTCCTAGAAGCGAATTAATTTATTTCACACAGTACAGTGTTCGGTACTGAAGATGTTTCTTTTCTAAAGAAACTACTTTAGAAATATGCCCTATCTACTAAGTTGTGCATCTTTTTAGATTACATTAACAAGGAAAGTTTGAACTTGCTGAACTCAACCTTCTTTGTAGGAACGCAAGTGATTCCTAGAACCGAATGAGCTTATTTCAAACAGTACAATGTTCGGCTATAAAGATGTTAATTTTCTCAACAAATTATTTTACAAATGAGGTGACTCTGCTAACTTGGCCATCTTTTTAGATTACATTAACAAGGAAAGTTTGAACTTGCTGCACTCAACCATCTTTGTAGAAAAGGAACTGATTCCTAGAACCGAATTAACTTATTTCACACAGTACAATGTTCAGTAATGAAGATGTTTGTTTTCTAAAGAAACCACTCTAGAAGTGACGCGAATCCACTAACTTGTACATCTTGTTAGATTACACAAACGAGGAAAGTTTGAACTTGCTGCACTCATCCTTCTACGTAGGAAAGGAAGTGATTCCTAGAACCGAACTGCCTCATTTCACATAGTATAGGGTTCGTAATGAAGATGTTTGTTTTGCAAAGAAACTACTTTAGAAATGAGGCCAATCTACTAAGTTGTGCATCTTTTTAGATTACATTAACAAGGAAAGTTTGAACTTGCTGCACTCAACCTTCTTTGTAGGAAAGCAAATGATTCCTAGAACCGAATGAGCTTATTTCACACAGTACAATGTTCAAAGAATGAAGATGTTTGTTTTCTCAACAAACTACTTTACAAATGAGGCGAATCTACTAACTTGGCCATCTTTTTAGATTACATTAACAAGGAAAGTTTGAACTTGCTGAACTCAACCATCTTCATAGATATTAAACTGATTCCTAGAACCGAATTACCTTATTTCACACAGTACAGTGTTCTGTACTGAAGATGTTTCTTTTTCTAAAGAAACTACTTTAGAAATGAGGCAAATCCACTACCTTGTACATCTTTTTAGATTACACAAACTAGGAAAGTTTGAACTTGCTGCACTAAACCTTCTTCGTAGGAAAGCAAGTGATTCCTAGAACGGAACTAGCCTATTTCACATAGTACAGTGTTCAGTAATGAAGATGTTTGTTTTCTAAAACAAACTACTTTAGAAAATAGGCCAATCTACTAAGTTGTGCATCTTTTTAGATTACATTAACAAGGAAAGTTTGAACTTGCTGCACTCAACCTTCTTTATAGAAAAGCAAGTGATTCCTAGAACCGAATGAGCTTATTTCACACTGCCTTACAAATGAGGTGAGTCTGCTAACTTGGCCATCTTTTTAGATTACATTAACAGGAAAGATTGAACTTGCTGCACTCAACCATCTTCGTAGAAAGGAAACTGATTCTAGAACGGAATTAACTTATTTCACACAGTACAGTGCTCAGTAATGAAGATGTTTGTTTTCTAAAGAAACCACTTTAGAAACAATGCGAAACCACTAACTTGTACATCTTCTTAGATTACACCAACTAGGAAAGTTTGAACTTGCTGCACTCAACCTTCTTAAGTAGGAAAGCAAGTGATTCCTACAACCAGAAGTGGCTCATTTCACATAGTACAGTGTTCGGTAATGAAGATGTTTGTTTTCTAAAGAAACTACTTTAGAAATGAGGCCAATCTACTCAGTTGTGCATCATTTCAGATTACATTAAGAAGGAAAGGTTGAACTGCCTGCACTCAACCTTCTTTGTAGGAAAGCAACTGAATTCTAGAACTAAATTAGCTTCTTTCACACAGTACAATGTTGGTAATGAAGATGTTTGTTTTCTCAACAAACTACTTTACCAATGAGGCAAATCTACTAACTTGGACATCTTTTTAGATCACATTAACAAGGAAAGTTTGAACTTGCTAAACTCAACCATCTTTGTAGAAAGTAAACTGATTTCTAGGACCGAAAATAGCTCATTTCACACAGTACAAAGTTTTGCAATGAAGGTTTGTTTTCTAAAGAAACTACTTTACAAATGTGGCAAATCTACTAACTTGGCCATCTTTTTAGATTACATTAACAAGGAAAGTTTGAACTTCCTGCAATCAACCATCTTCGTAGAAATTAAACTGATTCCTAGAACAATTCACTTATTTCACACAGTACAGTTTTCGCAACTGAAGATGTTTCTTTTCTAAAGAAGCTACTTTAGAAATGAGACAAATCCACTAACTTGTACATCTTGTTAGATTACACAAACTAGGAAAGTTTGAACTTGCTGCACTCACCCTGCTTTGTAGGAAAGCAACTGATTCCTAGAACAGAATGAGCTTATTTCACACAGTACAGTGTTCGGCAATGAAGATGTTTGTTTTCAAAACAAACTACTTTACAAATGAGGCGAATCTTCTAACTTGGCCATCTTTTTTAGATTACATTAACAAGGAATGTTTGAACTTGCTGCACTCCACCTTCTTTGTAGAAATTAAACTGATTCCTAGAAGCGATTAACTTATTTCACACTGTACAGTGTTCGGTACTGAAGATGTTTTTTTTCTAAAGAAACTACTTTAGAAATGAGGCCAATCTACTAAGTTGTGCATCTTTTTAGATTCCATTACCAAGGAAAGTTTGAACTTGCTGCACTCAACCTTCTTTGTAGGAAAGCAAGTGATTCCTAGAACCGAATGAGCTTATTTCACACAGTACAATGTTAAACAATAAAGATGTTAATTTTCTCAACAAACTATTTTACAAATGAGGTGACTCTGCTAATGTGGCCATCTTTTTAGATTACATTAACAAAGAAAGTTTGAACTTGCTTCACTCAACCTGCTTCGTAGAAATTAAACTGATTCTAGAACTCGAATTAACTTATTTCACACAGTACAGTGTTAGGTAATGAAGATGTTTCTTTTCTAAAGAAACTACTTTAGAAATGAGGCCAATCTACTAAGTTGTGCATCTTTTAAGATTACATTAACAAGGAAAGTTTGAACTTGCTCCACTCAACCTTCTTTGGAGGTAAGCAAGTGATTCCTAGAACCGAATTCACTTATTTCACACAGTACAGTGTTTGGTACTGAAGATGTTTCTTTTCTAAAGAAACTACTTTAGAAATGAGGCGAATCCACTAACTTGTACATCTTGTTAGATTACACAAACGAGGAGAGTTTGAACTTTGCTGCAATCAACCTTCTTTGTAGGAAAGCAAGTGATTCCTAGAATCGAACTAGCTCATTTCACAGTACAGTGTTGGTACTGAAGATGTTTCTTTTCTAAAGATACTACTTTTGAAATGAGGAAAATCTACTAAGTTGTGCATCTTTTTAGATTACATTTACAAGGTACGTTTGAACTTGCTGCACTCAACCTTCTTTGTGGGCAAGCAAGTGATTCTAGAACCGAATGAGCTTACTTCACACAGTACAATGTTGGGCTATAAAGATGTTAATTTTTCTCAACAAACTATTTTACAAATAAGGTGACTCTGCAAACATGGCCATCTTTTTAGATTACATTAACAAGGAAAGTTTGAACTTGCTGCATTCAACCTTCTTCGTATAAATTAAACTCATACCCAGAACCGAATTAACTTATTTCACACTGTACAATGTTCAGTACTGAAGATGTTTCTTTTCTAAAGAAACTACTTTAGAAATGAGGCCAATCTACTAAGTTGTGCATCTTTTTAGATTCCATTAAGAAGGAAAGTTTGAACTTGCTGCACTCAACCTTCTTTGTAGGAAAGCAAGTGATTCCTAGAACCGAATAAGCTTATTTCAAACAGTTCAATGTTCGGCAATAAAGATGTTAATTTTCTCAACATACTATTTTACAAAAATGAGGTGACTTTGCTAACTTGGCCATCTTTTTGATTACATTAACAAGGAAAGTTTAAACTTGCTGCACTCAACCTTCTTTGTAGGAAAGCAAGTGATTCCTAGAACCGAATTAGCTCATTTCACATAGTATAATGTTCTGTAATGAAGATGTTTGTTTTGTAAAAGAAACTACTTTAGAAATGAGGCCAATCTACTAACTTGTACATCTTTTTAGATTACATTAACAAGGAAAGTTTGAACTTGCTGCACTCAACCATCTTCGTAGAAATTAAACCGATTCCTAGAACCGAATTGACTTATTTCAAACAGTACTGTGTTGGTATTGAAGATGTTTCTTTTCTAAAAAGAAACCATTTTAGAAATGAGGCAAATCTACTAACTTGTACATGTTGTTAGATTACACAAACTAGGAAAGTTTGAACTTGGTGCAATCAATCTTCTTTGTAGGAAAGCAAGTTATTCCTAGAACGAACTAGCTCATTTCACATAGTACAGTGTTGAGTAATGTAGATGTTTGTTTTCTAAACAAAGTACTTTAGAAATGAGGCCAATCTACTAACTTGTGCATCTTTTTAGATTCCATTAACTAGGAAAGTTTGAACTTGTTGCACTCAACCTTCTTTGTAGGAAAGGAAGTGATTCCTAGAACAGTATGAGCTTATTTCACACAGTACAATTTTTAGCAATGAAGATGTTTGTTTTCTCAACAAACTACTTTACAAATGAGGAGAATCTACTAACTTGTACATCTTTTTAGATTACACAAACAAGGAAAGTTTGAACTTGCTGCACTCAACCTTCTTTGTAGGAAAAAAAAAGTGATTCCTAGAACCAGAATTAGCTTATTTCACACAGTACAATGTTCACTAATGAAGATGTTTGTTTTCTCAAGAAACTACTTTAGAAATGAGTCGAATCTACTAACTTGTACATCTTGTTAGATTACACAAACTAGGAAAGTTTGAACTTGCTGCACTCAACCTTCTTTGTAAGAAAGCAAGTGATTCCTAGAATGGAATTAGCTTATTTCACACAGTACAATGTTCGGCAATGAAGATGTTTGTTTTCTCAAGAAACTACTTTAGAAATGAGGACAATCTACTAACTTGTACATCTTGTTAGATTACACAAACTAGGAAAGTTTGAACTTGCTGCACTCAACCTTCTTTGTAGGAAAGCAAGTGATTCCTAGAACCGAATTAGCTTATTTCACACAGTACAATGTTAAACAATGAAGATGTTTGTTTTCTCAAGAAACTACTTTAGAAATGAGGGCGAATCTACTAACTTGTACATCTTGTTAGATTACACAAACTAGGAAAGTTTGAACTTGCTGCACTCAACCTTCTTTGTAGGAAAGCAAGTGATTCCTAGAACCGAATTAGCTTATTTCACACAGTACAATGTTCGGCAATGAAGATGTTTGTTTTCTCAAGAAACTACTTTAGAAATGAGGCGAATCTACTAACTTGTACATCTTGTTAGATTACACAAACTAGGAAAGTTTGAACTTGCTGCACTCAACCTTCTTTGTAGGAAAGCAAGTGATTCCTAGAACCGAATTAGCTTATTTCACACAGTACAATGTTAGGCAATGAAGATGTTTGTTTTCTCAAGAAACTACTTTAGAAATGGGGCGAATCTACTAACTTGTACATCTTGTTAGATTACACAAACTAGGAAAGTTTGAACTTGCTGCACTCAACCTTCTTTGTAGGAAAGCAAGTGATTCCTAGAACCGAATTAGCTTATTTCACACAGTTGATTCCTAGAACAATTAGCTTATTTCACACAGTACAATGTTAGGCAATGAAGATGTTTGTTTTCTCAAGAAACTACTTTAGAAATGAGGCGAATCTACTAACTTGTACATCTTGTTAGATTACACAAACTAGGAAAGTTTGAACTTGCTGCACTCAACCTTCTTTGTAGGAAAGCAAGTGATTCCTAGAACCAATTAGCTTATTTCACACAGTACAATGTTAAGCAATGAAGATGTTTGTTTTCTCAAGAAACTACTTTAGAAATGAGGCGAATCTACTAACTTGTACATCTTGTTAGATTACACAAACTAGGAAAGTTTGAACTTGCTGCACTCAACCTTCTTTGTAGGAAAGCAAGTGATTCCTAGAACCGAATTAGCTTATTTCACACAGTACAATGTTCGGCAATGAAGATGTTTGTTTTCTCAAGAAACTACTTTAGAAATGAGGCGAATCTACTAACTTGTACATCTTGTTAGATTACACAAACTAGGAAAGTTTGAACTTGCTGCACTCAACCTTCTTTGTAGGAAAGCAAGTGATTCCTAGAACCGAATTAGCTTATTTCACACAGTACAATGTTCGGCAATGAAGATGTTTGTTTTCTCAAGAAACTACTTTAGAAATGAGGCGAATCTACTAACTTGTACATCTTGTTAGATTACACAAACTAGGAAAGTTTGAACTTGCTGCACTCAACCTTCTTTGTAGGAAAGCAAGTGATTCCTAGAACAAATTAGCTTATTTCACACAGTACAATGTTCGGCAATGAAGATGTTTGTTTTCTCAAGAAACTACTTTAGAAATGAGGCGAATCTACTAACTTGTACATCTTGTTAGATTACACAAACTAGGAAAGTTTGAACTTGCTGCACTCAACCTTCTTTGTAGGAAAGCAAGTGATTCCTAGAACCAATTAGCTTATTTCACACAGTACAATGTTCGGCAATGAAGATGTTTGTTTTCTCAAGAAACTACTTTAGAAATGAGGCGAATCTACTAACTTGTACATCTTGTTAGATTACACAAACTAGGAAAGTTTGAACTTGCTGCACTCAACCTTCTTTGTAGGAAAGCAAGTGATTCCTAGAACCAATTAGCTTATTTCACACAGTACAATGTTCGGCAATGAAGATGTTTGTTTTCTCAAGAAACTACTTTAGAAATGAGGCGAATCTACTAACTTGTACATCTTGTTAGATTACACAAACTAGGAAAGTTTTTTGTTTTCTCAAAACTACTTTAGAAATGAGGCGAATCTACTAACTTGTACATCTTGTTAGATTACACAAACTAGGAAAGTTTGAACTTGCTGCACTCAACCTTCTTTGTAGGAAAGCAAGTGATTCCTAGAACCGAATTAGCTTATTTCACACAGTACAATGTTCGGCAATGAAGATGTTTGTTTTCTCAAGAAACTACTTTAGAAATGAGGCGAATCTACTAACTTGTACATCTTGTTAGATTACACAAACTAGGAAAGTTTGAACTTGCTGCACTCAACCTTCTTTGTAGGAAAGCAAGTGATTCCTAGAACAATTAGCTTATTTCACACAGTACAATGTTAGGCAATGAAGATGTTTGTTTTCTCAGAAACTACTTTAGAAATGAGGCGAATCTACTAACTTGTACATCTTGTTAGATTACACAAACTAGGAAAGTTTGAACTTGCTGCACTCAACCTTCTTTGTAGGAAAGCAAGTGATTCCTAGAACCGAATTAGCTTATTTCACACAGTACAATGTTCGGCAATGAAGATGTTTGTTTTCTCAAGAAACTACTTTAGAAATGAGGCGAATCTACTAACTTGTACATCTTGTTAGATTACACAAACTAGGAAAGTTTGAACTTGCTGCACTCAACCTTCTTTGTAGGAAAGCAAGTGATTCCTAGAACAAATTAGCTTATTTCACACAGTACAATGTTCGGCAATGAAGATGTTTGTTTTCTCAAAAACTACTTTAGAAATGAGGCGAATCTACTAACTTGTACATCTTGTTAGATTACACAAACTAGGAAAGTTTGAACTTGCTGCACTCAACCTTCTTTGTAGGAAAGCAAGTGATTCCTAGAACCAATTAGCTTATTTCACACAGTACAATGTTCGGCAATGAAGATGTTTGTTTTCTCAGAAACTACTTTAGAAATGAGGCGAATCTACTAACTTGTACATCTTGTTAGATTACACAAACTAGGAAAGTTTGAACTTGCTGCACTCAACCTTCTTTGTAGGAAAGCAAGTGATTCCTAGAACCGAATTAGCTTATTTCACACAGTACAATGTTAGGCAATGAAGATGTTTGTTTTCTCAAGAAACTACTTTAGAAATGAGGCGAATCTACTAACTTGTACATCTTGTTAGATTACACAAACTAGGAAAGTTTGAACTTGCTGCACTCAACCTTCTTTGTAGGAAAGCAAGTGATTCCTAGAACCGAATTAGCTTATTTCACACAGTACAATGTTAGGCAATGAAGATGTTTGTTTTCTCAAGAAACTACTTTAGAAATGAGGCGAATCTACTAACTTGTACATCTTGTTAGATTACACAAACTAGGAAAGTTTGAACTTGCTGCACTCAACCTTCTTTGTAGGAAAGCAAGTGATTCCTAGAACAATTAGCTTATTTCACACAGTACAATGTTCGGCAATGAAGATGTTTGTTTCTCAAGAAACTACTTTAGAAATGAGGCGAATCTACTAACACATCTTGTTAGATTACACAAACTAGGAAAGTTTGAACTTGCTGCACTCAACCTTCTTTGTAGGAAAGCAAGTGATTCCTAGAACCATTAGCTTATTTCACACAGTACAATGTTCGGCAATGAAGATGTTTGTTTTCTCAAGAAACTACTTTAGAAATGAGGCGAATCTACTAACTTGTACATCTTGTTAGATTACACAAACTAGGAAAGTTTGAACTTGCTGCACTCAGCCTTGCACTCAACCTTCTTTGTAGGAAATTAAAGTGATTCCTAGAACCGAATTAATTTATTTCACACAGTACAATGTTCGGCAATGAAGATGTTTGTTTTCTAAAGAAACTACTTTAGAAATATGCCCTATCTACTAAGTTGTGCATCTTTTTAGATTACATTAACAAGGAAAGTTTGAACTTGCTGAACTCAACCTTCTTTGTAGGAACGCAAGTGATTCCTAGAACCGAATGAGCTTATTTCAAACAGTACAATGTTCGGCTATAAAGATGTTAATTTTCTCAACAAATTATTTTACAAATGAGGTGACTCTGCTAACTTGGCCATCTTTTTAGATTACATTAACAAGGAAAGTTTGAACTTGCTGCACTCAACCATCTTCGTAGAAAGGAAACTGATTCCTAGAACCGAATTAACTTATTTCACACAGTACAGTGTTCAGTAATGAAGATGTTTGTTTTCTAAAGAAACCACTCTAGAAGTGACGCGAATCCACTAACTTGTACATCTTGTTAGATTACACAAACGAGGAAAGTTTGAACTTGCTGCACTCATCCTTCTACGTAGGAAAGGAAGTGATTCCTAGAACCGAACTGCCTCATTTCACATAGTATAGGGTTCGGTAATGAAGATGTTTGTTTTGCAAAGAAACTACTTTAGAAATGAGGCCAATCTACTAAGTTGTGCATCTTTTCAGATTACATTAACAAGGAAAGTTTGAACTTGCTGCACTCAACCTTCTTTGTAGGAAAGCAACTGATTCCTAGAACCGAATGAGCTTATTTCACACAGTACAATGTTCGCAATGAAGATGTTTGTTTTCTCAACAAACTACTTTACAAATGAGGCGAATCTACTAACTTGGCCATCTTTTTAGATTACATTAACAAGGAAAGTTTGAACTTGCTGAACTCAACCATCTTCATAGATATTAAACTGATTCCTAGAACCGAATTACCTTATTTCACACAGTACAGTGTTCTGTACTGAAGATGTTTCTTTTCTAAAGAAACTACTTTAGAAATGAGGCAAATCCACTACCTTGTACATCTTTTTAGATTACACAAACTAGGAAAGTTTGAACTTGCTGCACTAAACCTTCTTCGTAGGAAAGCAAGTGATTCCTAGAACGGAACTAGCCTATTTCACATAGTACAGTGTTCAGTAATGAAGATGTTTGTTTTCTAAACAAACTACTTTAGAAATGAGGCCAATCTACTAAGTTGTGCATCTTTTTAGATTACATTAACAAGGAAAGTTTGAACTTGCTGCACTCAACCTTCTTTATAGAAAAGCAAGTGATTCCTAGAACCGAATGAGCTTATTTCACACTGCCTTACAAATGAGGTGAGTCTGCTAACTTGGCCATCTTTTTAGATTACATTAACAGGGAAAGATTGAACTTGCTGCACTCAACCATCTTCGTAGAAAGGAAACTGATTCCTAGAACGGAATTAACTTATTTCACACAGTACAGTGCTCAGTACTGAAGATGTTTGTTTTCTAAAGAAACCACTTTAGAAACAATGCGAAACCACTAACTTGTACATCTTCTTAGATTACACCAACTAGGAAAGTTTGAACTTGCTGCACTCAACCTTCTTCGTAGGAAAGCAAGTGATTCCTACAACCGAAGTGGCTCATTTCACATAGTACAGTGTTCGGTAATGAAGATGTTTGTTTTCTAAAGAAACTACTTTAGAAATGAGGCCAATCTACTCAGTTGTGCATCATTTCAGATTACATTAAGAAGGAAAGGTTGAACTGCCTGCACTCAACCTTCTTTGTAGGAAAGCAACTGAATTCGAGAACTAAATTAGCTTCTTTCAAACAGTACAATGTTCGGTAATGAAGATGTTTGTTTTCTCAACAAACTACTTTACCAATGAGGCAAATCTACTAACTTGGACATCTTTTTAGATCACATTAACAAGGAAAGTTTGAACTTGCTAAACTCAACCATCTTCGTAGAAAGTAAACTGATTTCTAGGACCGAAATAGCTCATTTCACACAGTACAAAGTTTTGCAATGAAGGTTTGTTTTCTAAAGAAACTACTTTACAAATGTGGCAAATCTACTAACTTGGCCATCTTTTTAGATTACATTAACAAGGAAAGTTTGAACTTCCTGCAATCAACCATCTTCGTAGAAATTAAACTGATTCCTAGAAGCGAATTCACTTATTTCACACAGTACAGTTTTCGGTACTGAAGATGTTTCTTTTCTAAAGGAGCTACTTTAGAAATGAGACGAATCCACTAACTTGTACATCTTGTTAGATTACACAAACTAGGAAAGTTTGAACTTGCTGCACTCACCCTGCTTTGTAGGAAAGCAACTGATTCCTAGAACAGAATGAGCTTATTTCACACAGTACAGTGTTCGGCAATGAAGATGTTTGTTTTCCAAACAAAGTACTTTACAAATGAGGCGAATCTTCTAACTTGGCCATCTTTTTAGATTACATTAACAAGGAATGTTTGAACTTGCTGCACTCCACCTTCTTCGTAGAAATTAAACTGATTCCTAGAAGCGAATTAACTTATTTCACACTGTACAGTGTTCGGTACTGAAGATGTTTTTTTTCTAAAGAAACTACTTTAGAAATGAGGCCAATCTACTAAGTTGTGCATCTTTTTAGATTCCATTACCAAGGAAAGTTTGAACTTGCTGCACTCAACCTTCTTTGTAGGAAAGCAAGTGATTCCTAGAACCGAATGAGCTTATTTCACACAGTACAATGTTCGGCAATAAAGATGTTAATTTTTCTCAACAAACTATTTTACAAATGAGGTGACTCTGCTAATGTGGCCATCGTTTTAGATTACATTAACAAAGAAAGTTTGAACTTGCTTCACTCAACCTGCTTCGTAGAAATTAAACTGATTCCTAGAAGCGAATTAACTTATTTCACACAGTACAGTGTTCGGTAATGAAGATGTTTCTTTTCTAAAGAAACTACTTTAGAAATGAGGCCAATCTACTAAGTTGTGCATCTTTTAAGATTACATTAACAAGGAAAGTTTGAACTTGCTCCACTCAACCTTCTTTGGAGGTAAGCAAGTGATTCCTAGAAGCGAATTCACTTATTTCACACAGTACAGTGTTTGGTACTGAAGATGTTTCTTTTCTAAAGAAACTACTTTAGAAATGAGGCGAATCCACTAACTTGTACATCTTGTTAGATTACACAAACGAGGAGAGTTTGAACTTACTGCAATCAACCTTCTTCGTAGGAAAGCAAGTGATTCCTAGAATCGAACTAGCTCATTTCACATAGTACAGTGTTCGGTACTGAAGATGTTTCTTTTCTAAAGATACTACTTTTGAAATGAGGAAAATCTACTAAGTTGTGCATCTTTTTAGATTACATTTACAAGGTACGTTTGAACTTGCTGCACTCAACCTTCTTTGTGGGCAAGCAAGTGATTCCTAGAACCGAATGAGCTTACTTCACACAGTACAATGTTGGGCTATAAAGATGTTAATTTTCTCAACAAACTATTTTACAAATAAGGTGACTCTGCAAACATGGCCATCTTTTTAGATTACATTAACAAGAAAGTTTGAACTTGCTGCATTCAACCTTCTTCGTATAAATTAAACTCATACCCAGAAGAGAATTAACTTATTTCACACTGTACAGTGTTCGGTACTGAAGATGTTTCTTTTCTAAAGAAACTACTTTAGAAATGAGGCCAATCTACTAAGTTGTGCATCTTTTTAGATTCCATTAAGAAGGAAAGTTTGAACTTGCTGCACTCAACCTTCTTTGTAGGAAAGCAAGTGATTCCTAGAACCGAATAAGCTTATTTCAAACAGTTCAATGTTCGGCAATAAAGATGTTAATTTTCTCAACATACTATTTTACAAATGAGGTGACTTTGCTAACTTGGCCATCTTTTTGATTACATTAACAAGGAAAGTTTAAACTTGCTGCACTCAACCTTCTTCGTAGGAAAGCAAGTGATTCCTAGAACCGAAGTAGCTCATTTCACATAGTATACTGTTCTGTAATGAAGATGTTTGTTTTGTAAACAAACTACTTTAGAAATGAGGCCAATCTACTAAGTTGTACATCTTTTTAGATTACATTAACAAGGAAAGTTTGAACTTGCTGCACTCAACCATCTTCGTAGAAATTAAACCGATTCCTAGAACCGAATTGACTTATTTCAAACAGTACTGTGTTCGGTATTGAAGATGTTTCTTTTCTAAAGAAACCATTTTAGAAATGAGGCAAATGCACTAACTTGTACATGTTGTTAGATTACACAAACTAGGAAAGTTTGAACTTGGTGCAATCAATCTTCTTCGTAGGAAAGCAAGTTATTCCTAGAACGGAACTAGCTCATTTCACATAGTACAGTGTTCGGTAATGTAGATGTTTGTTTTCTAAACAAAGTACTTTAGAAATGAGGCCAATCTACTAAGTTGTGCATCTTTTTAGATTCCATTAAGAAGGAAAGTTTGAACTTGTTGCACTCAACCTTCTTTGTAGGAAAGCAAGTGATTCCTAGAACAGTATGAGCTTATTTCACACAGTACAATTTTCGGCAATAAAGATGTAAATTTTCTCAACAAACTACTTTACAAATGAGGAGACTCTGCTAGCTTAGCCATCTTTTTAGATTACATTAACAAGGAAAGTTTGAACGTGCTGCACTCAACGATCTTCGTAGAAAGGAAACTGATTCCTAGAACCGAATTAACTTATTTCACACAGTACAGTGTTCACTACTGAAGATGTTTGTTTTATAAGGAAACCACTTAGAAACGACGTGAATCCATTAACTTGTAAATCTTGTTAGATTACACAAACGAGGAAAGTTTGAACTTGCTGCACTCAACCTTCTTCGTAGGAAAGCAAGTGATTCCTAGAATGGAACTAGCTTATTTCACATAGTACAGTGTTCGGTAATGAAGATGTTTGTTTTGTAAACAAACTACTTTAGAAATGAGGACAATCTACTAAGTGGTGCATCTTTTTAGATTACATTAACAAGGAAAGTTTGAACTTGCTGCTCTCAACCTTCTTTGTAGGAAAGGAACTGATTCCTAGAACCGAATGAGCTTCTTTCACACAGTACAATGTTCGGCAATGAAGATGTTTGTTTTCTCAACAAAGTACTTTACAAATGAGGCGAATCTTCTAACTTGGCCATCTTTTTAGATTACATTAACAAGGAAAGTTTGAACTTGCTAAACTCAACCATCTTCGTAGAAAGGAAACTGATTCCTAGAACCGAATTAGCTCATTTCACACAGTACAGTGTTCGGTACAGAAGATGTTTGTTTTCTAAAGAAACTAATTTAGAAATGAGGCCAATCTACGAAGTTGTGCATCTTTTTAGATTACATTAACAAGGAAAGTTTGAACTTGCTGCACTCAACCCTCTTTGTTGGATAGCAACTGATTCCTAGATCCGAATGAGTTTATTTCACACAGTACAATGTTCGGCAAAGAATATGTTTGTTTCTCAACAAAGTACTTTACAAATGAGGCGAATCTTCTAACTTGGACATCTTTCTAGATTACATTAACAAGGAAAGTTTGAACTTGCTGCACTCAACATTCTTCGTAGAAATTAAACTGATTCTTAGAAGCGAATTAACTTATTTCACACTGTACAGTGTTCGGTACTGAAGGTGTTTCTTTTCTAAAGAAACTACGTTAGAAATGAGGCCAATCTACTAAGTTGTGCATCTTTTTAGATTACATTACCAAGGAAAGTTTGAACTTGCTGCACTCAACCTTCTTTGTTTGAAAGCAAGTGATTCCTAGAACCGAATGAGCTTATTTCACACAGTACAATGTTCGGCAATAAAGATGTTAATTTTCTCAAGAAACTATTTTACAAATGAGGTGAATCTGCTAATGTGGCCATCTTTTTAGATTACATTAACAAAGAAAGTTTGAACTTGCTGCACTCAACAATCTTCGTAGAAAGGAAACTGATTCCTAGAAAAGAATTAACTTATTTCAAACAGTACAGTGTTCAGTACTGAAGATGTTTGTTTTTTAAAGAAACCACTTTAGAACCGACGTGAATCCACTACCTGGTACGTCTTGTTAGATTACACAAACAAGGAAAGTTTGAACTTGCTGCACTCAACCTTCTTCGTAGGAAAGCCTGTGATTTCTAGAACCGAACTAGCTCATTTCACATAGTATAGTGTTCGGTAATGAAGATGTTTGTTTTGTAAACAAACTACTTTAGAAATTACGCCAATCTACTAAGTTGTGCAACTTTTCAGATTACATTAACAAGGAAATTTGAACTTGCTGCACTCAACCTTCTTTGTAGGAAAGCAACTGATTCCTAGAACCGAATGAGCTTATTTCACACAGTACAATGTTGGCAATGAAGATGTTTGTTTTCTCAACAAACTACTTTACTATTGAGGTGAATCTACTAACTTGGCCATCTTTTTAGATTACATTAACAAGGAAAGTTTGAACTTGTTGCACTCAACCATCTTCGTAGAAATTAAACTGATTCCTAGAACCGAATTACCTTATTTCACACAGTACAGTGTTCGCTACTGACGATGTTTCTTTTCTAAAGAAACTAATTTAGAAATGAGGCGAATGCACTAACTTGTACATCTTGTTTGATTACACAAACTAGGAAACATTGAACTTGCTGCACTCAACCTTCTCTGTAGAAATTAAACTGATTCCTAGAAGCCAATTAACTTATTTCTCACAGTACAGTGTTCGGTACTGAAGATGTTTCTTTTCTAAAGAAAGTACTTTAGAAATGAGGCCAATCTACTAAGTTGTGCATCTTTTAAGATTACATTAACAAGGAATGTTTGAACTTGCTGCACTCAACCTTCTTTGTAGGAAAGCAAGTGATTCCTAGAACCGAATGAGCTTATTTCACACAGTAAAATGTTCGGCAATAAACATGTTAATTTTCTCAACAAACTACTTTACAAATGAGTTGACTCTGCTTACTTGGCCATCTTTTTAGATTACATTAACAAGGAAAGTTTGAACTTGCTTAACTCAACCATCTTCGTAGAAAGGAAACTGATTCCTAAAACCGAATAAACTTATTTCACACAGTACAGTACTCAGTACTGAAGATGTTTGTTTTTTAAGGAAACCACTTTAGAAATGTCGCAAATCAACTAACTTGTAAACCTTGTTAGATTACACAAACGAGGAAAGTTTAAACTTGCTGCACTCAACCTTCTTCGTACGAAAGCAAGTGATTCCAAGAACCGAACTAGCTCATTTCACATAGTATAGTGTTCGGTAATGAAGTTATTTCCTTTGTAAACAAACTACTTTAGAAATGAGGCCAATCTACTAAGTTGTGCAACTTTTCAGATTACAATAACATGGAAAGTTTGAATTTGCTACACTCAACCTTCTTCGTAGGAAAGCAAGTGATTCCTAGAACGGAACTAGCTTATTTCACATAGTACAGTGTTTGGTAATGAAGATGTTTGTTTTCTAAACAACCTACTTTAGAAATGGGGCCAATCTACTAAGTTGTGCATCTCTTTAGTTTACATTAACAAGGAAAGTTTGAACTTGCTGCACTCAACCTTCTTCAGTTCTTTTCTAAACTGATTCCTATTAGCTTTATTAACTTTATTTCACACTGTACAGTGTTTCACTCTGAAGATGTTTCTTTTCTACAGAAAGTACTCTAGAAATGAGGCTAATCTACTAAGTTGTGCATCTTTTTAGATTCCATTAACAAAGAAATCTTGAAGGATTGCTGCACTTCAACCTTCTTGGTAGTAAACTCAAGTGATTCCTAGAACCGAATGAGGGATTATTTCACACAGTACAATGGCTGTTGCGGTTTTAAAGATGTTAATTTTCTCAACAAACTACTTTACAAATGAGGCGAATCTACTAACTTGGCCACCTTTTTAGATTACATTAACAAGTCAAGTTTGAACTTGCTGCACTCAACCGTCTTCGTAGATATAAAACTGATTCCTAGAGGCGAATTTACTTATTTCACACAGTACAGTGTTCGGTACTGAAGATGTTTCTTTTCAAAAGAAACTACTTTAGAAATGAGGCGAATCCACTAACTTGTACATCTTGTTAGATTACACAAACGAGGAAAGTTTGAACTTGCTGCACTCAACATTCTTTATAGGAAAGCAACTGATTCCTAATACTGAATGAGCTTATTTCACCCAGTACAATATTTGGCAATGAAGATGTTTGTTTTCTCAACAAACTACTTTACAAATGAGGCAAATCTACTAACTTGGCCATCTTTTTAGATTTCATTAACAAGGAAAGTTTGAACTTGCTGTACTCAACCATCTTCGGAGAAATTAAACAGATTCATAGATGCGAATTCACTTATTTCACACAGTACAGTGTTCGGTACTGAAGATGTTTCTTTTCTAAAGAAACTACTTTAGAAATGAGGCGAATCCAGTAACTTGTACAGCTTGTTAGATTACACAAACTAGGAAAGTTTGAACTTGCTGCACTCAACCTTCTTCGTAGGAAAGCAAGTGATTCCAAGAACGGAACTAGCTTATTTCACATAGTCCAGTGTTCAGTAGTGAAGATGTTTGTTTTCTGAACAAACTACTTTAGAAATGAGGCCAATCTACTAAGTTGTGCATCTTTTTAGATTACATTAACAAGGAAAGTTTGAACTTGCTGCACTCAACCTTCTTTGTAGGAAAGCAAGTGATTTTTAGAACCGAATGAGCTTATTTCACACAGTACAATGTTCGGCAATGAAGAAGTTAATTTTCTCAACAAACTATTTACAAATGAGTTGACTCTGCTAACTTGGCCATCTTTTTAGATTACACTAACAAGGAAAGTTTGAACTTGCTGCACTCAACCATCTTCGTAGAAAGGAAACTGATTCCTAGAACCGAATTAACTTATTTCACACAGTACAGTGTTCGTTACCGAAGATGTTTGTTTTCTAAAGAAACCAATTTAGAAACGACGCGAATCCACTAACTTATACATCTTGTTAGATTACACAAACGAGGTAAGTTTGAACTTGCTGCACTCAACCTTCTTCGTAGGAAAGCAAGTGATTCCTAGAACCGAACTAGCTCATTTCACATAGTATATTGTTCGGTAATGAAGATGTTTGTTTTGTAAACAAACTACTTTAGAAATGAGGCCAATCTATTAAGTGGTGCATCTTTTTAGATTACATTAAAAAGGAAAGTTTGAAATTGCTGCACTCAACCTTCTTTGTAGGAAAGCAAGTGATTTTTAGAACCGAATGAGCTTATTTCACACAGTACAATGTTCGGCAATGAAGATGTTAATTTTCTCAATAAACTACTTTACAAATGAGGCGAATCTACTAACTTGGCCATCTTTTTTAGATTACATTAACAAGGAAAGTTTGAACTTGCTGCACTCAACCATCTTCGTAGAAATTAAACTGATTCCTAGAAGCGAATTCACTTATTTCACACAGTAGAGTGTTCGGTACTGAAGATGTTTCTTTTCTAAAGAAACTACTTTAGAAATGAGGCCAATCTACTAAGTTGTGCATCTTTTTAGATTCATTAACAAGGAAAGTTTGAACTTGCTGCACTCAACCTTCTTTGTAGGAAAGCAAGTGATTCCTAGAAACGAATGAGCTCATTTCACACAGTACAATGTTTGGCTATGAAGATGTTATTTTTCTCAACAAACTATTTTACAAATGAGGTGACTCTGCTAACTTGGCCATCTTTTTAGATTACATCAACAAGGAAAGTTTGAACTTGCTGCACTCAACCATCTTAGTAGAAAGGAAACTGATTCCCAGAACCGAATTAACTTATTTCACACAGTACGGTGTTCAGTACTGAAGATGTTTGTGTTTTAAAGAAACCACGTTAGAAACAACGCGAATCCACTAACTTGTACATCTTGTTAGATTACACAAACGAGGAAAGTTTGAATTTGCTGCACTCATCCTTCTTCGTAGGAAATCAAGTGATTCCTAGAACCGAACTAGGTCATTTCACATAGTATAGTCTTCGGTAATGAAGATGTTTGTTTTGTCAACAAACTATTTTAGAAATGAGGCCAATCTACTAAATTGTGCATCTTATTAGATTACATTAACAAGGAGAGTTTGAACTTGCTGCACTCAACCATCTTCGTAGAAATTAAACTGATTCCTAGAAGCAAATTCACTTATTTCACACAGTACAGTGTTCGGGACTGAAGATGTTTCTTTTCTAAAGAAACTACTTTAGAAATGAGGCGAATCCACTAACTTGTACATCTTGTTAGATTACACAAACTAGGAAAGTTTGAACTTGCTGCACTCAACCTTCTTTGTAGGAAAGCAAGTGATACCTAGAACGGAACTAGCTTATTTCACATAGTACACTGTTCGATAATGAAGATGTTTGTTTTCTACACAAACTAGTTTAGAAATGAGGCCAATCTACTAAGTTGTGCATCTTTTTAGATTACATTAACAAGGAAAGTTTGAACTTGCTGCACTCAACCTTCTTTGTAGGAAAGCAACTGATTCCTAGAACCGAATGAGCTTATTTCACACAGTACAATGTTCGGCAATGAAGAGGTTTGTTTCCTCAACAAAGTAATTTACAAATGAGTCGAATCTTCTAACTTAGCCATCTCTTTAGATTACATTAACTAGGAAAGTTTGAACTTGCTGCACTCAACCTTCTTCGTAGAAATTAAACTGACTCCTAGAACCGAATTAACTTATTTCACACAGTACAGTGTTCGGTACTGAAGATGTTTCTTTTCTAAAGAAACTACTTTAGAAATGAAGCCAATCTACTAAGTTGTGCATCTTTTTAGATTACATTAACAAGGAAAGTTTGAACTGGCTGCACTCAACCTTCTTTGTAGGAAAGCAACTGAATTCTAGAACTAAATTAGCTTTCTTCACACAGTACAATGTTTGGCAATGAAGATGTTTGTTTTCTCAACAAACTACTTTACCAATGAGGCAAATCTACTAACTTGGACATCTTTTTAGAGCACATTAACAAGGAAAGTTTGAACTTCCTAAACTCAACCATCTTCGTAGAAAGGAAAATGATTCCTAGAACCGAAATAGCTAATTTCACACAGTACAAAGTTTTTCAATTTAGGTTTGTTTTCTAAAGAAACTACTTTAGAAAGAGGTGAATCTATTAACTTGGCCATCTTTTTAGATTACATTAACCAGGAAAGTTTGAACTTGCTAAATTCAACCCTCTTCTTAGAAAGGAAACTGATTCGTAGAACCGAATTAACTTATTTCACACAGTACAATGTTCGGCAATGAAGATGTTTGTTTTCTCAACAAACTACTTTAAAATGAGGCGAATCTACTAACTTGGCCATCTATTTAGATTACATTAACATGGAAAGTTTGATCTTGCTGCACTCAACCTTCTCTGTAGGAAAGCAACTGATTCCTAGAACCGAATGAGCTTATTTCACACAATACAATGTTCCGCAATGAAGATATTTGTTTTCTCAACAAAGTACTTTACAAATCAGGAGAATCTTCTAACTTGGCCATCTTTTGAGATTACATTAACAAGGAAAGTTTGAACTTGCTGCACTCAACCTTCTTCGTAGAAATTAAATGATTCCGAAAAGAGAATTAACTTATTTCACACAGTACAGTGTTCGGTACTGAAGATGTTTCTTTTCTAAGGAAACTACTTTAGAAATGAGGCCAATCTACTAAGTTGTGCATCTTTTTAGATTACATTAACAAGGAAAGTTTGAACTGGATGCACTCAACCTTCTTTGTAGGAAAGCAAGTGAATTCTAGAACTAAATTAGCTTTTTTCACACAGTACAATGTTCGGCAATGAAGATGTTTGTTTTCTGAACAAACTACTTTTCCAAAGAGGCAAATCTACTAACTTGGACATCTTTTTAGAGCACATTAACAAGGAAAGTTTGAACTTGCTAAACTCAACCATCTTCGTAGAAATTAAACTGATTCCTAGAAGCGAATTAACTTATTTCACACAGTACAGTTTTCGTTACTGAAGATGTTTCTTTTCTAAAGAAACTACATTAGAAATGAGGCCAATCTACTAAGTTGTGCATCTTTTTAGATTACATTAACAAGGAAAGTTTGAACTTGCTGCACTCAACCTTCTTTGTAGGAAAGCAAGTGATTCCTAGAACAGAATTAGCTTATTTCACATAGTACAGTCTTCGGTAATGAAGATGTTTGTTTTCTAAACAATCTACTTTAGAAATGAGGCCAATCTACTAAGTTGTGCATATTTTTAGATTACATTAACAAGGAAAGTTTGAACTTGCTGCACTCAACCTTCTTTGTAGGAAAGCAACTGATTCCTAGAACCGAATGAGCTTATTTCACACAGTACAATGTTCGGCAATGAAGATGTTTGTTTTCTCAACACAGTACTTTACAAATGAGGCGAATCTTCTAACGTGGCCATTTTTTAGATTACATTAACAAGGAAGGTTTGAACTTGCTGCACTCAACCTTCTTCGTAGAAATTAAACTGATTCCTAGAAACGAATTAACTTATTTCACACTGTATAGTGTTCTGTACTGAAGATGTTTCCTTTCTGAAGAAACTACTTTAGAAGTGAGGCCAATATACTAAGTTGTGCATCTTTTCAGATTACATTAACAAGGAAAGTTTGAACTTGCTGCACTCAACCTTCTTTGTAGGAAAGCAAGTGATTCCTAGAACCGATTGAGCTTATTTCACACAGTACAATGTTCGGCAATAAAGATGTTAATTTTCTCAACAAACTATTTTACAAATGAGGTGACGCTGCTAACTTGGCCATCTTTTTAGATTACATTAACAAGGAAAGTTTGAACTTGCTGCACTCAACCATCTTCTTAGAAATTAAACTGATTCCTAGAACCTATTTACCTTATTTCACTCAGTACAGCGTTCAGTACTGAAGATGTTTCTTTTCTAAAGAAACTACTTTAGAAATGAGGTCAATCTACTAAGTTGTGAATCTTTTCAGATTACATTAACAAGGAAAGTTTGAACTTGCCGCACTCAACCTTCTTCGTAGGAAAGCAATTGATTCCCAGAACCGAACTAGCTCATTTCACAAAGTATAGTGTTCGGTAATGAAGATGTTGGTTTTGTAAACAAACTACTTTAGAAATGCGGCCAATCTACTAAGTTGTGCATCTTTTAATATTACATTAACAAGGAAAGTTTGAACTTGCTGCACTCAACCTTCTTTGTAGGAAAGCAAGTGATTCCTAGAACCGAATGAGCGTATTTCACACAGTACAATGTTCGGCAATAAAGATGTTAATTTTCTCAACAAACTACTTTACAAATGAGGTGACTCTGCTAACTTTGCCACCTTTTTAGATTACATTAACAAGGAAAGTTTGAACTTGCTTAACTCAACCATCTTCGTAGAAAGGAAACTGATTCCAGAACCGAATTAACTTATTTCACACAGTACAGTGTTCACTACTGAAGAT
>JAEOAD010000564.1:0-88901 GCA_036365145.1 Orientallactaga sibirica | reverse complement strand
GTATTCCCTTCTCTCTGTGATTTGCTGCAAATGTAACATCAGTTATTATTATATATAGAAAAAAATGTCACAACCTTTACCCTATTGATAGAAATATGAGGGCTGGAGAGATGGCTCAGCAGTTAAGGCGTTTGCCTGGAAGGACTAAAGACCTGGGTTCAATTTCCCAGTATCCATGTAAAGCCAGATACACAAAGTGCTGCATGCATCTGGAGTTCATTTGCAGTAGCTGGAGGTCCTGGTGTGCCAACTCTCTCTATCTTCTATCTCCTTGCAAATAAACAAATAAATAAAATAAAATAAAAATGGAATATGAGAACACTTGAACTCCAATCAGACTCCAGTATTTAGTTCTACCTTCAGTTATACATTGTCTTGAATTTGTTGTTGTTGTTGCAGTGCTGCGGTTTGAACCCAGGGCCTTACACATGCAAGACAAGGGCTCTACTGCTGAGCCCATGATTTCTAACCCCAGCCCATCATTTGTTTTTAAGACAACGTTTGCTTAGAATTATCACCTTTTTAAAAAGTCATCATTTCTGTGATAGTCTGAACTATTCACCTGAGGCAATTATCTCATTGGTGATACTTTAGTAACCCTGGGTGATACTTCAGCAAACACATTCCTATTAGAATGTGAAATGTTTCCAGTTTGAAACTTGTGTTCTACAAAATTGCACTCTAAAAATAGAAAAGCTCATGGGAAACAATCAAGTTAGGGCAGACCACTCAAAAGTGGGCAAAGTGCTTGCTTTGCAAGCAGACGACCTGAGTTTGAACCCACTTAAAAGGCTGTGTGTGGTGACATGTGCTTGTAATCCAAGTGCTGGGAGGTGGAAATCTTTCAGATCCCAGGCTCCCATGCCAGTCTCTCTGAGTCTAGCCCACTTGAACAAGCCTCAGGGCAACGAGAAAGCCTGTCAAAAAGGAAAAGGAAGATGGCATTGCTGTGACACTGGACACTCAAGGTTTTCCTGTGTTCTCTGTGCCAGCTCCTTCACACATGTGCCCTGGTTGGATATGAACACTCACACACACACACACAGCCTAACAAAAACCTGCTCAAAAGTATGAACAAAGCACTTTTCACCCCATGAAAAAAAAAAAACTAGGTTTCCTAACTCTCCACGGCAACCAGCCCCAAAGCTCTCTCTCCTCAAGATCTTAGTGCAGTGTCTGGGGTGCTGTTTCAAATCTCAACCTTTCTTTTGTAGGCTTTGGTACAAATTGTTCATTTCATTATCTGAAATTATCTTTATTCATGTTTTTTCAAGAGCCCAGTAACCCAGGGTTGCAGGTAAATTTCACTCTTTTGCTCCAGGCTGGCCTTGAACTCATTGCCTCTTCCTATCTTAAGGAGAAAAACAAAGAAAAATCCTTTTTTCGCAGTCTTTTGGTTTCTGCATTGGCAGTCTCATTTGTATCCAGGCTGACCTGCAGTGAGATTTTATCAGGGTAGCCTTGAACTGTTGCAATTTCTCCTACCATCTGCCTCCCAAGTGCTGGGATTAAAGGCATGTGCCTGAACTCTGAGTTTTCTTGATTAAAAGATAGTTTTTAAATGTGTCTTAGGCTTAACCTGCAAAATTTCAGGTGAGAATTATTTTCTCTAATTTTCAAAATATTATTCCTTTTCTGGATTTCATTTTTGCTAAGATACCTTGGCCAAATGTGTTTTAATAAATTGTTGCTTTTTTTGATTGATTATTTTATTGATTTCTGAGGTTTTTAGGAGACGGAGAGGGAGAGAAATGGATTTTTTTTTCAGGCAATACAAATGAACTCCAGATACATGCCCCACCATGTGCATCTGGCTATTTTGGGACGTTATCTAATCTAACCTGGCTCTTTTGGCTCTGCTGGGGTTTTTGTATACTGTGGCCTTAACATTCTGTTTCCATGTTGCTATACTTTATTTTTTATTTTTTGCCTTTTTGTGTACTAAATTCTAGCTCATAATCTGACCTGGAAGTCACAGTTCATCTTCTCTCTCTGTCTTCTGCTGCCTGTTCTCCTATTGAAATAAAAATAATTGGACTGCATTACATTTTTCATTTCTCAGAATCCAAGTCCTTCCTTTAACTAATTTTCACTGGTTCCAATCTTTGCTATTTGCTTCCAATCTCCATCATTCTTGCCCAAAGTGAGGGAGGCACTATTTAAAATTACAAATCTGGATTTCTGTTCACAGATAGTGAGAGAATATAAAATTTCCATCTCTATCTGTCTTCCTCTCCCTCTGTCTGTCTGTCTCTTGGTGTGAATTTCTTTAAAAGGGCTAAAAAAAAGTAAAAATATTGAAATAAAATGATAAGAGTAATAAAATAAATAATAATAACCATAATAATAATAATAATAAAAAATAGATCTATGGCCTCTAATCCCAGATACAGCACTAGGAGGTGCATCAGATAGTGAGACCTGGAGAATCGTGGCTGTGATTTCTAGGCTTTGAGGCAACAGAGTGAACTGCCACCCATCCTGGGCTCTAGTAGTTATTAATTTAAGAAAGAAGTAAAAAAACCCCTGTCATTTTCAAAATATTTTTATTTATTTATTTGAGGTAGAGAAAAGGCAGGAGAGAGGTGAGAAAGAGAGATATGTGCTCCAGGGCATCTATACACTACATACATACATAGATGCATGTGTCACCATGTGCCTCTGGCACATGTACATCCTAGGATATTGAACCTTAATCCTTTGGCTTTTAGGCATAACATATTAACCATAAAATATCTCTCCAGCTCCCTAATATATTTTTAATTTATATATAAACTATATATTAACTATGTGAGTTAATATATGAATATACATGCAAATTTATACATTTATTATATGCATAAATACATGTGATTTGGCTTTATGTGGGTGATAGAGAAAAAATCTTATTGACAGGCTGGGCAAGAAAGCACCTTTAACCACTGAGCAATATATATACTTCTAATATCAACCATATGATTTTGGAAACTCTTTGTTGTAACATCATATTACCTTTATAAGATATCATACTAAGTACATACCATATGTTGATTTATATCCATATGTAAATTTATATCCATAAATACATATGTATATATATAATGTTGTGGGGGTGCGAGGAAGGGACTGGCTGTAGCCCGGGCTGACCCAGAATTCACTGTGGCATCTCAGGCTGGCCTTGAACTCACAGCCAGGAACCTTCTAACATACTTTTTCATCATTGGTTTCCAGGAAAAGTGAGAATAACTTCTAAGAAGTATCAATTTCTGAATTAAATCCTTCTAATGTCCTAACATACATAGTGTGCTTAGAAAACAAAGATTTTCATTGCCGAATACTGTACTTTGTGAAATAAGCTAGTTCTCTTCTGGGAATGAGTTGCTTTTGCACGAAGACGGTTGAAGGCAGCAAGTTGATACTTTCCTGGTTTCTGTAATCTAACAAGATGTACAACTTAGTAGATTCATTTCATTTCCAAAGTAGTTTGTTTAAAAAAAGAAAGATCTTCATTGCTGAAAACTGTTCTTTGTGTAATAAGCTAGTTCTGTTCTCAGAACGAGTTGCTTTACTACTAAGATGGTTGAGTGTAGCAAGTTGGTATTTTCCAGGTATGTGTAATCTAACAAGATGTACAACTTAGTAGATTCGTTTCATTTCTAAAGTAGTTTGCTTAGAAAACAAAGGTCTTCATTGCCGAACACTATACTGTGTGAAATAAGCTAGTTCTGTTCTTGGAATGAGTTGCTTTCCCACAAAGAAGGTTGACTGCAGGAAGTTGATACTTTCCTGGATTGTGTAAGCTAACAAGATGTACAATGTACTAGATTCATTTCATTTCTAAAATAGTTTGCTGAGAAAACAAAGATCTTCATTGCCAAACACTGTACTTTGTGAAATAAGGTAGTTCTATTTCAGGAATGAGTTGTTTTCCCACGCAGACAGTTCAGTGCAGCAAGTTGATACTTGCCTGGTTTGTGTAATCTAACAAGATGTACAACTTAGTAGAATCGTTTCATTTATAAAGTACTTTGCTTAGAAAACAAAGATCTTCATTGCAGAACATTGTACAGTGTGAAATAAACTACTTCTGTTCTTGGAATGACATGCTTTCCTACGAAGATGGTTGAGTGCAGCAAGATCAAACTTTCCCGGTTTGTGTAATCTAACAAGATGTACAACGTAGTAGATTCATTTCATTTCTAAAGTAGTTTGCTTAGAAAATCAAGATATTCATTGCTGAACATTGTACAGTGGGAAATAAGCTAGTTCTGTTCTCGGAATGAGTTGCTTTCCTACGAAGATGGTTGAGTGCAGCAAGATCAAAGTGTCCTGGTTTGTGTAATCTAACAAGATGTACAACTTAGTAGATTCGTTTCATTTCTAAAGAAGTTTGCTTAAAAAAAGAAAGATCTTCATTGCTGAAAACTGTACTGTGTGTAATAAACTAGTTCTTTTCTTGGAATGAGTTGCTTTACTACGAAGACGGTTGAGTGTAGCAAGTTGGTACTTTCCTGGTATGTGTAATCTAGCTAGATGTACAACTTAGTAGATTCGTTTCATTTTTAAAGTAGTTTGCTTAGAAAACAAAGGTCTTCATTGCCAAACACTGTACTGCATGACATAAGCTAGTTCTGTTCTTGGAATGAGTTGCTTTCCCACAAAGAAGGTTGAGTGCAGGAAGTGGATACTTTCCTGGATTGTGTAAGCAAACAAGATGTAAAACTTAGCAGATTCGTTTCATTTGTAAAATAGTTTGCTGAGAAAAAAAAGATCTTCATTGCCGAACACTGTACTTTGTGAAATAAGCTAGTTCTGATCTCGGAATGAATTGCTTTCCCACGAAAACGGTACAGTGCAGCAACTTGATACTTTCCTGGTTTGTGTAATCTAACAAGATGTACAACTTGTTAGATTCATTTCATTTCTAAAGCAGTTTGCTTAGAAAACCAAGATCTTCATTGCCGAACACTGTACAGTGTGAAATAAGCTACTTCTGTTCTCGGAATGAGTTGCTTTCCTACGAAGAAGGTTGAGTGCAGCAAGATCAAACGTTCCTGGTTTGTGTAATCTAACAAGATTACAACTTAGTAGATTCGTTTCATTTCTAAGGTAGTTTGCTTAAAAAACAAAGATCTTCATTGCCAATGACTCTACTGTGCGAAATAAGCTAGTTCTGTTCTCGGAATGAGTTGCTTTCCTACGAAAAAGGTTGAGTGGAGCAAATTGATACTGTCCTGGTGTGTGTAATCTAACAAGATGCACAATTTAGTAGATTCGTTTCATTTATAAAGTAGTTGGCTTAGAAAACAAAGATCTTTTTGCCGAACACTGTACTGTGTGCAGTAAGCTAGTTCTGTTCGCGGAATGACATGTGTTCCTACAAAGACGGTTGAGTGCAGCAAGATCAAAATTTCCTGGTTTCTGTAATCTAACAAGATGTACAACTTATTAGATTCGTTTCATTTCTAAAGTAGTTTGCTTATAAAACAAAGATCTTCATTACTGAACACTGTACTGTGTGAAATAAGCTAGTTCTGTTCACAGAATGAGATGCTTTCCTATGAAGTCGGTTGAGTGCAGCAAGATCAAACTTCCTGGTTTGTGTAATCTAATAAGATTTACAACCGAGTAGATTCGTTTCATTTCTAAAGTGGTTTGCTTAGAAAACAAAGGTCTTCATTGCCGAACACTGTACTCTGTGAAATAAGCTATTTCTGTTCTTGGAATGAGTTGCTTTCCCACGAAGTCGGTTGAGTGCAGGAAGTTGATACTTACCTGGTTTGTGTAATCTAACAAGATGTACAACTTAGTAGATTCGTTTCATTTCTAAAGTAGTTTGCTTAGAAAACAAAGATCTTCATTGTAGAATACTGTACAGTGCGAAATAAGCTAGTTCAATTCTCGGAATGAGATACTTGCCTACAATTAAGGTTGAGTGCAGCAAGATCAAACTTTCCTGGTTCGTATACTCTGACAAGATGTACAACTTAGTAGATTCGTTTCATTACTAAAGTAGTTTGCTTAGAAAACAAAGATCTTCATTGCTGAACACTGTACAGTGTGAAATAAGCTAGTTTTGTTCTTGGAATGAGATGCTTTCCTACGAAGATGGTTGAGTGCATCAAGATCAAACTTTCCTGGATTGTGTAATCTGAAAAAAATGTACATCTTAGTATATTCGCTTAATTTCTAATGTAGTTTGCTTAGAAAACAAAGGTCTTCATTGCCGACCACTGTACTTTGTGAAATAAGCTAGTTCTGTTCTCGGAATGAGTTGCTTTCCCATGAAGATGGTTGAGCACAGCAAGTTGATACTTTCCTTGTTTGTGTAATCTAACAAGATGTAAAACTTACTAGATTCGTTTCATTTCTAAAGTAGTTTGCTTAGAAATCAAAGATCTTCATTGCCAAACACTGTACTGTGTGAAATAAGCTAGTTCTGTTCTGGGAGTGAGATGCATTACCACGAAGACGGTTGAGTGCAGCAAGTTGATACTTTCAAGTTTTGTGTAATCTAACACGATGTACAACTTAGTAGATTCGTTTCATTTCTAAAGTAGTTTGCTTAGAAAACAAAGATCTTCATTGTCGAATACTGTACAGTGTGAAATAAGCTAGTTCAGTTCTCGGAATGAGATACTTGCCTACAATTAAGGTTGAGTGCAGCAAGATCAAACTTTCCTGGTTCATATACTCTGACAAGATGTACAACTTAGTAGATTCGTTTCATTTCTAAAGTAGTTTGCTTAGAAAACAAAGATCTTCATTGCTGAAAACTGTAGTGTGTGAAATAAGCAAGTGCTGTTCTCGGAATGAGTTACTTTCCCACGAAGACGGTTGAGTGCAGCAAGATCAAACTTTCCTGCATTGTGTAATCTAACAAGATGTACAACTTAGTAGATTCGTTTCATTTTTAAAGTAGTTTGCTTAAAAAACAAAGATATTCATTGCCGAACACTTTACCATGTGAAATAAGCTAGTTATGTTCTTGAAATGAGTTGCTTTCCTACGATGACGGTTGATTGCAGCAAATTGATACTTTCCTGGTTTTGAAATCTAGCAAGATGTACAACTTAGTAGGTATGTTTCATTTCTAAAGTAGTTTGCTTAGAAAACAAAGATGTTCATTGCCGAACATCGTACTGTGTGAAATAAGCTAGTTCTGTTCTCGGAATGAATTGCTTTCCCACGAACACAATTGAGTGCTGCGAGATCAAACTTTCCTGGTTTGTGTAATCCAAGTAGATATCAACTTAGTAGATTCGTTTCATTTGTAAAGCAGTTTGCTTGCAAAACAAACGTCTTCATTGCCTAACACTGTACTGTGTGAAATAAGCTAGTTCTTTTTCGGAATGAGTTGCTTTCCCACGAATATGGTTGAGTGCGGGAAGTTGATACATTCCTGGATTGTGTAATCTAAAAAGATGTACAAATTAGTAGATTCGTTTCATTTGTAAAATAGTTTGCTTAGAAAACAAAGATCTTCATTGCCAAACACTTTATCTTGTGAAATAAGCTAGTTAGGTTCTCAGAATGAGTTCCTTTCCTAAGAAGACAGTTGACTGCAGAAAGTTGGTAGTTTTCTGGGTTGTGTAATCTACAAAGATGTACAACCTAGTAGATTTGTTTCATTTCTAAAGTAGTTTGCTTGGAAAACAATGATCTTCATTGCTGAACACTGTACTTAATGAAATAAGCCTGTTCTGTTCTGGGAAGGAGTTGCATTCCCATGAAAATGTTGAGTGCAGCAAGTTGGCACTTTTCTGGTTTGTGTAATCTAACAAGATATACAACTTAGTAGATTCATTTCATTTCTAAAGTAGTTTGCTTAGAAAACAAACGTATTCATTGCCAAACACTGTGGTGTGTGAAATAAGCTATTTCTGTTCTCAGAATGAGTTGCATTCCCACGAAGGCGGTTGAGTGCAGGAAGTTGATGCTTTCCTGGCTTGTGTAATCTAATAAGATGTACAACTTAGTAGATTCGTTTCATTTCTAAAGTAGTTTCCTTAGAAAACAAAGATCTTCATTGCCAAACACTGTACTCTGTGAAATAAGCTTGTTCTGGTCTCAGAATGAGTTTCTTTCCCATGCAGATGGTTGAGTGCAGGAAGTTGATACTTTCCTGGATTGTGTAAACTAACAAGATGTACATCTTAGTAGATTTGTTTCATTTGTAAAGTAGTTTGCTTAGAAAACGAAGGTCTTTTTGACGAACACTGTACTGTGTGAAATAAGTTAGTTCTGTTCTCGGAATGTGTTGCTTTCCTATGAAGATGGTTGAGTGCGAGAAGTTGATACTTTCCCCATTTGTGTAATCTAACAAGATGTAATAAGCTAGTTCTGTTCTCGGGAATGTACAACTTAGTAGATTCGTTTCATTTCTAAAGCAGTTTGCTAAAAAACAAAGGTCTTCATTGCCGAACACTGTAATGTGTGAAATAAGCTACTTCTATTCTCAGAATGAGTTGCTTTACTACAAAGTCTGTTGAGTGCAGCAAGATCAAACTTTACTGGTTTGTGTAATCTAACAAGATGTACCGCTTAGTAGATTCATTTCATTTCTAAAGTAGTTTGCTTAAAAAACAAAGATCTTCATTGCCAAAAACTGTACTGTGTGAAATAAGCTAGTTCTGTTCTCAGAATGAGTTGCTTTACTACGAAGACGGTTGAGTGCAGCACGGTGATATTTTCCTGGTTTATGTAATCGAACAAGATGGAAAACTTAGGAGATTTGTTTCCTTTCTAACGTAGTTTGCCCAGAAAACAAAAATCTTCATTGCCAAAATCTGTACTGTGTGAAATAAGCTAGTTCTGTTCTCGGAATGAGTTGCTTTCCCACGAAGATGGTTGTGTGCTGGCAGTTGATACTTTCCTGGATTGTGTAATCTAACAAGATGTACAATTTAGGAGATTCTTTTCATTTCTAAAGTAGTTAGCTTAGAAAACAAAGGTCTTTATTGCCAAACGCTATACTGTGTGAAATAAGCTAGTTCTGTTCTCGAAATGAGTTGCTGTCCCACGAAGATGGTTGAGTGCAGGAAGTTGATACTTTCCTGGATTGTGTAATCTCAAAAGTTATAAAACTTAGTAGATTCTTTTCATTTCTACAGTAGTTTGCTTAGAAAACAAAGATCTTCATTTCAAACAGTGTACTGTGTGAAATAAGCTAGTTCTGTTCTCAGAATGAGTTGCTTTCCTACGAAGACAATTGAGTGCAGCAAGTTGAAACTTTCCTGGATTGTGTAATCTAAGACCATGTACAACTTAGTAGATTCGTTTCATTTCTAAAGTACTTTGCTAAGAAAACAAAGATCTTCATTGCCGAAAAATGTAATGTGTGAAATAAGCTAGTTCTGTTCTCTGAATGAGTTCCTTTACTACGAAGACCGTTGAGTGTAGCAAGTTGATAGTTTCCTGGATTGTGTAATCGAAAGGATGTACAACTTAGTAGATTAGTTTCATCTCTAAATTAGTTTGCTGAGAAAACAAAGGTCTTCATTGCCGAGCACTGTACTGTGTGAAATAAGCTAGTTCTGTTCTGGTACTGGGTTCCTTTCCCACAAAGAAGTTTGAGTGCAGGAAGTTGATACTTTCCTGGTTTCTGTAATGTAACAAGATGTACAACTTAGTAGATTCATTTCATTTCTAAAGTAGTTTGCTTAGTAAACAAAGATCTTCATTGCCTAAAACTGTACTGTGTGAAATAAGCTAGTTCTGTTCTCGGAATGAGTTTCTTTACTACGAAGAAGGTTGAGTGCAGCAAGCTGATATATTCCTGGGTTGTGTAATGTAACAAGTTGAACAACTTAGTAGTTTCGATTTATTTTTAAAGTACTTGCTTAGAAAACAAAGGTCTTCATTGTGGAAAAATGTAATGTGTGAAATAAGCTAGTTCTGTTCTCGGACTGAGTTCCTTTCCCAGGAAGACGGTTGAGTGCAGCAAGTTGATACTTTCCTGGTTTGTTTAATCTAACAATATGTACAACTTAGCAGATTCGTTTCATTTCTAAAGCAGTTTGCTTCAAAAACAAAGATCTTCATTGCCGAAAACTGTAGTGTGTGAAATAAGCTAGTTCTCTTCTCAGAATGAGTTGCTTTACTTTGAAAACGGTTGAGTGCAGCAAGTTGATACTTTCCTGGTTTGTGTAATCTATCAAGAGGTACAACTTAGTAGATTCGTTTCATTCATAATGTAGTTTGCTTAGAAAACAAATGTCTTCATTGCCGAACACTGTACTGTGTGAAATGAGCTAGTTCAGTTCTCGGAATGAGTTGCTTTCCCATGATGACGGTTAAGTGCAGCAAGTTGATAGTCCTGGTTTGTGTAATCTAACAAGATGTACCACTTAGTAGATTCTTTTCATTTCTAAGGTAGCTTTCTTAGAAAACAAAGATCCTCATTTCCGAATAATGTACTGTGTGAAATAAGCTATTTCTGTTCTCGCAATCAGTAGCTTTCCTACAAAGACGGTTGAGTGCAGCAAGTTGATACTTTCCTGGTTTGTGTAATCTAACAAGATGTACAACTTAGTAGATTCATTACATTTCTAAAGTAGTTTGCTTAGAAAACAAAGGTTTTCATTGTCAAACACTGTACTGTGTGAAATAACCTAGTTCTGTTCTGGGAATGAGTTGCTTTCCCACGAAGAAGGTTGAGTGCATTAAGTTGATACTGTCCTGGTTTGTGTATTGTAACAAGATGTACAACTTAGTATATTCGTTTCATTTCTATAAATTGTTTGCTTAGAGAACAAAGATCTTCATTGCCGAACACTCTACTGTGTGAAATAATCTAGTTCTGTTCTCAGAATGAATTGCTTTCCTAAGAAGGTGGTTGATTGCAGCAAGTTGATGCTTTCCTGGTTTGTGTAATCCAGCAAGATGTACAAATTGGTAGATATGTTTCATTTCTAAAGTAGTTTGCTTAGAAAAAAAAGATCTTCATTGCCGAACACTGTACTGTGTGAAATGAGGTAGTTCTGTTCTTGGAATGAGTTGATTTCCTACGAAGATGGTTTAGTGCAGCAAGATGAAACTTTCCTGGTTTGTGTAATGTAACAAGATGTACAACTTTGTAGATTCGTTTCATTTCCAAAGTAGTTTCCTTAGAAAACAAAGATCTTCATTGGCGAAAACTGAACTGTGTGAAATAAGCTAGTTCTATTCTCGGAATGAGTTCCTTTATTACGAAGACGCTTGATGCAGCAAGTTGATACTTTCCTGGTTTTTGTAATCTAAAAAGATGTAATACTTTTTAGATTGGTTTCATTTCTAAAGTAGTTTGTTTAGAAAACAAAGGTATTCATTGCTGAACAGTGTACTGTGTGAAATAAGCTAGTTCTGTTCATGGAATGAGATGCTTTAATACGAAGACTTTTGAGTACAGCAAGTTGATACTTTCCTGGTTTGTGTAATATAACAAGATGTACATCTTTGTAGATTCGTTTCATTTCTAATGTAGTTTGCTTAGAAAACAAATGTCTTCATTACAGAACATTGTACAGTGTGAAATAAGCTAGTTCTGTTCTCAGAATGACATGCTATCCTACGAAGACGGTTGAGTGCAGCAAGACCAAACTTTCCTGGTTTGTGCAAAATAACAAGATGTACAATTTAGTAGATTCATTTCATTTCTAATGTAGTTAGCTTAGAAAAAAAAGGTCTTCATTGCCGAATACTGTACTGTGTAAAATATGCTAGTTCTGTTCTCAGAATGAGTTACTTTCCCAAGAAGATGGTTGAGTGCAGGAAGTTGATACTTTCCTGGACTGTGTAATCTAAAAAGATGTACAACTTAGTAGATTCATTTCATTTCTAAACTAGTTTGCTTAGAAAACAAAGGTCTTCATTGCTGAACATTGTACTGTGTGAAATATGCTAGTTCCGTTCACAGAATGAGTTCCATTCCTACAAAGACGGTTGAGTGCAGCAAGTTGAAACTTTCCTGGATTGTGTAATCTAACAAGATGTACAACTTAGTAGATTCGTTTCATTTCTAAAGTAGTTGCTTAGAAAACAAAGGTCTTCATTGTCAAACATTGTACTGTGTGAAATAACCTAGTTCTGTTCTGGGAATGACTTGATTTCCCACGAAGAAAGTTGAGTGCAGGAAGTTGATACTTTCCTGGTTTGTGTAATATAACAAGATGAACAACTTAGTAGATTCGTTTCATTTCTAAAGTAGTTTGCTTAGAAAACAAATTTCTTCATTGCCGAACACTGTACTGTGTGAAATAAACTAGTTCTGTTCTCGGAATGAGTTGCTTTCCCACGAAGATGCTTGAGTGCAGGAAGTTGATACTTTCCTGGATTGTGTAATCTCAAAAGTTGTACAACTTAGTAGATTTGTTTCATTTCTAAAGTAGTTTTCTGAGAAAACTAATATCTTCATTGCCAAACACTGTAGTTTGTGACATAAGGTAGTTATGTTCTTGGAATGAGTTGCTTTCCCACAAAGATGGTTGAGTGCAGCAAGTTGATACTTTCCCAGTTTGTGTAATATAAAAAGATATACAACTTAGTAGATTCATTTCATTTCTAAAGCAGTTAGCTTAGAATACAAAGATCTTCATTACCAAACACTGCACAGTGTGAAATAAGCTAGTTCTAATCTCGGAATGAGATGCTTTCCTACAAAGACGGTTGAGTGCAGCAAGATCAAATTT
This sequence comes from Orientallactaga sibirica, assembly GCA_036365145.1. NCBI lineage: Eukaryota > Metazoa > Chordata > Mammalia > Rodentia > Dipodidae > Orientallactaga > Orientallactaga sibirica. The sequence goes on along the minus strand of JAEOAD010000564.1, from coordinate 76,254 downwards.
TCCTGGTTTGTGTAATCTGAGAAGATGTACAACTTAGTAGATTCATTTCAATTCTAAAGTAGTTTGCTTTAGAAAACAAAGATCTTCATTGCCTAAAACTGTACTGTGTGAAATAAGCTAGTTCTGTTCTCGGAATGAGTTCCTTTCCCAAGAAGACGATTGAGTGCAAAAAGTTGATAATTTCCTGGTGTGTGTAATCAAACAAGATATACAACTTATTAGATTCGTTTCATTTCTAAAGTATTTTGCTTAGAATACAATGATCTTCATTTCTGAACACTGTACCCTGTGAAAAAAGCTAGTTCTGGTCTCAGAATGAGTTGCACTCAGAATGAGTGCAGCAAGATCAAACTTTCCTGGTTTGTGTGATCTAACAAGATGTGCAACTTAGTAGATTCATTTCATTTCTAAAGGAATTGGCTTAAAAATCAAAGATATTCATTGCCGAAAACTGTACTGTGTGAAATAAGCTAGTTCTGTTCTCGGAATGACATGCTTTCCTACGAAGACGGTGGAGTGCAGCCATTTGAAACTTTCCTTGATTGTGCAATTTAACAGGATGTACAACGTAGTAGATTCATTTCATTTCTAAAGTAGTTTTCTTAGAAAACAAGGGTCTTCATTGCCAAAAACTGTACTGTTTGAAATAAGCTAGTTCTTTTCTCGGAATGAGTTGCTTCAGTACGAAGACTGTTGACTGCAGCAAGTTGAAACTTTCCTGGTTTGTGTAATCTAACAAGATGTACAACTTAGTAGAATCGTTTCATTTATAAAGTAGTTTGCTTAGAAAACTAATATATTCATTGCTGAACACTATACTGTGTGAAATAAGCTATTTCTGTTTTCAGAATGAGTTGTTTTCCCATGAAGATGGTTGAGTGCGGGAGTTGATATTTTCCGGAATTGTGTAATCTAACAAGATATACAGCTTAGTAGATTCGTTTCATTTCTAAAGTAGTTTGCTTAGAAAACAAAGATCTTCATTGGCGAACACTGTACTGTGTGAAATAAGCTATTTCTGTTCTCGCAATGAGTAGCTTTCCTACAAAGACGGTTGAGTGTTTCAAGTTGATACTTTCCTGGTTTGTGTAATCTAACAAATTGTACAACTTAGTAGATTCGTTTCATTTCTAAATCAGCTTGCTGAGAAAACAAAGGTCTTCATTCCTGAAGAATGTCATGTGTGAAATAAGGTAGTTCTGTTCTGGGAATGAGTTGCTTTACTACGAAGACTGTTGAGTGCAGCAAGTGGATACTTTCTTGGTTTGTGTAATCTAACAAGATGTACAACTTAGTAGATTCGTTTCATTTCGAAAGTGGTTTGCTTAGAAAACAAAGGTCTTCATTACCGAACACTGCACTGTGAGAAATAAGCTAGTTCTGTTCTCGGAATGAGTTGCTTTCCACGAAGTCGATTGAGTGCAGTAAGTTGAAACTTTCCTGGATTGTATAATCTGACAAGAAGTATAACTTAGTAGATTCGTTTCATTTCTAAAGTAGTTTGCATAGAAAACAAAGGTCTTCATTGCCAAACACAGTACTGTGTGAAATAAGCTAGTTCTGTTCTTGGAATGAGTTGCTTTCCCACGAAGAAAGTTGAGTGCAGCAAGTTGATACTTTCCTGATTTGTGTAATATAACAAGATATACAACTTAGGAGAATCGTTTCATTTCTAATGTAGTTTGTTTAGAAAACAAAGATCTTCATTGCCGAAAACTGTACTGTGTGAAATAAGCTAGTTCTGTTCTGGGAATGAGTTGCTTTCCCAGGAGGATGGTTGAGTGCAGCAAGTTGATACTTTTCTGGTTTGTGTAATCTCACAAGATGTACAACTTAGTAGATTCGTTTCATTTCTAAAGTAGTTTGCTTACAAAACAAAGTTCTACATTGCCGAACACTGTACAGTGTGAAATAAGCTAATTCTGTTCTCGGAATGAGTTGCTTTCCCACGAGGACGGTTGAGTGCAGCAAATTGATACTTTCCTGGTTTGTGAAATCTAACAAGATTTACAACTTAGTAGATTCTTTTCATTTCTGAAGTAGTTTGCTTTGAAAACAAAGATCTTCATTGCCAAACACTGTACAGTGTGAAATAAGCCAGTTCTGTTCTTGGTATGAGTTGCTTTCCAACGAAGACTGTTGAGTGCAGCAAGTTGATACTTTCCTCGTTATGTAATCTAACAAGATGTAAAACTTAGCAAAGTCGTTTCATTTCTAAAGTAGTTGGCTTTAAAAACAAAGATCTTCATTCCCAAAAACTATACTGTGTGAAATAAGCTACTTCTGTTCTCGGAATTAGTAGCATTAATATGAAGATGGTTGAGTGCAGCAAGATCAAACATTCCAGGTTTGTGTAATATAACAAAATGTACAACTTAGTAGATTCGTTTCATTTTATAGTAGTTTGCTTAAAAAACAAAGATCTTCATTGCCTAACACTGTACTTTGTGAAATAAGCTAGTTTGTTTTCCGAATTAGTTGCTTTCCCACGAAGACGGTTCAGTGCAGTAAGTTGATGCTTTCCTGGTTTGTGTAACGTAACAAGATGTACAACTTGGTAGATTCGTTTCATTTCTAAAGTAGTTTGCTTAGAAAACAATGATCTTCATTGCCAAAAACTGTACTGTGTGAAATAAGCTAGTTCTGTTCTCGGAATTAGTTGCTTTCCAATGAAGACGGTTCAGTGCAGCAAGTTCATACTTTCCTGGTTTGTGTAATGTAACAAGATGTACAACTTTGTAGATTCGTTTCATTTCTAAAGTTGTTTGCTTAGAAAACAAAGATCTTCATTTCCGAACATTGTATAGTGTGAAATAAGCTAGTTCTGTTCTTGGAATGAGATGCTTTCCTACGAAGACAGTTGAGTGCAGCAAGATCAAACTGTTCTGGTTTGTATAATCTAACAAAATGTACAACTTAGTAGATTCGTTTCATTTCTAAAGTAGTTTGCTTAGGAAACAAAGATCCTCATTGCCGAACACTGTACTGTGTGAAATAAGCTACTTCTGTTCTAGGAATGAGTTGCTTTACTAAAAAGACGGTTGAATGCTGCAAGTTGACACTTTCCTGGTGTGTATAATCTAACAAGATGTACAACTTAGTAGATTCGTTTCATTTCTAAAGTAGTTTGGTTAGAAAACAAAGATCTTCATTGCCTAACACTGTACACTGTGAAATAAGCTCGTTCTGTTGTCGGAATGCTTTGCTTTCCTACGAAGACTGTTGAGTGCATCAAGATCAACCTTTCCTGGTTTGTGCAACCTAACAAGATGTACAAGTTAGTAAATTCATTTCGTTTCTAAAGTAGTTTGCTTAATAAACAAAGATCTTCATTGCCAAAAACTGTACTGTGTGAAATAAGCTAGTTCTGTTCTAGGAATGAGTTGCTTTACTACGAAGATGGTTGAGTACAGGAATTTGATACTTTCCTGGTGTGTGTAATCTAAAAAGATGTGCAACTTTGTAGATACGTTTCACTTATAAAGTAGTTAGCTTAGAAAACAAAGTTCTTCATTGTCGAAAACTGTACTGTGTGAAATAAGCTAGTTCTGTTCTTGGAATGATTTGCTTTCCCGCAACGACGGTTGAGTGCAGCAAGTTCATACTTTCCTAGCTTGTGTAATCTAACAAGATGTACAACGTAGTAAATTCCTTTCATTTCTAAAGTAGTATGCTTAGAAAACAAAGATCTTCATTGCTGAACACACTACTGTGTGAAAGAAGCTACTTCTTTTCTCGGAATGAGTTGTTTTCCCAATAAGATGGTTGAGTGCAGGAAGTTGATAATTTCCTGGATTGTGTAATCTAACAAGATGTACAGCTTAGTAGATTTGTTTCATTTCTGAAGTAGCTTGCGTAGAATACAAAGATATTCATTGCCGAACACTGTACATTGTGAAATAAGGTACTTCTGTTCTGGGAATGAGTTGCATTCCCACGAAGACAGTTGAGTGCAGCAAGTTGATACTTTCCTGGTTTGTGTAATCTAAAAAGATATACAATTTAGTACATTCCCTTCATTTCTAAAGTAGTTTGCTTAGAAAACAAAGATCTCCATTGCCGAACACTGTACCGTGTGATATAAGCTAGTTCTGTTCTCGGAATGAGTTGCTTTACTACAAAGATGGTTGAGTGCAGCAAGTTGATACTTTACTGGTTCAGTAATTTAACAAGATGTACAACTTAGTAGATTCGTTTCATTTCTAAAGTAGTTTGCTGTGAAAACAAAGATTTTCATTGCCTAACAGTGTACTTTGTGATATAAGCTAGTTCGGCTCTCGGAATGAGTTGCTTTCCGACGAAGACGGTTCAGTGCAGCAAATTTATGCTTTCCTGGTTTGTGTCATCTAACAAGATGTACAACTTAGTAGATTCGTTTCATTTCTAAAGTAGTTTGCTTAGAAAACAAAATCTTCATTGCCGAACATTGTACAGTATGAAGTAAGCTATTTCTGTTCTCGCAATGACATGTTTTCCTACGAAGATGGTTGAGTGCAGCAAGATGAATTTTTTCCCGGGTTTGTGTAATCTAACAAGATGTACAAATTAGTAGATTCGTTTCATTTCTAAAGTAGTTTGCTTAGAAAACAACGGTCTTCATTGCCAAACACAGTACTTTGTGAAATTAGCTAGTTCTGTTCTCGGAATGAGTTGCTTTCCCACGAAGACGGTTCAGTGTAGCAAGTTGATACTTTCCTGGTTTGTGTAATCTAACAAGTTGTACAACTTAGTAGATTCATTTCATTTCTAAAGTAGTTTTCTTAGAAAACAACGATCTTCATTTCCGAACACTGTATAGTGTGAAATAAGCTAGTTCTGTTCTTGGAATGAGATGCTTTCCTACAAAGACGGTTGAGTGCAGCAAGAACAAACTTTCCTGGTTTGTGTAATGTAACAAGTTGTATAACTTATAGATTCGTTTCATTTCTAAGTAGTTTCTTTAGAAAACAAAGATCTTCATTGCCGAACACTGTATAGTGTGTAAAAAGTTAGTTCTGTTCTGGGAATGAGTTGCATTCCCACAAACACGGTTGAGTGAAGCAAGTTGATATTTCCTGGTTTGTGTAATCTAAAAAGATGTACAACTTAGTAAATTCCTTTCATTTCTAAAGCAGTTTGCTTAAAATAGATCTTCGTTGCCAAAAACTGTAATGAGTGAAATAAGGTAGTTCTGTTCTCGGAATGATTTCCTTTCCATGAAGACGGTTGAGTGCAGCAAGTTCATACTTTCCTGGAATGTGTATCCTAACAAGATATATAACTTAGTAAATTCCTTTCATTTCTAAAGTAGTATGCTTAAAAAACAAAGATCTTCACTGCTGAACACTCTACTGTCTGAAATAAGCTACTTCTGTTCTCGGAATGAGTTGCTTTCCCACGAAGATGGTTGAGTGCAGGAAGTTGATACTTTCCTGGATTGTGTAATCTAACAAGGTGTACAGCATAGTAGATTCGTTTCATTTCTGAAGTAGTTTGCATAGAATACAAAGATCTTCATTGCCGAACTCTGTACATTGTGAAATAAGCTAGTTCTGTTCTGGGAATGAGTTGCATTCCCACGAAGACCGTTGAGTGCAGCAAGTTTATAGTTTCCTGGGTTGTGTAATCTAAGAAGATGTACAACTCAGTAGATTCGTTTCATTTCTAAAATGGTTTTCTGAGAAAACAAAGATCTTCATTGCCCAACACTGTACTTTGTGAAATAAGCTAGATTTGTTCGCGGAATGAGTTGCTTTCACATGAAGACTGTTGAGTGCAGCAAGATCAAACTTTCCTAGTTTGTGTAATCTAACAGGATGTACAACTTAGTAGATTCTTTTCATATCTAAAGTAGTTTGCTTAGAAAACAAAGATTTTCATTCCTGAAAACTGTACTGTGTGAAATAAGCTAGGTCTGTTCTCGGAATGAGTTGCTTTCCCTACGAAGATGGTTGAGTGCAGCAAGATGAAACTTTCATGGATTGTGTAATCTAACAAGATGTACAACTTAGTAGATTCGTTGCATTTCTAAAGTAGTTTGCTTAGAAAACAAAGATCTTCATTGCCAAACACTGTACTGTGTGAAATAAGCTAGTTCTGTTCTCGGAATGAGTTGCTTTCCCAAAGAAGATGGTTGAGTGCAGCAAGTTGATACTTTCCTGGTTTGTGTAATCTAACAAGATGTACAACTTAGTAGATTCTTTTCATTTCTAAAGTAGTTTGCTTAGAAAACAAATATCTTCATTGCTGAACACTGTACTTTGTGAAATAAGATAGTTCTGTTCTTGGAATGAGTTGCTTTCCAAAGAAGACTGTTGAGTGCAGCAAGTTGATACTTTCCTGGTTTTTGTAATCTAACAAGATGTACAACTTAGTAGATTCATTTCATTTCTAAAGTAGTTTGCTTAGAAAACAAAGATCTTCATTGCCAAACACTGTACAGTGTGAAATAAGCTAGTTCTGTTCTCTGAATGAGTTGCTTTCCTTCAAAGACAGACAGTGAGTGCAGCAAGTTGAAACTTTCCTGGTTTTTGTAATCTAACAAGATGTACAACTTAGTAGATTCGTTTCATTTCTAAAGTAGTTTGCTTAGAAAACAAAGATCTTCATTGCCAAACACTGTACTGTGTGAAATAAGCTAGTTCTGTTCTCGAATGAGATGCTTTCCTACGAAGACGGTTGAGTGCAGCAAGTTGAAACTTTCCTGGTTTGTGTAATCTAACAAGATGTACAACTTAGTAGATTCGTTTCATTTCTAAAGTAGTTTGCTTTAGAAAACAAAGATCTTCATTGCCTGAACACTGTACAGTGTGAAATAAGCTAGTTCTGTTCTCGGAATGAGTTGCTTTCCTACAAAGACGGTTGAGTGGCAAGATGAAACTTTCCTGGTTTGTGTAATCTAACAAGATGTACAACTTAGTAGATTCATTTCATTTCTAAAGTAGTTTGCTTTAGAAAACAAAGATCTTCATTGCCAAACACTGTACTGTGTGAAATAAGCTAGTTCTGTTCTCAGAATGAGTTGCTTTCCCACAAAGACTGTTGAGTGCAGCAAGTTGAAACTTTCCTGGTTTGTGTAATCTAACAAGATGTACAACTTAGTAGATTCGTTTCATTTCTAAAGTAGTTTGCTTAGAAAACAAAGATCTTCATTGCCAAACACTGTACTGTGTGAAATAAGCTAGTTCTGTTCTCAGAATGAGTTGCTTTCCCACGAAGATGGTTGAGTGCAGCAAGTTGAAACTTTCCTGGTTTGTGTAATCTAACAAGATGTACAACTTAGTAGATTCGTTTCATTTCTAAAGTAGTTTGCTTAGAAAACAAAGATCTTCATTGCCAAACACTGTACTGTGTGAAATAAGCTAGTTCTGTTCTTGGAATGAGTTGCTTTCCTACAAAGACGGTTTGAGTGCAGCAAGTTGATACTTTCCTGGTTTGTGTAATCTAACAAGATGTACAACTTAGTAGATTCATTTCATTTCTAAAGTAGTTTGCTTAGAAAACAAAATATCTTCATTTTCAAACACTGTACTGTGTGAAATAAGCTAGTTCTGTTCTCAGAATGAGTTGCTTTACTACAAAGACGGTTGAGTGCAGCAAGATGAAACTTTCCTGGTTTGTGTAATCTAACAAGATGTACAACTTAGTAGATTTGTTTCATTTCTAAAGTAGTTTGCTTAGAAAACAAAGATCTTCATTGTCAAACACTGTACTGTGTGAAATAAGCTAGTTCTGTTCTGGGAATGAGTTGCTTTACCACAAAGATGGTTGAGTGCAGCAAGTTGATACTTTCCTGGTTTGTGTAATGTAACAAGATGTACATCTTAGTAGATTCGTTTCATTTCTAAAGTAGTTTGCTTAGAAAACAAAGATCTTCATTGCCAAACACTGTACTGTGTGAAATAAGCTAGTTCTCTTCTCGGAATGAGTTGCTTTACTACGAAGATGGTTGAGTGCAGCAAGTTGATACTTTCCTGGTTTGTGTAATCTAACAAGATGTACAACATAGTAGATTCATTTCATTTCTAAAGTAGTTTACTTAGAAAACAAATGTCTTCTTTGCCGAACACTGTACTGTGTGAAATAAGCTTGTTCTGTTCTCAGAATGAGATGCTTTCCTACGAAGACTGTTGAGTGCAGCAAGTTGATACTTTCCTGGATTGTGCAATCTAACAAGATGTACAACTTAGTAGATTCGTTTCATTTCTAAAGTAGTTTTCTTAGAAAAAAAGATCTTCATTTCCAAACACTGTACCGTGTGAAATAAGCTATTTCTGTTCTCAGAATGAGTAGCTTTCCTACGAAGATGGTTGAGTGCAGCAAGTTGATACTTTCCTGGTTTGTGTAATCTAACAAGACGTACAACTTAGTAGATTCATTACATTTCTAAAGTAGTTTGCTTAGAAAACAAAGGGCTTCATTGCCGAACACTGTAGTGTGAGAAATAAGCTAGTTCTATTCTGGGAATGAGTTGCTTTCCCACGAAGAATGTTGAGTGCAGCAAGTTGATAGTTTCCTGGTTTGTGTAATCTAACAAGGTGTACATCTAAGTAGATTCGTTTCATTTCTAAAGTAGTTTGCTGAGAAAACAAAGATCTTCATTGCCAAAGACTGTACTTTGTGAAATAAGATAGTTTTGTTCTTGGAATGAGTTGCTTTCCCACGAAGATGGTTCAGTGCAGCAAGTTGATACTTTCCTGGTTTGTGTAATCTAACAAGATGTACAACTTAGTAGATTCGTTTCATTTCTAAAGTAGTTTGCTTAGAAAACAAAGATCTTCATTGTCAAAAACTGTACTGTGTGAAATAAGATAGTTCTGTTCTCGGAATGAGTTGCTTTCCTATGAAGATGGTTGAGTGCAGCAAGATGATACTTTCCTGGTTTGTGTAATCTAACAAGATGTACAACTTAGTAGATTTGTTTCATTTCTAAAGTAGTTTGCTTAGAAAACAAAGATCTTCATTGCCAAACACTGTACTGTGTGAAATAAGCTAGTTCTGTTCTCAGAATGAGTTGCTTTCCCACAAAGATGGTTGAGTGCAGCAAGTTGATACTTTCCTGGTTTGTGTAATCTAACAAGATGTACAACTTAGTAGATTCATTTCATTTCTAAAGTAGTTCGATTAGAAAACACAGATTTTCATTTTTGAAAACTACTGTCTGAAATAACCTAATTCTCTTCTCAAAATGAGTTGCTTTCCCATGAAGTCGGATGATAGCAACAATTTGATACTTTCCTGGCTTGTGAAATCTAACAAGATGTACAACTTAGTAGATTCGTTTAATTTCTAAAGGAGTTTGCTAAGAAAACAAAGGTCTTCATTGCCAAAGACTGTACTGTGTGAAATAAGCTAGTTCTGTTCTTGGAATGAGTTGCTTTCCCACAAAGATGGTTGAGTGCAGCAAGTTGATACTTTCCTGGTTTGTGTAATCTAACAAGATGTACAACTTAGTAGATTCATTTCATTTCTAAAAGTAGTTTGCTTTGAAAAACAAAGATCTTCATTGCTGAACACTGTACTGTGTGAAATAAGCTAGTTCTGTTCTCGGAATGAGTTGCTTTCCTACGAAGATGGTTGAGTGCAGCAAGATCAAACTTTCCTGGTTTGTGTAATCTAACAAGATGTACAACTTAGTAGATTCATTTCATTTCTAAAGTAGTTTGCTTAGAAAACAAAGATCTTCATTGCCGAACACTGTACTGTGTGAAATAAGCTAGTTCTGTTCTCGGAATGAGTTGCTTTCCCATGAAGATGGTTGAGTGCAGTAAGATCAAACTCCCTGATTTGTGTAAACTAACAACATGTACAACTTAGAAGATTCGTTTCATTTGTAATCTAGTTTGCTTAGAAAACAAAGATCTTCATTGCCAAACACTGTACTGTGTGAAATAAGCTAGTTCTGTTCTCAGAATGAGTTGCTTTCTAACAAGACAGGTTGAGTGCAGCAAGTTGATACTTTCCTGGTTTGTGTAATCTAACAAGATGTACAACTTAGTAGATTCATTTTCATTTCTAAAGTAGTTTGCTTAGAAAACAAAGATCTTCATTGCCAAACACTGTACTGTGTGAAATAAGCTAGTTCTGTTCTCGGAATGAGTTGCTTTCCTACGAAGATGTTGAGTGCAGCAAGATGATACTTTCCTGGTTTGTGTAATCTAACAAGATGTACAACTTAGTAGATTCTTTTCATTTCTAAAGTAGTTTGCTTAGAAAACAAAGATCTTCATTGCTGAACACTGTACTGTGTGAAATAAGCTAGTTCTGTTCTCAGAATGAGTTGCTTTCCTACGAAGACAGTTGAGTGCAGCAAGATGAAACTTTCCTGGTTTGTGTAATCTAACAAGATGTACAACTTAGTAGATTCGTTTCATTTCTAAAGTAGTTTGCTTAGAAAACAAAGATCTTCATTGCTGAAAACTGTACTGTGTGAAATAAGCTAGTTCTGTTCTCGGAATGAGTTGCTTTCCTACGAAGACAGTTGAGTGCAGCAAGTTGATAGTTTCCTGGTTTGTGTAATTGAACAAGATGTACAACTTAGTAGATTCATTTCATTTCTAAAGTAGTTTGCTTAGAAAACAAAAAGGTCTTCATTGCTGAACACTGTACTGTGTGAAATAAGCTAGTTCTGTTCTTGGAATGAGTTGCTTTCCCACGAAGACAGTTGAGTGCAGCAAGTTGATACTTTCCTGGTTTGTGTAATATAACAAGATGTACAACTTAGTAGATTCGTTTCATTTCTAAAGTAGTTTGCTTAGAAAACAAAGATCTTCATTGCAGAACACTGTACTGTGTGAAATAAGCTAGTTCTGTTCTCAGAATGAGTTGCTTTCCCACGAAGACAGTTGAGTGCAGCAAGATGATACTTTCCTGGTTGTGTAATCTAACAAGATGTACAACTTAGTAGATTCATTTCATTTCTAAAGTAGTTTGCTTAGAAAACAAAGATCTTCATTGCTGAACACTGTACTGTGTGAAATAAGCTAGTTCTGTTCTCGGAATGAGTTGCTTTCCTACGAAGACGGTTGAGTGCAGCAAGATGAAACTTTCCTGGTTTGTGTAATCTAACAAGATGTACAACTTAGTAGATTCATTTCATTTCTAAAGTAGTTTGCTTAGAAAACAAAGGTCTTCATTGCCAAACACTGTACTGTGTGAAATAAGCTAGTTCTGTTCTCGGAATGAGTTGCTTTCCCACGAAGACGGTTGAGTGCAGGAAGTTGATACTTTCCTGGTTTGTGTAATCTAACAAGATGTACAACTTAGTAGATTCATTTCATTTCTAAAGTAGTTTGCTTAGAAAACAAAGATCTTCATTGCCTAACACTGTACTTTGTGAAATAAGCTAGTTCTGTTCTCAGAATGAGTTGCTTTCCTACAAAGACGGTTGAGTGCAGCAAGATCAATACTTTCCTGGTTTGTGTAATCTAAAAAGATGTACAACTTAGTAGATTCATTTCATTTCTAAAGTAGTTTGCTTAGAAAACAAAGATCTTCATTGCTGAACACTGTACTATGTGAAATAAGCTAGTTCTGTTCTCAGAATGAGTTGCTTTCCATGAAGATGGTTGAGTGCAGCAAGTTGATAACTTTCCTGGTTTGTGTAATCTAACAAGATGTACAACTTAGTAGATTCATTTCATTTCTAAAGTAGTTTGCTTAGAAAACAAAGATCTTCATTGCCAAACACTGTACTTTGTGAAATAAGCTAGTTCTGTTCTGGGAATGAGTTGCATTCCCAAGAAGACGGTTGAGTGCAGCAAGTTGATACTTTCCTGGTTTGTGTAATCTAACAAGATGTACAACTTAGTAGATTCGTTTCATTTCTAAAGTAGTTTGCTTAGAAAACAAAGATCTACATTGCCAAACACTGTACACTGTGAAATAAGCTAGTTCTAATCTCAGAATGAGTTGCTTTCCTACGAAGACGGTTGAGTCCAGCAAGATCAAACGTTCCTGGTTTGTGTAATCTAACAAGATGTACAACTTAGTAGACTCGTTTCATTTCTAAAGTAATTTGCTTAGAAAACACAGATCTTCATTGCCAAAAATGTACTTGTGTGAAATAAGCTAGTTCTGTTCTCAGAATGAGTTGCTTTCCCACGAAGACGGTTGAGTGCAGCAAGTTGATACTTTCCTGGTTTGTGTAATCTAACAAGACGTACAGCTTAGTAGATTCGTTTCATTTCTAAAGTAGTTTGCTTAGAAAACAAAGATCTTCATTGCCGAACACTGTACTTTGTGAAATAAGCTAGTTCTATTCTCAGAATGATTTGCTTTACTACGAAGATGGTTGAGTGCAGCAAGTTGATACTTTCCTGGTGTTTGTAATCTAACAAGATGTACAACTTAGTAGATTCGTTTCATTTCTAAAGTAGTTTGCTTAGAAAACAAAGATCTTCATTGCCAAACACTGTACTGTGTGAAATAAGCTAGTTCTGTTCTCGGAATGAGTTGCTTTACTAAGAAGACGGTTGAGTGCAGAAAGTTGATACTCTCCTGGATTGTGTAATCTAACAAGATGTACAACTTAGTAGATTCGTTTCATTTCTAAAGTAGTTTGCTTAGAAAACAAAGATCTTCATTGCTGAACACTGTACTGTGTGAAATAAGCTAATTCTGTTCTTGGAATGAGTTGCTTTCCCATACAAAGACGGTTGAGTGCAGCAAGATGAACTTTCCTGGTTTTTGTAATCTAACAAGATGTACAACTTAGTAGATTCGTTTCATTTCTAAAGTAGTTTGCTTAGAAAACAAAGATCTTCATTGCTGAACACTGTACAGTGTGAAATAAGCTAGTTCTGTTCTCAGAATGAGTTGCTTTGCTACGAAGATGGTTGAGTGCAGCAAGTTGAAACTTTCCTGGATTTTGTAATCTAAAAAGATGTACAAATTAGTAGATTCCTTTCATTTCTAAAGTAGTTTGCTTAGAAAACAAAGATCTTCATTGCCGAACACTGTATTTTGTGAAATAAGCTAGTTCTGTTCTGGGAATGAGTTGCATTCCCAAGAAGATGGTTGAGTGCAGCAAGTTGATACTTTCCTGGTTTGTGTAATCTAACAAGATGTACAACTTAGTAGATTCGTTTCATTTCTAAAGTAGTTTGCTTAGAAAACAAAGATCTTCATTGCCGAACACTGTACTTTGTGAAATAAGCTAGTTCTGTTCTCGGAATGAGTTGCTTTGCTACGAAGACTGTTGAGTGCAGCAAGATCAAACTTCCCTGGTTTGTGTAATCTAAGAAGATGTACAACCTAGTAGATTCATTGGATTTCTAACGTAGTTTGCATAAGAAATGAAGATCTTCATTGCCAAAAACTGTACTGTGTGAAATAAGCTAGTTCTGTTCTCGGAATGAGTTGCTTTCCTACGAAGACAGTTGAGTGCAGCAAGTTGAAACATTCCTGGATTGTGTAATCTAACAAGATGTACAACTTAGTAGACTCGTTTCATTTCTGAAGTAGTTTACCTAGAAAACAATGTACTTCATTGCCGAAAAGTGTACTGTGTGAAATAAGCAAGTTCTGTTCTCAAAATGAGTTACTTTCCTACGAAGAATGTTGAGTGCAGGAAGTTCATACTTTCCTGGATTGTGTAATCTAACAAGATGTACAACTTAGTAGATTCGTTTCATTTCTAAAGTAGTTTGCTTAGAAAACAAAGATCTTCATTGCTGAAAACTGTACTGTGTGAAATAAGCTAGTTCTGTTCTCGGAATGAGTTGCTTTACTATGAAGACGGTTGAGTGCAGCAAGATCAGACTTTCCTGGTTTGTGCAATCTAACAAGATGTACAACTTAGTAGATTCATTTCATTTCTAAAATAGTTTGCTTAGAAAACAAAGATCTTCATTGCCGAACACTGTACTTTGTGAAATAAGCTAGTTCTGTTCTGGGAATGAGTTGCATTCCCACAAAGACGGTTGAGTGCAGCAAGTTGATACTTTCCTGGTTTGTGTAATCTAACAAGATGTACAACTTAGTAGATTCGTTTCATTTCTAAAGTAGTTTGCTTAGAAAACAAAGATCTTCATTGCCAAACACTGTACAGTGTGAAATAAGCTAGTTCTGTTCTCAAATGAGTTGCTTTCCTACGAAGATGGTTGAGTGCAGCAAGTTGATACTTTCCTGGTTTGTGTAATCTAACAAGATGTACAACTTAGTAGATTTGTTTCATTTCTAAAGTAGTTTGCTTAGAAAACAAAGATCTTCATTGCAAACACTGTACTGTGTGAAATAAGCTAGTTCTGTTCTCGGAATGAGTTGCTTTCCTACGAAGACAGTTGAGTGCAGCAAGATCAAACTTTCCTGGTTTGTGTAATCTAACAAGATGTACAACTTAGTAGATTCGTTTCATTTCTAAAGTAGTTTGCTTAGAAAACAAAGATCTTCATTGCCAAAAACTGTACTGTGTGAAATAAGCTAGTTCTGTTCTCGAATGAGTTGCTTTACTATGAAGATTGTTGAGTGCAGCAAGTTGATACTTTCCTGGTTTGTGTAATCTAACAAGATGTACAACTTAGTAGATTAGTTTCATTTCTAAAGTAGTTTGCTTAGAAAACAAAGGTCTTCATTGCCGAAACTGTACTGTGTGAAATAAGCTAGTTCTGTTCTCGGAATGAGTTGCTTTCCTACAAAGACGGTTGAGTGCAGCAAGGTGATACTATCCTGCTTTGTGTAACCTAACAAGAAGTACAACTTAGTAGATTCATTTCATTTCTTAAGTAGTTTTCTTAGAAAACAAAGATCTTCATTGCCTAAAACTGTACTGTGTGAAATAAGCTAGTTCTGTTCTCGGAATGAGTTGCTTTACTACGAAGACTGTTGAGTGCAGCAAGTTGATAGTTTCCTGGTTTGTGTAATCTAACAAGATATACAACTTAGTAGATTCGTTTCATTTCTAAAGTAGTTTGCTTAGAAAACAAAGATCTTCATTGCCAAAACTGTACTGTGTGAAATAAGCTAGTTCTGTTCTCGGAATGAGTTGCTTTCCCACGAAGACGGTTGAGTGCAGCAAGTTGATACTTTCCTGGTTTGTGTAATCTAACAAGATGTACAACTTAGTAGATTCGTTTCATTTCTAAAGTAGTTTGCTTAGAAAACAAAGATCTTCATTGCCAAACACTGTACACTGTGAAATAAGCTAGTTCTTTTCTCAGAATGAGTTGCTTTCCTATGAAGATGATTGAGTGCAGCAAGTTGATACTTTCCTGGTTTGTGTAATCTAACAAGATATACAACTTAGTAGATTCTTTTCATTTCTAAAGTAGTTTGCTTAGAAAACAAAGATCTTCATTGCCAAAAACTGTACTGTGTGAAATAAGCTAGTTCTGTTCTCAGAATGAGTTGCTTTCCCACAAAGATGGTTGAGTGCAGCAAGTTGAAACTTTCCTGGTTTGTGTAATCTAACAAGATGTACAACTTAGTAGATTCGTTTCATTTCTAAAGTAGTTTGCTTAGAAAACAAAGATCTTCATTGCTGAACAATGTACTGTGTGAAATAAGCTAGTTCTGTTCTCGGAATGAGTTGCTTTCCCACAAAGACAGTTGAGTGCAGCAAGTTGATACTTTCCTGGTTTGTGTAATCTAACAAGATGTACAACTTAGTAGATTCATTTCATTTCTAAAGTAGTTTGTTTAGAAAACAAAGATCTTCATTGCCAAACACTGTACTGTGTGAAATAAGCTAGTTCTGTTCTGGGAATGAGTTGCTTTCCTACGAAGATGGTTGAGTGCAGCAAGATGATACTTTCCTGGTTTGTGTAATCTAACAAGATGTACAACTTAGTAGATTCGTTTCATTTCTAAAGTAGTTTGCTTAGAAAACAAAGATCTTCATTGCCAAAAACTGTACTGTGTGAAATAAGCTAGTTCTGTTCTCAGAATGAGTTGCTTTCCTAAGAAGACAGTTGAGTGCAGCAAGTTGATACTTTCCTGGTTTGTGTAATCTAACAAGATGTACAACTTAGTAGATTCGTTTCATTTCTAAAGTAGTTTGCTTAGAAAAAAAAAGATCTTCATTGCCAAACACTGTACTGTGTGAAATAAGCTAGTTCTGTTCTGGAATGAGTTGCTTTCCCACAAGATGGTTGAGTGCAGCAAGATGAAACTTTCCTGGTTTGTGTAATGTAACAAGATGTACAACTTTGTAGATTCATTTCATTTCTAAAGTAGTTTGCTTAGAAAACAAAGATCTTCATTGCAAAACTGAACTGTGTGAAATAAGCTAGTTCTGTTCTCAGAATGAGTTGCTTTCCCACAAAGACGGTTGAGTGCAGCAAGTTGATACTTTCCTGGTTTGTGTAATCTAAAAAGATGTACAACTTTTTAGATTCGTTTCATTTCTAAAGTAGTTTGTTTAGAAAACAAAGATCTTCATTGCTGAACACTGTACTGTGTGAAATAAGCTAGTTCTGTTCTCGGAATGAGTTGCTTTCCCACGAAGACTTTTGAGTGCAGCAAGTTGATACTTTCCTGGTTTGTGTAATCTAACAAGATGTACATCTTTGTAGATTCGTTTCATTTCTAATGTAGTTTGCTTAGAAAACAAAGATCTTCATTACAGAACACTGTACTGTGTGAAATAAGCTAGTTCTGTTCTCAGAATGAGTTGCTTTCCAACGAAGATGGTTGAGTGCAGCAAGACCATACTTTCCTGGTTTGTGTAATCTAACAAGATGTACAACTTAGTAGATTCATTTCATTTCTAAAGTAGTTTGCTTAGAAAACAAAGATCTTCATTGCCAAACACTGTACTGTGTGAAATAAGCTAGTTCTGTTCTCAGAATGAGTTGCATTCCCAGGAAGATGGTTGAGTTCAGGAAGTTGATACTTTCCTGGACTGTGTATACTAACAAGATGTACAGCTTAGTAGATTCGTTTCATTTTCTAAAGTAGTTTGCTTAGAAAACAAAGATCTTCATTGCCAAACACTGTACTGTGTGAAATAAGCTAGTTCTGTTCTCAGAATGAGTTGCTTTCCTACAAAGATGGTTGAGTGCAGCAAGTTGAAACTTTCCTGGTTTGTGTAATCTAACAAGATGTACAACTTAGTAGATTCATTTCATTTCTAAAGTAGTTTGCTTAGAAAACAAACTTCTTCATTGTCAAACACTGTACTGTGTGAAATAAGCTAGTTCTGTTCTGGGAATGAGTTGATTTCCTACAAAGATGATTGAGTGCAGCAAGTTGATACTTTCCTGGTTTGTGTAATATAACAAGATGTACAACTTAGTAGATTCATTTCATTTCTAAAGTAATTTGCTTAGAAAACAAAGATCTTCATTGCATAACACTGTACTGTGTGAAATAAGCTAGTTCTCTTCTCTGAATGAGTTGCTTTCCCACAAAAATGGTTGAGTGCAGGAAGTTGATACATTCCTGGATTGTGTAATGTAAAAATATGTACAACTTAGTAGATTCGTTTCATTTCTAAAGTAGTTTGCTGAGAAAACAAATATCTTCATTGCCAAACACTGTACTTTGTGTAATAAGCTAGTTCTGTTCTCGGAGTGAGTTGCTTTCCAATGAAGATGGTTCAGTGCAGCAAGTTGATACTTTTCTGTTTTGTGTAATATAACAAGATATACAACTTAGTAGATTCATTTCATTTCTAAAGTAGTTAGCTTATAAAACAAAGATCTTCATTGCCGAACACTGTACAGTGTGAAATAAGCTAGTTCTGTTCTCGGAATGAGATGCTTTCCTACCAAGACGGTTGAGTGCAGCAAGATCAAATTTTCCTGGTTTGTGTAATCTAACAAGATGTACAACTTAGTAGATTCGTTTCATTTCTAAAGTAGTTTGCTTTAGAAAACAAAGATCTTCATTGCCTAAAACTGTACTGTGTGAAATAAGCTAGTTCTGTTCTCGGAATGAGTTCCTTTCCCAAGAAGACGGTTGAGTGCAAAAAGTTGATAATTTCCTGGTTTGTGTAATCAAACAAGATGTACAACTTAGTAGATTCATTTCATTTCTAAAGTATTTTGCTTAGAAAACAATGATCTTCATTTCTGAACACTGTACCCTGTGAAAAAGCTAGTTCTGTTCTCAGAATGAGTTGCACTCAGAATTGAGTGCAGCAAGATCAAACGTTCCTGGTTTGTGTAATCTAACAAGATGTACAACTTTGTAGATTCATTTCATTTCTAAAGTAGTTTGTTCAAAAAACAAAGATATTCATTTCCGAAAACTCTACTGAGTGAAATAAGCTAGTTGTGTTCTGGGAATGAGTTGCTTTCCTATGAAGACGGTTGAGTGCAGCAAGTTGAAACTTTCCTGGCTTGTGTAATTTAACAAGATGTACAACTTAGTAGATTCGTTTCATTTCTAAAGTAGTTTCCTTAGAAAACAAGGGTCTTCATTGCCAAAAACTGTACTGTTTGAAATAAGCTAGTTCTTTTCTCGGAATGAGTTGCTTCAGTACGAAGACTGTTGACTGCAGCAAGTTGAAACTTTCCTGGTTTGTGTAATCTAACAAGATGTACAACTTAGTAGAATCGTTTCATTCATTAAGTAGTTTGCTTAGAAAACAAAGATCTTCATTTCTGAACACTGTACTGTGTGAAAGAAGCTAGTTCTGTTTTCGGAATGAGTTGTTTTCCCATGAAGATGGTTGAGTGCGGGAGTTGATATTTTCCGGAATTGTGTAATCTAACAAGATATACAACTTAGTAGATTCGTTTCATTTCTAAAGTAGTTTGCTTAGAAAACAAAGATCTTCATTGGCGAACACTGTACTGTGTGAAATAAGCTATTTCTGTTCTCGAATGAGTTGCTTTCCCACAAAGATGGTTGAGTGTTTCAAGTTGATACTTTCCTGGTTTGTGTAATCTAACAAGATTGTACAACTTAGTAGATTCGTTTCATTTCTAAATCAGTTTGCTGAGAAAACAAAGATCTTCATTCCTGAACACTGTACTGTGTGAAATAAGCTAGTTCTGTTCTGGGAATGAGTTGCTTTACTACGAAGACTGTTGAGTGCAGCAAGTTGATACTTTCCTGGGTTTGTGTAATCTAACAAGATGTACAACTTAGTAGATTCGTTTCATTTCTAAAGTGGTTTGCTTAGAAAACAAAGGTCTTCATTACTGAACACTGTACTGTGAGAAATAAGCTAGTTCTGTTCTCGGAATGAGTTGCTTTCCACGAAGATGGTTGAGTGCAGTAAGTTGAAACTTTCCTGGATTGTGTAATCTAACAAGATGTATAACTTAGTAGATTCGTTTCATTTCTAAAGTAGTTTGCTTAGAAAACAAAGGTCTTCATTGCCAAACACAGTACTGTGTGAAATAAGCTAGTTCTGTTCTTGGAATGAGTTGCTTTCCCACGAAGAAAGTTGAGTGCAGCAAGTTGATACTTTCCTGATTTGTGTAATATAACAAGATATACAACTTAGGAGAATCGTTTAATTTCTAATGTAGTTTGTTTAGAAAACAAAGATCTTCATTGCCGAAAACTGTACTGTGTGAAATAAGCTAGTTCTGTTCTCGGAATGAGTTGCTTTCCCACGAGGATGGTTGAGTGCAGCAAGTTGATACTTTTCTGGTTTGTGTAATCTCACAAGATGTACAACTTAGTAGATTCGTTTCATTTCTAAAGTAGTTTGCTTAGGAAACAAAGTTCTACATTGCTGAACACTGCACAGTGTGAAATAAGCTAATTCTGTTCTCGGAATGAGTTGCTTTCCCACGAGGACGGTTGAGTGCAGCAAATTGATACTTTCCTGGTTTGTGAAATCTAACAAGATTTACAACTTAGTAGATTCTTTTCATTTCTGAAGTAGTTTGCTTTGAAAACAAAGATCTTCATTGCCAAACACTGTACAGTGTGAAATAAGCCAGTTCTGTTCTTGGTATGAGTTGCTTTCCAACGAAGACTGTTGAGTGCAGCAAGTTGATACTTTCCTCGTTATGTAATCTAACAAGATGTAAAACTTAGGAAAGTCGTTTCATTTCTAAAGTAGTTTGCTTTAAAAACAAAGATATTCATTCCCAAAAACTATACTGTGTGAAATAAGCTACTTCTGTTCTCTCGGAATTAGTAGCATTAATATGAAGACGGTTGAGTGCAGCAAGATCAAACATTCCAGGTTTGTGTAATATAACAAAATGTACAACTTAGTAGATTCGTTTCATTTTATAGTAGTTTGCTTAAAAAACAAAGATCTTCATTGCTGAACACTGTACTTTGTGAAATAAGCTAGTTCTGTTCTCGGAATGAGTTGCTTTACCATGAAGACAGTTCAGTGCAGTAAGTTGATACTTTCCTGGTTGTGTAACGTCACAAGATGTACAACTTGGTAGATTCGTTTCATTTCTAAAGTAGTTTGCTTAGAAAACAAAGATCTTCATTGCCGAACACAGTATTTTGTGAAATAAGCTAGTTCTGTTCTCGGAATTAGTTGCTTTCCCACGAAGACGCTTCAGTGCAGAAAGTTGATACTTTTCTGGTTTGTGTAATGTAACAAGATGTACAACTTTGTAGATTCCTTTCATTTCTAAAGTAGTTTTCTTAGAAAACAAAGATCTTCATTTCTGAACATTGTATAGTGTGAAATAAGCTAGTTCTGTTCTCGGAATGAGATGCTTTCCTACGAAGACTGTTGAGTGCAGCAAGATCAAATTGTCCTGGTTTGTGTAATCTAACAAGATGTACAACTTAGTAGATTCATTTCATTTCTAAAGTAGTTAGCTTAAAATACAAAAATCTTCATTGCCAAACACTGTACTGTGTGAAATAAGCTACTTCTGTTCTAGGAATGAGTTGCTTTACTAAAAGACGGTTGAATGCAGCAAGTTGACACTTTCCTGGTTTGTGTAATCTAACAAGATGTACAACTTAGTAGATTCGTTTCATTTCTAAAGTAGTTTGGTTAGAAAACAAAGATCTTCATTGCCTAACACTGTACACTGTGAAATAAGCTAGTTCTGTTCTCGGAATGAGTTGCTTTCCTACAAAGACTGTTGAGTGCATCAAGATCAACCTTTCCTGGTTTGTGTAACCTAACAAGATGTACAACTTAGTAGACTCATTTCATTTCTAAAGTAGTTTGCTGAGGAAACAAAGATCTTCATTGCCGAAAACTGGACTGTGTGAAATAAGCTACTTCTGTTCTAGGAATGAGTTGCTTTACTACGAAGATGGTTGAGTGCAGCAAGTTGATACTTTCCTGGATTGTGTAATCTAACAAGATATACCACTTAGTAGATATGTTTCATTTCTAAAGTAGTTTGCTTAGAAAATAAAGGTCTTCATTGGCGAACACTGTACTGTGTGAAATAAGCTAGTTCGGTTCTTGGAATGATTCGCTTTCCCACGAAGACTGTTGAGTGCAGCAAGTTGGTACTTCCCTGCTTTCTGTAATCTAATGAGGTGTACAACTTAGTAAATTCCTTTCATTTCTAAAGTAGTTTGCATAGAAAACAAAGATCTTCCTTGCCGAACACGGTATGTTGTGAAATAAGCTAGTTCTGTTCTGGGAATGAGTTGCTTTCCCATGAAGAAGGTTGAGTGCAGGAAGTTGCTACTTTCCTGGATTGTGTAATCTAACAAGATGTACAACTTAGTAGATTTGTTTCATTTCTAAAGTAGTTTGCTTAGAAAACAAAGAACTTCATTGCCGAACACTGTACTTTGTGAAATAAGCTAGTTCTGTTCTGGGAATGAGTTGCATTCCCACGAAGACGGTTGAGTGCAGCAAGTTGATACTTTCCTGGTTTGTGTAATCTAAAAAGATGTACAACTTAGTAGATTCGCTTCATTTCTAAAGTAGTTTGCTTAGAAAACAAAGATCTTCATTGCCAAACACTGTACTTGTGAAATAAGCTAGTTCTGTTCTCGGAATGAGTTGCTTTACTACGAAGATGGTTGAGTGCAGCAAGTTGATACTTTACTGGTTTGTGTAATTTAACAAGATGTACAACTTAGTAGATTCGTTTCATTTCTAAAGTAGTTTGCTGTGAAAACAAAGATTTTCATTGCCTAACACTGTACTTTGTGAAATAAGCTAGTTCTGTTCTCGGAATGAGTTGCTTTCCTACAAAGACAGTTGAGTGCAGCAAATTGATACTTTCCTGGTTTGTGTCATCTAACAAGATGTACAACTTAGTAGATTCGTTTCATTTCTAAAGTAGTTTGCTTAGAAAACAAAATCTTCATTGCCTGAACATTGTACAGTATGAAATAAGCTATTTCTGTTCTCGGAATGACATGTTTTCCTACAAAAGATGGTTGAGTGCAGCAAGATGAATTTTTCCTGGTTTGTGTAATCTAACAAGATGTACAAATTAGTAGATTCGTTTCATTTCTAAAGTAGTTTGCTTAGAAAACAAAAAGATCTTCATTGCCAAACACAGTACTTTGTGAAATTAGCTAGTTCTGTTCTCAGAATGAGTTGCTTTCCCACGAAGACGGTTCAGTGTAGCAAGTTGATACTTTCCTGGTTTGTGTAATCTAACAAGTTGTACAACTTAGTAGATTCATTTCATTTCTAAAGTAGTTTTCTTAGAAAACAACGATCTTCATTTCCGAACACTGTATAGTGTGAAATAAGCTAGTTCTGTTCTTGGAATGAGATGCTTTCCTACAAAGACGGTTGAGTGCAGCAAGAACAAACTTTCCTGGTTTGTGTAATGTAACAAGTTGTATAACTTATAGATTCGTTTCATTTCTAAGTAGTTTCTTTAGAAAACAAAGATCTTCATTGCCGAACACTGTATAGTGTGTAAAAAGTTCTGTTCTGGGAATGAGTTGCATTCCCACAAACACGGTTGAGTGAAGCAAGTTGATATTTCCTGGGTTGTGTAATCTAAAAAGATGTACAACTTAGTAAATTCCTTTCATTTCTAAAGCAGTTTGCTTAAAATAGATCTTCGTTGCCAAAAACTGTAATGAGTGAAATAAGGTAGTTCTGTTCTCGGAATGATTTCCTTTCCATGAAGACGGTTGAGTGCAGCAAGTTCATACTTTCCTGGAATGTGTATCCTAACAAGATATATAACTTAGTAAATTCCTTTCATTTCTAAAGTAGTATGCTTAAAAAACAAAGATCTTCACTGCTGAACACTCTACTGTCTGAAATAAGCTACTTCTGTTCTTGGAATGAGTTGCTTTCCCACGAAGATGGTTGAGTGCAGGAAGTTGATACTTTCCTGGATTGTGTAATCTAACAAGGTGTACAGCATAGTAGATTCGTCTCATTTCTGAAGTAGTTTGCATAGAATACAAAGATCTTCATTGCCGAACTCTGTACATTGTGAAATAAGCTAGTTCTGTTCTGGGAATGAGTTGCATTCCCACGAAGACCGTTGAGTGCAGCAAGTTTATAGTTTCCTGGGTTGTGTAATCTAAGAAGATGTACAACGCAGTAGATTCATTTCATTTCTAAAATGGTTTTCTGAGAAAACAAAGATCTTCATTGCCCAACACTGTACTTTGTGAAATAAGCTAGATTTGTTCGCGGAATGAGTTGCTTTCACACGAAGACTGTTGAGTGCAGCAAGATCAAACTTTCCTAGTTTGTGTAATCTAACAGGATGTACAACTTAGTAGATTCTTTTCATATCTAAAGTAGTTTGCTTAGAAAACAAAGATTTTCATTCCTGAAAACTGTACTGTGTGCAATGAGCTAGATCTGTTCTCAGAATGAGTTGCTTTCCTACGAAGATGGTTGAGTGCAGCAAGATGAAACTTTCATGGATTGTGTAATCTAACAACATGTACAACTTAGTAGATTCGTTGCATTTCTAAAGTAGTTTGCTCAGAAAACAAAGATTATCATTGCCAAAAACTTTACTGTGTGAAATAAGCTAGGTCTGTTCTCGGAATGAGTTGCTTTCCCAAGAAGATGGTTGTATGCTGGCAGTTGATACTTTCCTGGATTGTGTAATCTAATAAGATGTACAATTTAGTAGATTCTTTTCATTTCTAAAGTAGTTAGCTTAGAAAACACATATCTTCATTGCCGAACACTGTACTTTGTGAAATAAGATAGCTCTCTTCTTGGAATGAGTTGCGTTCCAAAGAAGACGGTTCAGTGGAGCAAGTTGATACTTTCCTGGTTTTTGTAATCTAACAAGGTGTACAACTTAGTAGATTCATTTCATTTCTAAAGTATTTTGCTTAGAAAACAAAGATCTTCACTGCCAAACACAGTACAGTATGAAATAAGCTAGTTCTTTTCTCTGAATGATATGCTTTCCTTCAAAGACAGTTGAGTGCAGCAAGTTGATACTTTCCTGGTGTTTGTAATCTAACAAGATGTACAACTTAGTAGATTCGTTTTATTTATTAAGTAGTTTACTTACAAAAGAAAGGCC
Organism: Orientallactaga sibirica; assembly: GCA_036365145.1. Classification (NCBI taxonomy): domain Eukaryota; kingdom Metazoa; phylum Chordata; class Mammalia; order Rodentia; family Dipodidae; genus Orientallactaga; species Orientallactaga sibirica. The sequence goes on along the minus strand of JAEOAD010000564.1, from coordinate 51,958 downwards.
TCCATTGCCAAACACTGTACTGTGTAAAATAAGCTAGTTCTGTTCACGGAATGAGATGTGTTCCTATGAAGATGGTTGAGAGCAGCAAAATCAACTTTCCTGGTTTTTCTAATCTAACAAGATGTACAACTTAGTAGATTCGCTTCATTTCTAAAGTAGTGTGATTAGAAAACAAAGATCTTCATTGCCTAACATTGTACAATGTGAAATAAATTAGTTCTGTTCTCGGAATGACATGCTTTCCTACGAAGACGGTTGAGTGCAGCAAGATCAAACTTTCCTGGTTTGTGTAATCTAAAAAGATATACAAATTAGTAGATTCCTTTCTTTTCTAAAGTTGTTTGCTTTGAAAACAAAGATCTTCATTGCCTAACACTGTACTTTCTGAAATAAGGTAGTTCTGTTCTGGGAATGAGTTGCATTCCCAAGAAGTCTGTTGAGTGCAGCAAGTTGACACTTCCTGGTTTGTGTAATCTAACAAGATATACAACTTAGTATATTCGTTTCATTTCTAAGGTAGTTTGCTTAGAAAACAAATATCTTCATTGCCGAACTCTGTACAGTGTGAAATAAGCTAGTTCTGTTCTCGGAATGAGTTGCTTTCCTATGAAGACTGTTGAGTGCAGCAAGATCAAACTTTCCTGGTTTGTGTAATCTAACAAGATGTACAACCTAGTAGATTCGTTTGATTTCTAAAGTAGTTTGCTTAAGAAATGAAGATCTTCATTGGCGAAAACTGTACTGTGTGAAATAAGCTAGTTCTGTGTTCAGAATGAGTTGCTTTCCTACGAAGACGGTTGAGTGCAGCAAGTTGAAACATTCCTGGATTGTGTAACCTAACAAGATGTACAACTTAGTAGATTCGTTTCATTTCTAAAGCAGTTTTCTTAGAAAATAAATATCTTCATTGCTGAAAACTGTACTGTGTGAAACAAGCTAGTTCTGTTCTTGGAATGAGATGCATTACTACGAAGACTTTTGAGTGCAGCAAGTTGATACTTTCCTGGTTTGTGAAATCTAACAAGATGTACAACTTAGGAGATTTGTTTCATTTATAAAGCAGTTTGCTTAGAAAACTATGATCTTCATTTCTGAACACTGTACAGTTTGAAATCAGCTAGTTCTGTTCTCGGAATGAGTTGCTTTACTACAAAGACGCTTCAGTGCAGCAAGATCAAACTTTCTTGGTTTGTGTAAACTAGCAAGGTGTACAACTTAGCAGATTCATTTCATTTCTAATGTAGTTAGCTTAGGAAACAAAGGTCTTCATTGCTGAATACTGTACTGTGTAAAATGCGCTAGTTCTGTTCTCAGAAAGAGTTACTTTACCACGAAGATGGTTGAGTGCAGGAAGTTGATACTTTCCTGGACTGTGTAATGTAAAAAGATGTACAACTTAGTAGATTCGTTTCATTTCCAAAGTAGTTGGCTTAGAAAACAAAGATCTTCATTGCCAAACACTGTAGTGTGTGAAATAAGCTAGTTCTGTTCTGGGAGTGAGTTGCATTACCACGAAGATGGTTGAGTGCAGCAAGTTGATACTTTCAAGGTTTGTGTAATCTAACACGATGTACAACTTACTAGATTCGTTTCATTTCTAAAGTAGTTTGCTTAGAAAACAAAGGTCTTCATTGCCAAACACTGTACTGTGTGAAATATGCTAGTTCTGTTCTCAGAATGAGTTCCTTTCCTACAAAGACGGTTTAATTGCAGGAATTTGATACTTTCCTGAATTATGTAATCTAACAAGATGTACACCTTAGTAGATATGTATCATTTCTAAAGCAGTTTGCTTCAAAAAGAAAGATCTTAATTTTCAAACAATGTACCATGTGAAATAAGCTAGTTCTGTTGTCGGAATGAGTTGCTTTCCTACGAAGATGGTTGAGTGCAGCAAGTTGAAACTTTCCTGGATTGTGTAATCTAACAAGATATACAACTTAGTAGATTTGTTTTATTTCTAAAGTAGTTGCTTAGAAAACAGAGGTCTTCATTGTCAAACACTGTACTGTGTGAAATAAGCTAGTTCTGTTCTGGGAATGAGTTGCTTTCCCACGAAGAAGGTTGATTGAAGTAAGTTGATACGTTCCTGGTTTGTGTAATGTAACAAGATATACAACTTAGTAGATTCGTTTCATTTCTAAAGTAGTTTGCTTAGAAAACAAATTTCTTCATTGCCGAATATTGTACTGTGTGAAGTAAGCTAATTCTGTTCTGGAATGAGTTGCTTTCCTACGAAGACTGTTGAGTGCAGCAAGTTGAAACTTTTCTGGTTTGTGTAATCTAACAAGATGTAAAACTTAGTAGATAAGTTTAATTTCTAATGTATTTTGATTAGAAAACACAGTTCTTCATTGCCAAAAACTGTACTTTGTGAAATAAGCTAGTTCTGTTCTTGGAATGAGTTGCGTTCCCACAAAGACAGTTGAGTGCAGCAAGTTGATACTTTCCTGTTTTGTGTAATCTAACAAGATGTACAACTTAGTATATTTGTTTCATTTCTAAAGTAGTTTGCTTAGAAAATGAAGATCTTCATTGCCGAACTCTGCACTGTGTGAAATAAGCTTGTTCTGTTCTCGGAATGAGTTGCTTTCCCACCCTGATGGTTGAGTGCAGGAAGTTGATACTTTCCTGGTTTGTGTAATCTAACAAGATGTACAACTTAGTAGATTCGTTTCATTTCTAAAGTAGTTTGCTTCAGAAAACAAAGATCTTCATTGCCAAACACTGTACTTTGTGAAAAAGCTTAGTTCTGTTCTTGGAATGAGTTGCTTTCCCACGAAGAAGTTCCAGTGCAGCAAGAGATACTTTCCTGGTTTGTGTAATCTAACAAGATGTACAACTTAGTAGATCAGCCACATTTCTAAAGTAGTTTGCTTAGAAAACAAAGATCTTCATTGCAAACACTGTACTGTGTGAAATAAGCTATTCTGTTCTGTGCTTCTGTTCTTGGAATGAGGTGCTTTACAATGGAGACAGTTGAGTGCAGCAAGTTGATAAGATTCCTGGTTTGTGTAATCTAACAAGATGTACAACTTAGTAGATTCTGTTTCATTTCTAAAGTAGTTTGCTTGTGATTAGAAAACAAAGATGCATTGCCAAACAAACTGTACTGTGTGAAATAAGCTAGTTCTGTTCTTGAAATGAGTTGCTTTCCACATTCCGAGGGTTTCCCTAGTGCAGCAAGTTGAAACTTTCCTGGTTTGTGTAATCTAACAATTTACAACTTAGTAGATTCACATTTCTAAAGTAGTTTGCTTAGAAAACAAAGATCTTCATTGCTTGACACTGTACAGTGTGAAATAAGCTAGTTCTGTTCTCAAATGAGTTGCTTTCCTTTCAAGATGTTGAGTGCAGCAAGTTGAAACTTTCCTGGTTTGTGTAATCTAACAAGATGTACAACTTAGTAGATTTGTTTCATTTCTAAAGTAGTTTGCTTAGAAAACAAAGATCTTCAGTTGAAAACTGTACTGTGTGAAATAAGCTAGTTCTGTTCTCAGGAATGAGTTGCTTTTCCAGCTGGACAGGTTGAGTGCAAAAAGTTGATACTTTCCTGGTTTGTGTAATCTAACAAGATGTACAACTTAGTAGATTCTTTTCATTTCTAAAGTAGTTTGTATAAAAAAAAAGATCTTTGCAGGTCTCCATGTGAAATAAGCTAGTTCTGTTCTCAATGAGTTGCTTTCCCCAAGATGGTTGAGTCAGTGAGGGTCTTCACTTTCCTGGTTTGTGTAATCTAACAAGATGTACAACTTAGTAGATTCGTTTCATTTCTAAAGTAGTTTGCTTAGAAAACAAAGATCTTCATTGCACAACATTGTACTGTGTGAAATAAGCTAGTTCTGTTCTCGGAATGAGTTGCTTCTCCAAGATGGTTGAGTGCAGGAAGTTGATACTTTCCTGGTTTGTGTAATCTAACAAGATGTACAACTTAGTAGATTCGTTTCATTTCTAAAGTAGTTTGCTTAGAAAACAAAGATCTTCATTGCTAACACTGTACTGTGTGAAATAAGCTAGTTCTCTGTTCTCGGAAAATGAGTTGCAGTCCCACTGATTTTAACTTGCTTCAGTTTTGTTGAAACTTAAAATGGTTTGTGTAATCAGTCCAAGATGTTTAACTTAGTAGATTCAGTCCATTTCAAATTTAACTTTGATCAAACAGTCTGGGCCTGGATAGAAATTGTGTAATCCATCCCTTATGCCAGTAGCCCAAAGTTCCAACAAAGTCCTCCGAAATAAGTTTCTGTTCTCAGAATGAGTTGCTTTCCTTTTAGAAACCTTTGTGTAATTGAAAGATGTACAACTTTCCTGGAAAGATCTTCAGTAATCTAAGCACTTGTTCTCAACTTAGTAGACTGTCATTTCAGAATAGTTTGTTTAAAACTAAAGGTCTTGTTATCTTCAGAACACTGTACTGTGTGATAAGGTAGTTCTGTTCTTGGCAAGCACCAAGTCCATGCCCATTCCTCAAAGACAAAGGAGTGCAGGAAGTTGATACTTTCCTGGTTTGTGTAATCTTACAAGATGTACAACTTCAGTAGATTCGTTTCATTTCTAAAGTAGTTTGCTGAAGAAAAAAAAGATCTTTATGGAGGAAATACTGTATTTATGTGAAAAATAAGCTAGTTCTGTTCTGGGAATGAGTTGCTTTCCCATGAAGACCAAGTTGAGAGAAAAAGTTGACCACTTTCCTGGTTTGTGTAAAACTAACAAGATGTATTTAGTAGATTCACAACAGCATTTTCAAAGTAATTTCCTTAAAAAATAAAGATCTTCATTGCTTTAAAATGTATTGTAACCATAATAAGCTAATTCTGTTCTCGGAATGAATTGCTTTACTACAAAGATTGCAGATGTAAACTGTCAGTACTATCCAGGTATGTGTAATCTTAACAAGATGTACAAACTAGTAGATTCACATTTCTAAAGTAGTTTTCTTAGAAAACAAAGGTCTTTATTGCCAAACACTGTACTGTGTGAAATAAGCTAGTTCTGTTCTTGGAGTGAGTTGCTTTCCCACAAAGAAGGTTGAGTGCAGGAAGTTGATACTTTCCTGGATTGTGTAAGCTTACAATATGTACAACTCAGTAGATTCATTTCATTTCTAAAGTAGTTTGCTGAGAAAACAAAGATCTTCCTTTCTGAACACTGTACTTTGTGAAAAAAACTAGTTCTGTTCTCGGAATGAGTTGCTTTCCCACGAAGATGGTTCAGTGCAGCAGGTTGATACTTTCCTGGTTTCTTCAATCTAACAAGATGTACAACTCATTAGATTCATTTCATTTCTAAAGTAGTTTGCTTAGAAAGAAAAGATCTTCATTGCTGAACATTGTACAGTGTGAAATAAGCTAATTCTGTTCTCGGAATTTGTTGCTTTCCCACTAAGATGGTTGAGTGCAGAAAGTTGTTACTTTCCTGGATTGTGTAATCTAACAAGATGTACAGTTTACTGGACTCATTTCATTTCTAAAGTAGTTTGCTTAGAAAACAAAGATCTTCATTGCCGAAAACTATACTGTGTGAAATAAGCTTGTTCTGTTCTCAGATTGAGTTGCTTTACTATGAAGATGGTTGAGTGCAGCAAGTTGATACTTTACTGGTTTGTGTAATCTATCAAGATGTACATATTAGTACATTCGTGTTCGGAACCTTGAGCCAAACTGCAGCCATTTTGAGGAAAAAACTGCATCTTCTAAGTTAGATTTCAGTTTCCTGCGTGTCTGTGAGCAACTACATAACTAAGCCTTCCCAGAGACCCTACCCTGACCTGTAGATAAGAACAATGTGTAACTTAAAGATATATAAGACTGCTGTAACCTCCCCTATGACCTTGTGCAAGGCACATTCCCCAGCTGGGTATCCTAGCAACCCTGCTGCTCACAGATCTTCCCCTTTCCCCTCTCTATATATATCTTTGTATGAGTTAATAAACTCAGAGACGTTGACCACAGGTTACTTTTTGTCTCCTTCTTTGTGTATGTTTGTCCCCCATACAAGATTAGCCTCCCCTCAAGCCCCTTTGTTGAACCCCCACCAGCCGGGTCAAGTGGCACCCAACGTGGGGTTTGAGGTACGAGGACTGACTTGGACATTGCACAGATGGACGGCCGTCTGCTTAGCGTTGGATCGCCACCTCATTGGTGAGTGAAGATCCGTGATGGGTCACTGCAGGAAAGCCACCTGTAATACAGACCCGGGTGAGGTAAGAATAGCGACACATGTCTCGGGACAATCCATATATGTTCATAGTTTATGAACCTCAAGGCACAAAGAGAATTGGGTGATCCCTTGGGGACATCCTTCCCCTGGGACTAACAGGCCCCCATTGGCGAAATTCGTCTCCGCACTGACGGACTAGGCGAGGTATAATGTATAAAAAAAAGATTTAGTTAAATTTTTTGTTCTCTTAGAAAATGTTTGTCCATGGTTCCCCCAGGAGGGCACTATCGATGAGAAACGATGGGGTCGCATGGTGATTGTTTAAAAAAATTTTATCGCCTTCTCCTATTGAAACCTGATTAGTGATATCCTGCAGTCTCACTATTAGGTAAGCCCATCCCCCCTGATTCTCTGCTCACAGCTGGGTGCAAAGCACAGGCTCCAGGTGTGTGGCTAGCCCATGTGGGCTCAGGTGGCCCCCAGCCACACCCACGCAACAGGGTAAATGAGGAGATAATAGATTTATTTTAAAAAAACACTGAAAATGACAAGATCAAAAAGCTGCCTTATAACGGAGGGAAAAATCCAAAACCCTCCCTGATAATAGCCTGAGGGAAAAATCCAAAACCCTCACACACACACACACACACACACACACACACACACACACACAAGAAAGGCTCTTTCTTAGCTTCACTGGCTTGCAAAGCCTGGAGACTACAAACACATAAAATCTCAAAATATGGGTAAATGCCAAATTACTATAAGTAGATGTGGATTTCTTATAAGTATTTATAACTGTTTTAAGCTCACTTTGTCTCTGTATGCTTCTCTAGGACTAGTAACAAAAAAATAGTCTCAAGAATTATATTAAAATTTGAATATGTGCTTAATACTAAATTTGTTAAAATTTTTTTTAATAATGTTCAAATCTACTTTCATAATTTAAATGTGTTTCTGAAGTCAAGTCTGATCTACTCTTTAAAGATATTTCATAAGGCCTTTTATTAAAAGCCTCATGGTAAAAACAATAAAAGTTTTCGCTGGTAATAATAAGATAAACTGACTAAAAAAGTTAAACTGGAGAAAAAAACTTAAATGTTGATAACTATTTAATGAAAAAGATTATTACAGAGTGGTTACATAGTTTGTAAGATAAAATATGTAACTGTAGATATTAAGTAAACTTAAACAAAAGGTTAAAGACAAAACACTTAACCAGATTACAGATCTTTTAAGACACAATAAAGTGATTACTAACCTAGTGCTTACATCAGACTGATAAAAGCATGGCTCTAGCTGATAACAGGTTACTATGGTATTCAGTTTGTAAACTTAAAACTTTAACTTGTTGATATTAATCTGGTCATGATGATGGTTAAAAAAGACTAAATTTAGAGTATCCAATAAAGTTAATTAAGTTCCTATTTGTCAACATTTTAACTATATCTTAAGGTTAAAATTGACTCATTAATATTTAATTCTCTCACATGATTAATATAGCTAATATACAAAAAATTCCTAACATCTCCCTCCATTGACACACCAGTAAGTACCCAAGACCTTTAATGTAACCTGTGATAATTGTTTCTTATCCAACTATGTTCTCAAAACATCCAACCCTGGGGGTCCCCAGCACTCAGACCGGTCTGGTGAGTATCTGAGCGCTCTCTCTCTATCTTTCTCTTTTTAAATTTAGTTCTAAAGCACGCATAGCTTTCTTGTGCCCTCTGTTTCTGTCATACTCATATGTCTAAATGTTATTGGGCCCTCTGTTTCTGTCATACACGTGTGTCTTAAATGTTATTAGGCCCTCTGTATCTGTCATATTTGTGTGTCTGTATGTTAATTGTTTCCCTATGGACGGACGCTTCTCCCTTGACTTAATAACATGGGACAGTTCCCTTCCCCCTTTTTAGGACAGAAGTCAAGGACATCGCTCAGAAAAATGGAGTATCTATTATCAAGGACAAATAAATCACTTTCTGTTCCTCTGAATGGCTATCAGAGGACACCCTTCATTCAAATATTATATTAAAGGTTAAAAAAGAGTGTTTTCTGACCTAGGAACGGACATCCAGACCAGATCCTATACATCGTGACCTGGAGAAATTTAATTAAAAAACCTCTCCCTTAGATAAAAGCCTCCCCCTTCCCCCTTTTTTTCACTCCTTTTTTCACAGGTGCTTGCGGCCACAGCCAAAAGAGACATCAAGCCCACCACTGAAGCTTCGGTCCCAATTCTTGTAAGGGGGGTTGGAATGGGGAGTGGGGGTTACATCTCAAGTCAGTAGATGATTTACAAAATTTGTCTGTTACAAAGACCGGAGGCCCCCATGGCTTAGTATCTCTAGAAGGTCCTGCAGGTGTGAAAACTCCCCAGAAGCTAAGTAGGGGGGGAATTTACTGCCAAGCAAACAAGCATAGATTACAGAGTTGGAGGTCAACACATTCGTTAACTCGTTCCTTATCTGAGTCAGGCCTGGGCTTAATGACTGTCTGTTCTATAATGTCAGTACTGTCGTCTGGCTATTAAATGATATCTTCTAAGTAAAAAAGAAAAAACTTTAACTTGGTTTACAACAGTAATTAAGGGAACTAATAAACTCAAAAATTTCCAGGAGGCTTATTTCAGCAATGCAATTACAACTTGTTTCAACATACAGAGGTGGCTGTGTCTGAGTCAGGCGAGCAAACAGTGTTGCAGAGGCTGAATGTAGCAAGTTAATTGATTTCTTTTTTTGGTTCTTCAGTATATACCAAAATAAATATAATTTACGATTACAGTTGGGTCCCCAAGAAAGTAAACAATCAGAGATACAGCCCATCTTAAGTCCCCAAGGGTGGCCTCAATCAAAATTATGAAAAGTAATACTTACCCTAAAAGAAAATTATTTTATGTTTTGTACGTGTCTGCCCCTCCCTTATCCTTTTGTAGTTGGGCCCAAGTGGGTCAATCACCAAAATCAAATTTACTCTTAGTTGTACCTGGTATACTATCACCAATTTTATCAACTCTAAGAGAGACACAGCTACAGATTACTCCTCCAATGTAATCTTTATTGTCATGTGTTCTCCTTACTTAATTATGCCAATCAGAATGACTGAGTCCTGATACTCCAGCTTCCGGAGCTCAAATGTTCCAACAGCTCAACAGATTCCTGACACAAAAAAGAAAATTCAGTAAAATGACTGACTACTTGTGGAAATTCTTACTGCAACCATCATTGGCTCTTCCACCACGGCATCTGTACCCCTGGCACAACCGGTGAAGACAGCTGATCATGTTAATGGACTGATTAAAATTTTTCTCAAGCTTTTTTTTTTTTTTTTTTTAAATAGATATTGATAAAAAGCTGTCAGGTTAGATGCTCTAGAGGATGCTGTTATGTATTTAAAAAGACATGTTGCCAATCTGACAGTTCAAATGCAATTGTTCTGTCATGTAAATTATCAATTCATATGTATTACTCCTTTATCCTACAATGGGACTGCTACTGAATGGTGAAAGGTTAAAAATCATATTTGGGCTATTTAAAATCATAATAATCTTAACATAGATTTACAAGATTTACAAAAAAAAATCTGTTAATTCATATAGTCATTTGTCTTTTGGTGATCCTGCTAAGGCTACAAAAGGATTTTTTTGATGCCTTAAGTATCTCCCAAGCAGTTTCTTTCTCAGATTTTCATTTGGCTTCTATTAGTCAGACACCCTGCTACTACTCTTATGCATAATCCCATTATGGGACCCCTGGTCAGTCTCTTTCTAGTAATTACCTTGGGACCATTTATATTTAATAGGCTTACTGGTTTTCTAAAGCAACAAATTGACTTCATGGCATCAAAACACATACAGGTATATTACCACAGACTTGATTTGGCTGACAGAGGCTTGGTTGAACCTGAAGGTGATGGACCTCCTTTAGGAGCTGTATAAAACTCAGATTTATGCATGCCAGCCTTGGCGTGGGGTGGGCACCAACAAGGGGTGCAGAGCTAACACTGCAGGGGGAGGACCCTATAGTCCACTTCTGAGTCCCCTGAGAAGCAAACCTGACTTGCAAGGAGGTTGGTACCATAACCATCAAAATAGACCCTGCCTCCCCTCTCCAAAAGGTACCAAGGGTCAAAATGTGGAAAACAAATATATAACCCACAAGAGGAGTCAGGCCAATGCTTCCCCTCTTTGGTTAAGGCCCATTCATCAATTGATGAAGTCCCTTATTCCTCATCTTCACGTGCCAGCCTTATCTAAAATTATAAAAGAAGGGAGGAGATGTTGGGAACCTTGAGCCAAACTGCAGCCATTTGGAGGAAAAAACTGCATCTTCTAAGTTAGATTTCAGTTTCCTGAGTGTCTGTGAAAAACTACATAACTAAGCCTTCCCAGAGACCCTACCCTGACCTGTAGATAAGAACAATGTGTAACTTAAAGACATATAAGACTGCTGTAACCCCCCTATGACCTTGTGCAAGGCACATTCCTCAGCTGGGTATCCTAGCAACCCTGCTGCTCTTAGATCTTCCCCTTTCCCCTCTCTATATATACCTCTGTATGAGTTAATAAACTCCGAGACCTTGACCAGAGGTTAGGCTTGGTCTTCTTCTTTGTGTCTGTTTGTCCCCCATACAGGATTAGCCTCCGCTCGAGCCCCTTTGTTGAACCCCGCTGGCCGAGGCAGATTCGTTTCATTTCTAAAGTAGTTTGCTTAGAAACAAAGGTCTTCACTGCCAAAAAACTGTACTGTGTGAAATAAGCTAGTTCTGTTCTCTGAATGAGTTGCTTTCCCACAAAAATGGTTGAGTGCAGGAAGTTGATACTTTCCTGGATTGTGTAAGCTTAAAAGATGTACAACTTAGTAGATTCATTTCATTTCTAAAGTAGTTTGCTGAGAATACAAACATCTTCATTGCTGAACACTGTGCTTTGTGAAATACGCTAGTTCGGGTTCTCAAAATTAGTTGCTTTCCGATGAAGACGGTTCAGTGCAGCAAGTTGATACTTTCCCGGTTTGTGTAATCTGACAACATATATTACTTAGTAGATTAATTTCATTTTAAGGTAGTTTGCTTAGTAAACAAAGTTCTTCATTTCCAAACATTGTACAGTGTGAAATAAACTAGTTCTGTTTTCGGAATGACAAGTTTTCCTACGAAGATGGTTGAGTGGAGCAAGATCAAACTTTCCTGGTTTGTGTAATCTAACAAGATATACAACTTAGGAGATTAGTTTCATTTTGAAAATAGTTTGCTTACAAAACAAAGGTCTTCATTCCCCAACAATTTACTGTGTGAAATAAGGTAGTTCTGTTCTGAGAATGAGTTGCTTTCCCACGAAGAAGGTTGAGTGCATGAAGTTGATACTTTCCTGGTTTGTGTAATGTAACAAGATGTACAACTTAGTAGATTCGTTTGATTTCCAAAGTAGTTTGCTGAGAAAACAAACATCTTCATTGCCAAAAATTGTACTTTGTGAAATAAGCTAGTTATGTTCTCGGAATGAGTTGCTTTCCCACGAAGACGGTTCAGTGCAGCAAGTTGATACTTTTCTGGTTTGTGTAATCTAACAAGATATACAACTTAGTAGATTCATTTCATTTCTAAAGTAGTTAGCTTAGAATATAAAGATCTTCATTGCTGAAAACTTAACTGTGTGAAATAAGCTAGTTCTGTTCACGGAATGAGATGCTTTCCAACCGAGACGGTTGTGTGCAGCAAGATCAAACTTTCCTGGTTTGTGTAATGTAACAAGATGTACAACTTAGTAGATTTGTTTCATTTCTAAAGTAGTTTGCTTAGAAAACAAAGATCTTCATTGCCGAAAACTGTATTGTGTGAAATAAGCTAGTTCTGTTCTCGGAATGAGTTGCTTTCCTACGAAGACAGTTGAGTGCAGCAAGTTGAAACTTTCCTGGATTGTGTAATGTAACAAGGTGTACAACATAGTAGATTCGTTTCATTTCTAAAGTAGTTTACTTAGAAAACAATGATCTTAATTTCCGAATACTGTACTTTGTGAAATAAGCTACTTCTCTTTTGGGAATGAGTTGCTTTCCCGCGAAGACGATTGAGTGCAGCAAGTTGATACTTTCCTAGTTTGTGTAATCTAAGAAGCTGTACAACTTAGTAGATTCGTTTCATTTCTAAAGTAGTTTGCTTAGAAAACAAAGATCTTCATTTCCAAATACTTTACTTTGTGAAATTAGCTACTTCTCTTCTGGGAATGAGTTGCTTTCCCACGAAGATGGTTGAGTCCAGCAAGTTAATGCTTTCCTGGTTTGTGTAATCTAACAAGATTTACAGCTTAGTAGATTCGTTTCATTTCATAGAAAACAAAGATCTTCATTGTCGAACATTCTACAGTGTGAAATAAGCTCGTTCTGTTCTCACAATGAGTTGCTTTCCTACGAAGACGGTTGAGTACAGCAAGATGATACTTTCCTGGTTTGTGTAATCTAAGAAGATGTACAACTTAGGAGATTTGTTTCATTTCTAAAGTAGTTTGCTTAACAAGAGAAGGATCTTCATTGCCAAAAACTGTACTGTGTGTAAAAAGCTAGTTCTGTTCTAGGAATGAGTTGCTGTACTATGAAGACGGTTGAGTGTAGGAAGTTCATACTTTCCTGGTATGTGAAATCTAACAAGGTGTAAAACTTAGTAGATTCATTTCATTTCTAAAGCAGTTTGCTTAAAAACAAAGGTCTTCATTGCCGAACACTGTACTGTGTGAAATATGCTAGTTCTCTTCTGGGAATGAGTTGTTTCCCATGAAGACGGTTGAGTGCAGGAAGTTGATACTTTCCTGGTTTGTGTCATCTAACAAGATGTACAACTTAGTAGATTCGTTTCATTTCTAAAGTAGTTTGCTTAGAAAACAAAGATCTTCATTGCTGAACACTGTACTTTGTGAAATAAGCTAAGTTCTGTTCTTGAAATGAGTTGCTTTCCCACTAAGATGGTTGAGTGCAGCAAGTTGATACTTTCCTGGTTTGTGTAATCTAACAAGATGTACAACTTAGTAGATTCGTTTCATTTCTAAAGTAGTTTGCTTAGAAAACAAAGATCTTCATTGCTGAACACTGTACTTTGTGTGTATAAGCTAGTTCTGTTCTTGGAATGAGTTGCTTTCCCACGAAGATGGTTGAGTGCAGCAAGTTGATTCTTTCCTGGTTTGTGTAATCTAACAAGATGTACAACTTAGTAGATTCGTTTCATTTCTGAAGTAGTTTGCTTAGAAAACAAAGATCTTCATTGCCAAACACAGTACTGTGTGAAATAAGCTAGTTCTGTTCTCAGAATGAGATGCTTTCCTACGAAGAAGGTTGAGTGCAGCAAGATCGAACTTTCCTGGTTTGTGTAATCTGACAAGATATACAACTTAGTAGATTCAGTTCATTTCTAAAGTAGTTTGCTTAGAAAACAAAGATCTTCATTGCCAAAAAATGGACTGTGTGAAATAAGCTAGTTCAGTTCTCGGAATGAGTTGCTTTCCAACCGGGACGGTTGAGTGCAGCAAGTTGATACTTTCCTGGTTAGTGTAATCTAACAAGATGTACAACTTAGTAGATTCGTTTCATTTCTAAAGTAGTCTGCTTAAAAAAGAAAGATCTTAATTGCCAAAAAACTGTACTGTGTGTAATAAGCTACTTCTATTCTCGGAATGAGTTGCTTTACTACGTAGACAGTTGAGTGTAGCAAGTTAGTACTTTCCAGGTATGTGAAATCTAACAAGATGTACAACTTAGTAGATTCGTTTAATTTCTAAAGTAGTTTGCTTAGAAAACAAAGGTCTTCATTGCCGAACACTGTACTGTGTGAAATAAGCTAGTTCTGTTCTTGGAATGAGTTGATTTCCAACAAAGAAGGTTGAGGTCAGGAAGTTGATACTTTCCTGGATTGTGTAATCTAAAAAGATGTACAACTTAGTAGATTCATTTCATTTCTAAAGTAGTTTGCTGAGAATAAAAACATCTTCATTGCTGAACACTGTACTTTGTGAAATAAGCTAGTTCTGTTCTCGAAATTAGTTGCTTTCCCACGAAGACAGTTCAGTGCAGCAAGTTGATATTTTCCTGGTTTGTGTAATCTGACAACATGTACAACTTAGTAGATTAATTTCATTTTAAAGTAGTTTGCTTAGTAAACAAAGTTCTTCATTTCCAAACATTGTACAGTGTGAAATAAGCTAGTTCTGTTCTCGGAATGACATGGTTTCCTACGAAGATGGTTGAGTTCAGCAAGATCAAACTTTCCTGGTTTGTGTAATCTAACAAGATTTACAACTTAGGATATTCGTTTCATTTTGAAAGTAGTTTGCTTAGAAAACAAAGGTCTTCATTCCCGAACAATGTACTGTGTGAAATAAGGTAGTTCTGTTCTGAGAATGAGTTGCTTTCCCACAAAGACGGTTCAGTGCAGCAAGTTGATACTTTTCTGGTTTGTGTAATCTAACAAGATATACAACTTAGTAGATTCATTTCATTTCTAAAGTAGTTTGCTTAGAAAACAAAGATCTTCATTGCCAAAAACTGTATTGTGTGAAATAAGCTCGTTCTGTTCTCGGAATGAGTTGCTTTTCTACGAAGACGGTTGAGTGAAGCAAGATCAAACTGTACTGTTTTCTGTAATATAAGAAGATGTACAACTTAGGAGATTTGTTTCATTTCTAAAGTAGTTTGCTTAAAAAAGAAAGATCTTCATTGCCGAAAACTGTACTGTATGTAATAAGCTAGTTCTGTTCTCAGAATGAGTTGCTGTACTATGAAGACGGTTGAGTGTAGCAAGTTGATACTTTCCTGCTATGTGAAATCTAACAAGATGTAAAACTTAGTAGATTCATTTTATTTGTAAAGCAGTTTGCGTAAAAAACAAAGGTCTTCATTGCCCAACACTGTACTGTGTGAAATATGCTAGTTCTCTTCTGGGAATGAGTTGTTTCCCACGAAGACGATTGATTGCAGCAAGTTGATACTTTCCTGGTTTGTGTCATCTAACAAGATGTACGAATTACTAGATTCGTGTCATTTCTAAAGTAGTTTGCTTAGAAAACAAAGGTCTTCATTGCCGAACATTGTACAGTGTGAAATAAGCTAGTGCTGTACTCGGAATGAGTTGCTTTCCTACGAAGACGGTTGAGTGCAACACGATCAAACTGTTCTGGTTTGTGTAATCTAACACGATGTACAACTTATTAGATTTGTTTCATTTCTAAAGTAATTTTCTTAAATAAAGAAAGATCTTCATTGCCGAAGACTGTACTGTGTGTAATAAGCTAGTTCTGTTCTCGGAATGACTTCCTTTAATATGAAGATGGTTAAGTGTAGCAAGTTGATACTTTCCTAGTATGTTTAATCTGACAAGATGTACAACTTAGTAGATTTGTTTCATTTCTAAAGTAGTTTGCTTAGAAAACAAAGATCTTCATTGCTGAAAACTGTACTGTGTGAAATAAGCTAGTTCTGTTCTCGGAATGAGTTGCTTTCCTATGAAGACGGTTGAGTGCAGCAAGTTGAAACTTTCCTGGATTGTGTAATCTAACAAGATGTACAACTTAGTAGATTCGTTTCATTTCTAAAGTAGTTTGCTTAGAAAACAAAGATCTTCATTGCCAAACACTGTACTGTGTGAAATAAGCTAGTTCTGTTCTCAGGAATGAATTGCTTTCCCACAAAGACTGTTGAGTGCAGCAAGTTGATACTTTCCTGGTTTGTGTAATCTAACAAGATGTACAACTTAGTAGATTCATTTCATTTCTAAAGTAGTTTGCTTAGAAAACAAAGATCTTCATTTCTGAAAACTGTACTCTGAAACATGCTGGTTCAGTTCTCGGAATGAGTTGCTTTCCCACAAAGATGGTTGAGTGCAGCAATTTGATAATTTACTGTATTGTGTAATATAAGAAGATGTACAACTTAGTAGATTCGTTTCATTTCTAAAGTAGTTTGCTTAGAAAACAAAGATCTTCATTGCCAAACATTGTACTGTGTGAAATAAGCTAGTTCTGTTCTCGGAATGAGTTGCTTTCCCATGAAGATGGTTGAGTGCAGTAAGATCAAACTCCCTGATTTGTGTAAACTAACAACATGTACAACTTAGAAGATTCGTTTCATTTGTAATCTAGTTTGCTTAGAAAACAAAGATCTTCATTGCTGAACACTGTACTTTGTGAAATAAGCTAGTTCTGTTCTGGGAATGAGTTGCTTTCCCACAAAGACAATTGAGTGCAGCAAGTTGATAGTTTCCTGGGTTGTGTAATTGAACAAGATGTAAAACTTAGTAGATTCATTTCATTTCTAAAGTAGTTTGCTTAGAAAACAAAGGTCTTCATTGCCGAACACTGTACTTTGTGAAATAAGCTAGTTCTGTTCTTGGAATGAGTTGCTTTCCTACGAAGATGGTTGAGTGCAGCAAGACCAAACTGTTCTGGTTTGTGTAATCTAACAAGATGTACAAATTAGTAGATTTGTTTCATTTCTAAAGTAGTTTTCTTAAATAAAGAAAGATCTTCATTGCTGAACATTGTACTGTGTGTAATAAGCTAATTCTGTTCTCAGAATGAGCTGCTTTAATATGAAGACGGTTGAGTGTAGAAAGTTGATACTTTCCTGGTATGTGTAATCTGACAAGATGTACAACTTAGTAGATTCGTTTCATTTCTAAAGTAGTTTGCTTAGAAAACAAAGATCTTCATTGCCTAATACTGTACTTTGTGAAATAAGCTACTTCTCTTCTGGGATTCAGTTGCTTTCCCACGAAGATGGTTCAGTGCAGCACGTTGATACTTTCCTGGTTTGTGTAATCTAAGAAGATATACAACATAGTAGATTCATTTCATTTCTACAGTAGTTTGCTTAGAAAACAAAGATCTTCATTGCTGAACACTGCACTGTGTGAAATATGCTAGTTCTGTTCTTGGAATGACTTACTTTCCCACGAAGATGTTTGACTGCAGGAAGTTGATATGTTCCTGTATTGTGTAACCTAATAAGATGCACAACGTAGAATATTCGTTTCCTTTCTAAGGTAGTTTGTTAGAAAACACAGGTCTTCATTGCCGAAAACTGTACTACGTGAAATAAGCTAGTTCTGTTCGCGGTATGAGTTGCTTTCCTACGAACACTGTTGAGTGCAGGAAGATCAAACTTTCCCGGTTTGTGCAATCAAGCAAGGTGGACAACTTAGTAGATTTGTTTCATTTCTAAAGTAGTTTGATTAGGAAACAAAGATCTTCATTGCCGAACACTGTACTGTGTGAAATAAGCTAGTTCTGTTCTCAGAATGAGTTGCTTTCCCACGGAGATGGTTGAGTGCAGGAGGTTGTTATTTTCCTGGTTTGTGTAATCTAACAAGATATACAACTTAGTAGATTCGTTTCATTTCTAAAGTAGTTTGCTTAGTGAACAAAGATCTTCATTGCCGAACACTGTACAGTGTGAAATAACCTAGTTCTGTTCTCAGAATGAGATGCTTTCCTACGAAGACGGTTGAGTGCAGCAAGTTGATACTTTACTGGTTTGTGTAATCTATCAAGATGTACATCTTCATAGATTCTTTCATTTTCTAAAGTAGTTTGCTTAGAAAACAAAGGTCTTCATTGCCAAACACTGCACTGTGTGAAATTAGCTAGTTCTGTTCTTGGAATGAGTTGCTTTCCATGAAGATGGTTGAGTGCAGGAAGTTGATACTTTCCTGGTTTGTGTAATCTAAAAAAGATGTACAACTTAGTAGATTGTTTTCATTTCTAAAGTAGTTTGCTTAGTAAACAAAGATCTTCATTTCTGAACACTATACCATGTGGAATAAGCTAGTTCTATTCTCAGAAACAGTTGCTTTCCTACATAGATGGTTGAGTGCAGCAAGTTGAAACTTTCCTGGATTGTGTAATCTAACAAGATGTACAACTTAGTAGATTCGTTCATTTCTAAAGTTGTTTGCTTAGAAAACAAAGATCTTCATTGCGAAACTGTACTGTGTGAAATAAGCTAGTTCTGTTCTCGGAATGAGTTTCTTTACTATGAAGACGGTTGACTGCAGCAAGTTGATACTTTCTTGGTTTGTGTAATTTAACAAGATTTACAACTTAGTAGATTCCTGTCATTTTTAAAGTAGTTTGCTGAGAAAACAAAGGTCTTCATTGCCAAACACTGTACTGTGTGAAATAAGCTAGTTCTGTTCTCAGAATGAGTTCCTTTCCCAAGAAGATGGTTGAGTGCAGCAAGTTGATACTTTCCTGGTTTGTGTAATATAAGAAGATGTACAACTTAGTAGATTCGTTTCATTTCTAAAGTAGTTTGCTTAGAAAACAAAGTTCTTCATTGCTGAACACTGTACTATGTGAAATAAGCTAGTTCTGTTCTCGGAATGACTTGCTTTACCACGGAGATGGTTGAGTGCAGGAAATTGATACTTTCCTGGTTTGTGTAATCTAACAAGATCTACAACTTAGTAGATTCGTTTCATTTCTAAAGTAGTTTGCTTAGAAAACAAAGATCTTCATTGCCAAACATTGTACAGTGTGAAATTAGCTAGTTCTGTTCTTGGAATGAGTTGCTTTCCTACGAAGACGGTTGAGTGCACCAAAATCAAACTGTCCTGGTTTGTGTATAATAACAAGATGTACAACTTAGTAGATTCGTTTCATTTCTAAAGTAGTTTGCTTAAAAAACAAAGATCTTCATTGCCGAACACTGTACTGTTTGAAATAAGCTAGTTCTGTTCGCGGAATGAGATGCTTTCCTACGAAGACGGTTGAGTGCAGCAAGATCAAACTTTCCTGATTTGTGCAATCTAACAAGATGTACAACTTCGTGGATTTGTTTCATTTATAAAGTAGTTTGCTTAGAAAACTAAGGTCTTCATTCCCGAACACTGTACTGTGTGAAATAAGCTACTTCTGTTCTTGGAATGAGTTGCTTTCCCACAAAGAAGGTTGAGTGCAGGAAGTTGATACTTTCCTGGATTGTGTAATTTAAGAAGATGTACAACATAGTACATTCATTTCATTTCTAAAGTAGTTTGCTGAGAAAACAAAGATCTTCTTTTCTGAACACTGTACTTTTGAAATAAGCTAGTTCTTCTCGGAATGATTTCCTTTCCCACAAAGAAGGTTGAGTGCAGCAAGTTGATACTTTCCTGGTTTGTGTAATCTAACAAGATGTACAACTTAGTAGATTTGTTTCATTTCTAAAGTAGTTTGCTTATAAAACTAAGATCTTCATTGCCAAACACTGTAGTGTGAAACAAGCTAGTTCTATTCTCGGAATGACATGCTTTCTTAAAAGACGGTTGAGTGCAGCAAGATCAAACTTCCTGGTTTGTGTAATCTAACAAGATGTACAACGTAGTAGATTCGTTTCATTTCTAAAGTAGTATGCTTACAAAACAAAGATCTTCATTGCTGAACATTGCACAGTGTGAAATAAGCTTGTTCTGTTCTAGGAATGACATGCATTCCTATGAAGACAGTTGATTGCAGCAAGATCAAACTTTCCTGGTTTGTGCAATCTAACAAGATGTAAAACTTAGTAGATTCGTTTCATTTCTAAATTAGTGTGCTTAGCAAACAAATATCTTCATTACCGAAAAGTGTACTGTGTGAAGTAAGCTAGTTCTGTTCTCGGAAGGACATACTTTCCTACGAAGACGGTTGAGTGCAACAAGATCAAACTTTCCTGGTTTGTGTAATCTAACAAGATGGACAACTTAGGATATTCGTTTCATTTCTAAAGTAGTTTACTTAGAAAACAAAGATCTTCATTGCTGAAAACTGTTCTGTGTGAAATAAGCTTGTTCTGTTCTCGGAATGAGTTGCTTTACTATGAAATTGTTTGAGTGCAGCAAGTTGATACTTTCCTGGTTTGTATAATCTAACAAGATGTACCTCTTAGTAGATTCGTTTAATTTCTAAAGTAGTTTCTTAGGAAACTAAGGTCTTCATTGCCAAACACCGTACTGTGTGAAATATGCTAGTTCTGTTCTAGCAATGAGTTGCTTTCCCACAAAGAAGGTGGAGTGCAGGAAGCTGGTACTTTCCTGGATTGTGTAATCTAACAAGAAGTACAACTTAGTAGATTCGTTTCCTTTCTAAAGTAGTTTGCTTAGAAAACAAAGGTCTACATTGCTGAACACTGTACTGTGTGAAATAAGGTCGTTCTGTTCTTGGAATAAGTTGCTTTCCCATGAAGAAGATTGAGTGAAGGAAGTTGATACTTTCCTGGGTTGTGTAATCTAAAAAGATGTACAACTTCGTAGATTTGTTTCATTTCAAAATAGTTTGCTGAGAAAACAAAGATCTTCATTGCCAAACACTGTACTTTGTGAAATAAGCTAGTTTTGTTCTTGGAATAAGTTGCTTTCCCACGAAGACAGTTCAGTGCAGCAAGTTGATACTTTCCTGGTTTGTGTAATCTAACAAGATGTACATCTTAGTAGATTCGTTTAATTTCTAAAGTAGTTTCTTAGAAAACAAAGATCTTCATTGCTGAACACTGTACTGTGTGAAATAAGCTAGTTCTGTTCTCGGAATGAGTTGCTTTCCTCCAAAGATGGATGAGTGCAGTAAGATAAACTTTCTTAGTTTGTGTAATCTAACAAGATGTACAACTTTGTAGATTCATTTCATTTCTAAAATAGTTTGCTTAGAAAACAAAGTTCTTCATCGCCGAAAACTGAACTGTGTGAAATAAGCTAGTTCTCTTTCTGAATGAGTTCCTTTACTACGAAGACGGTTGAGTGCAGCAAGTTGATACTTTCCTGGTTTTTGTAATCTAAAAAGATGTAATACTTATTAGATTCGTTTCATTTCTAAATTAGTTTGGTTATAAAACAAAGGTCTTCATTGCCGAACAGGGTACTGTGTGAAATAAGCTAGTTCTGTTCTCGGAATGAGTTGCATTCCCATGAAGACGGTTGAGTGCTGCAATTTGATAGTTTCCTGGTTTGTGTAATCTAACTAGATATACAACTTAGTAGAATCGTTTCATTTCTCAAGTAGATTGCTTAGAAAACAAAGGTCTTCAAAGCCAAAAAATGTAATGTGTGAAATAAGCTAGTTCTGTTCTCGGAATGAGTTTCTTTACTACAAAGACGGCTGAGTGTAGCAAGTTGATAGTTTCCTGGATTGTGTAATCTAACAAGATGTACAACTTAGTAGATTTATTACATTTCTAAAGTAGTTTGCTTAGAAAACAAAGTTTTCATTCCCAAACACTGTACTGTGTGAAATAAGCTAGTTCTCTTCTGGGAATGAGTTGCTTTCCCACGAACATGGTTGATTGCAGCAAGTTGATACTATCCTGGCTTGTGTAATAAAACAAGATGTACAACTTAGCAGATTCGTTTCATTTCCAAAGTAGTTTGCTTAAAAAAAGGAAGATCTTCATTGTCGAAAACTGTACTGTGTGTAATAAGCTAGATCTGTTCTCAGAATGAGTTGCTTTACTACAAAGACGGTTGAGTGTAGCAAGTTGGTACTTTCCAGGTATGTGTAATCAAACAAGATATACAACTTAGTAGATTCATTTCATTTCTAAAGTTGTTTCCTTAGAAAACCAAGGTCTTCATTGCCGAACACTGTACTGTGTGAAATAAGCTAGTTCTGTTCTTGGAATGAGTTGCTTTCCCACAATGAAAGTTGCCTGCAGGAAGTTGATAATTTCCTGGATTGTGTAAGTTAACAAGATGTACAACTTAGGAGATCCATTTCATTTCTAAAGTAGGTTGCTGAGAAAACAAAGATCTTCTTTTCTGAACACTGTACTTTGTGAAATAAGCTAGTTCTGTTCTCGGAATGAGTTGCTTTCCCACAAAGACAGTTGAGTGCAGCAAGTTGATACTTTCCTGGTTTGTGTAATCTAAAAAGATGTACAACTTAGTAGATTCGTTTCGTTTCTGAAGTAGTTTAATTAGAAAACACAGATCTTCATGGCCAAAAACTGAACTGTGTGAAATAAGCTAGTTCTGTTTTCGGAATGAGTTGCTTTACTACGAAGACGGTTGAGTGCAGCAAGATCAAACATCCCTGCTTTACGTAATCTGACAAGATGTACAACTTAGTAGATTCATTTCATTTCTAAAGTAGTTTGTTGACAAAACAAAGATCTTCATGGCCAAAGACTATACTGTGTGAAATAAGCTAGTTCTGTTTTCGGAATGAGTTGCTTTACTACAAAGACGGTTGAGTGAAGCAAGTTGATACTTTACTCGTTTGTGTAATCTATCAAGATGTACATCTTAGTAGATTCGTTTCATTACTAAAGTAGTTAGCTTGGAAACAAAGGTCTTCATTGCCAGAAACTGTACTGTGTGAAATAAGCCAGTTCTGTTCTCGGAATGAGTTGCTTTCCTACGAAGACGGTTGAGTATAGCAAGATCAAACTTTCCTGGTTTGTGTAATCTAACAAGATTTACAACTTAGTACATTTGTTTCATTTCTAAAGAAGTTTGATTAAAAGCAAAGATATTCATTGCCGAAAACTGTACTGTGTGAAATAAGCTAGTTCTGTTCTTGGAATATGTTGCTTTACTACGAAGACGTTTGAGTACAGCAAGTTTATACTTTCCTGGTTTTTGTCATCTAACAAGATGTACAACTTAGTAGATTCATTTCATTTCTAAAGAAGTTTGCATAGAAAGAAAAGATCTTCATTGCCGAACATTGTACAGTGTGAAATAAGCTAGTTATGTTCTCGGAATGAGCTGCTTTACTATGAGGATGGTTGAATGCAGCAAGTTGATACTTTCCTGGTTTTTGTCATCAAACAAGATGTACATCTTAGTAGATTCGTTTAATTTCTAAAGCAGTTTGCCTAGAAAACAAAGATCTTCATTACTGAACACTGTAGAGTGTGAAATAAGCTACTTCTGTTCTCGGAATGTGATGCTTTCCTACGAAGACGGTTGAGTGCAGCAAGATCAAACTTTCCTGGTTTGTGTAAGCTAATAAGATGTACAACTTAGTAGATTCATTTAATTGCTAAAGTAGTTTTTAGAAAACAACGGTCTTCATTGCCGAACACTGTACTGTGTGAAGTAAGCTAGTTCCATTCTTGGAATGAGTTCCTTTCCCACGAAGAAGGTTGAGGTCAGGAAGTTGATACTTTCCTGGATTGTGTAAGGTAACCGGATGAACAACGTAGTAGTTTTATTTCATTTCTAAAGTAGTTTGCTGAGAAAACAAAGATCTCCATTCCAAACACTGCACTTTGTAAAATAAGCTAGTTCTGTTCTCGAAATTAGTTGCTTTCCCACAAAGATGGTTAAGTGCAGGAAGTTGATTCTTTTCTGGTTTGTGTAATCTAAAAAGATATACAACTTAGTAGATTCATATCATTTGTAAAGCAGTTTGCTTAGAAAACAAAGAACTTCATTGCTGAAGACTGTACAGTGTGAAATAAGCTAGTTCTGTTCTCGGAATGACATGCTTTCATACAAAGACGGTTGAGTGCAGCAAGATCAAACATCCCTGGGTTGCGTAATCTAACAAGATGTACAACTTAGTAGATTCGTTTACTTTCTAAAGCAGTTTGCTGAGAAAACAAAGATCTTCATTGCCGAAAACTACTGTGTAAAATAAGCTAGTTCTGTTTTTGGAATGAGTTGCTTTACTACGAAGAAGGTTGTGTGCAGCAAGATCAAACTTTCCTGGTTTGCGTAATCTATCAAGATGTACATCTTAGTAGATTAATTTCATTTCTAAAGTAGTTTGCTTAGAAACAAAGGTCTTCATTGCCGAACAATGTACTGTGTGAAATAAGCGAGTTTTGACTTCGGAATGATTTGCTTTCCCATGAAGATGGTTGAGTGCGTGAAGTGGATACTTTCCTCGTTTGTGCAATCTAAAAAAGATGTACAACTTAGTAGATTCGTTTCATTTCTAACGAAGTTTGCTTAGAAAACAAAGATCTTCATTGCTGAACACTGTACTTTGTGAAATAAGCTAGTTCTCTTCTGGGAATGAGTTGCTTTCCCACGAACAGGGTTGAGTGCAGCAAGTTGATACTTTCCTGGTTTGTGTAATCTAAGATGATATACAACTTAGTAGATTCTCT
This sequence comes from Orientallactaga sibirica, assembly GCA_036365145.1. NCBI lineage: Eukaryota > Metazoa > Chordata > Mammalia > Rodentia > Dipodidae > Orientallactaga > Orientallactaga sibirica. Next base: position 27,749 of record JAEOAD010000564.1, on the reverse strand, counting down.
TCATTTCCAAAGTAGTTTGCTTAACAAAAGGAAGATCTTCATTGCCGAAAACTGTACTGTGTGCAATAAGCTAGTTCTGTTCTCAGAATGAGTTGCTTTACTACAAAGACGGTTGAGTGTAGCACGTTGGTACTTTACAGGTATATGGAATCTAACAAGATGTACAACTTAGTATATTCATATTATTTCTAAAGTAGTTTTCTTAGAAAACAAAGGTCTTCATTGCCGAACACTGTACTGTGTGAAATAAGCTAATTCCGTTCTTGGAATGAGTTGCTTTCCCACAAAGAAGGTTGCCTGCAGAAAGTTGATACTTTCCTGGATTGTATAAGCTAACAAGATGTACAAAGTAGTAGATTTCTTTCTCTTCTAACGTATTTTGCTTGGAAAACAAAGATCTTCATTGCCGAACACTGTACTCTGTGAAATAAGCTACTTCTGTTCTTGGAATGAGTTGCTTTCCCAAATACGGTTGAGTGGAGCAAGATGAAACTTTCCTGGTTTGTGTAATCTGAAAGATGTACAACTTAGTAGATTTGTTTAATTTCTAAAGTAGTTTGCTTAGAAAACAAAGATCTTCATTGCCAAACACTGTACTGTGTGAAATAAGCTAGTTCTGTTCTTGGAATGAGTTGCTTTCCCAGGAAGAAAGTTGAGTGCAGCAAGTTGATACTTTCCTGGTTGTGTAATCTAAAAGATGTACAACTTAGTAGATTCATTTCATTTCTAAAGTAGTTTGCTGAGAATACAAAGATCTTCATTGCCAAACACTGTAGTGTGTGAAATAAGCTAGTTCTGTTCTTGGAATGAGTTGCTTTCCCAGGAAGATGGTTGAGTGCAGCAAGTTGATACTTTCCTGGTTTGTGTAATCTAACAAGATGTACAACTTAGTAGATTCATTTCATTTCTAAAGTAGTTTGCTTAAAAAACAAAGATCTTCATTGCCAAAAACAGTACTGTGTGTAATAAGCTACTTCTGTTCTTGGAATGAGTTGCTTTACTACAAAGATGGTTGAGTGCAGCAAGTTGATACTTTCCTGGTTTGTGAAATCTAACAAGATGTACAACTTGATTGATTCATTTAATTTCTAAAGTAGTTTGCTTAGAAAACAAAGATCTTCATTGCCCAAACACTGTACTGTGTGAAATAAGCTAGTTCTGTTCTTGGAATGAGTTGCTTTCCTACAAAGATGGTTGAGTGCAGCAAGATGATACTTTCCTGGTTTGTGTAATCTAACAAGATGTACAATTTAGTAGATTCATTTCATTTCTAAAGTAGTTTGCTCAGAAAACAAAGATCTTCATTTCCAAACACTGTACTTTGTGAAATAAGCTAGTTCTGTTCTCGAATGAGTTGCTTTCCCATGAAGATGGTTAAGTGCAGCAAGTTGATACTTTCCTGGTTTGTGTAATCTAACAAGATGTACAACTTAGTAGATTCTTTTCATTTCTAAAGTAGTTTGCTTAGAAAACAAAGGTCTTCATTGCCAACACTGTACTGTGTGAAATAAGCTAGTTCTGTTCTCGGAATGAGTTGCTTTCCTATGAAGATGGTTGAGTGCAGCAAGTTGATACTTTCCTGGTTTGTGTAATCTAAAAAGATGTACAACTTAGTATATTCATTTCATTTCTAAAGTAGTTTGCTGAGAAAACAAAGATCTTCATTGCCAAAAACTGTACTTTGTGAAATAAGCTAGTTCTGTTCTTGGAATGAGTTGCTTTACTACAAAGAAGGTTGTGTGCAGCAAGATGAAACTTTCCTGGTTTGTGTAATCTAACAAGATGTACAAGTAGTAGATTCATTTCATTTCTAAAGTAGTTTGCTTAGAAAACAAAGATCTTCATTGCTGAACACTGTACTGTGTGAAATAAGCTAGTTCTGTTCTCAGAATGAGTTGGTTTCCCACAAAGATGGTTGAGTGCAGCAAGATCATACTTTCCTGGTTTGTGTAATCTAACAAGATGTACAACTTAGTAGATTCATTTCATTTCTAAAGTAGTTTTCCTTAGAAAACAAAGATCTTCATTGCCAACACTGTACTGTGTGAAATAAGCTAGTTCTGTTCTCAGAATGAGTTGCTTTCAGACGAAGATGGTTGAGTGCAGGAAGTTGATACTTTCCTGGTTTGTGTAATCTAACAAGATGTACATCTTAGTAGATTCGTTTAATTTCTAAAGCAGTTTGCTTTAGAAAACAAAGATCTTCATTGCCAAACACTGTACTGTGTGAAATAAGCTAGTTCTGTTCTCAGAATGAGTTGCTTTCCCACAAAGATGGTTGAGTGCAGCAAGTTGATACTTTCCTGGTTTGTGTAATCTAACAAGATGTACAACTTAGTAGATTCATTTCATTTCTAAAGTAGTTTGCTTAGAAAACAAAGATCTTCATTGCCAAAACACTGTACTGTGTGAAATAAGCTAGTTCTGTTCTTGGAATGAGTTGCTTTCCCATGAAGATGGTTGAGTGCAGCAAGTTGATACTTTCCTGGTTTGTGTAATCTAACAAGATGTACAACTTAGTAGATTCATTTCATTTCTAAAGTAGTTTGATTAGAAAACAAAGATCTTCATTGCCCGACACTGTACTGTGTGAAATAAGCTAGTTCTGTTCTTGGAATGAGTTGCTTTCCCACAAAGATGGTTGAGTGCAGGAAGTTGATACTTTCCTGGTTTGTGTAATCTAAAAGATGTACAACTTAGTAGATTCGTTTTCATTTCTAAAGTAGTTTGATTAGAAAACAAAGATCTTCATTGCCAAACACTGTACTGTGTGAAATAAGCTAGTTCTGTTCTTGGAATGAGTTGCTTTCCCACAAAGACGGTTGAGTGCAGCAAGTTGATACTTTCCTGGTTTGTGTAATCTAACAAGATGTACAACTTAGTAGATTTGTTTCATTTCTAAAGTAGTTTGCTTAGAAAACAAAATCTTCATTGCCGAACACTGTACTGTGTGAAATAAGCTAGTTCTGTTCTTGGAATGAGTTGCTTTCCCATGAAGAAGGTTGAGTGCAGCAAGTTGATACTTTCCTGGTTTGTGTAATCTAAAAAGATGTACAACTTAGTAGATTCGTTTCATTTCTAAAGTAGTTTGCTTAGAAAACAAACATCTTCATTGCCAAACACTGTACTTTGTGAAATAAGCTAGTTCTGTTCTTGGAATGAGTTGCTTTCCCACAAAGAAGTTTTGAGTGCAGCAAGTTGATACTTTCCTGGTTTGTGTAATCTAAAAAGATGTACAACTTAGTAGATTCATTTCATTTCTAAAGTAGTTTGCTTAGAAAACAAAGATCTTCATTGCCAAAACACTGTACTGTGTGAAATAAGCTAGTTCTGTTCTCAGAATGAGTTGCTTTCCCACGAAGACGGTTGAGTGCAGCAAGTTGATACTTTCCTGGTTTGTGTAATCTAAAAAGATGTACAACTTAGTAGATTCATTTCATTTCTAAAGTAGTTTGCTGAGAAAACAAAGATCTTCATTGCCAAAACACTGTACTGTGTGAAATAAGCTAGTTCTGTTCTCAGAATGAGTTGCTTTCCCACGAAGATGGTTGAGTGCAGCAAGTTGATACTTTCCTGGTTTGTGTAATCTAACAAGATGTACAACTTAGTAGATTCATTTCATTTCTAAAGTAGTTTGCTTAGAAAACAAAGATCTTCATTGCCAAACACTGTACTGTGTGAAATAAGCTAGTTCTGTTCTTGGAATGAGTTGCTTTCCCAAGAAGATTGGTTGAGTGCAGGAAGTTGATACTTTCCTGGTTTGTGTAATCTAAAAAGATGTACAACTTAGTAGATTCATTTCATTTCTAAAGTAGTTTGCTTAGAAAACAAAGGTCTTCATTGCTGAACACTGTACTTTGTGAAATAAGCTAGTTCTGTTCTCGGAATGACTTGCTTTCCCACAAAGATGGTTGAGTGCAGGAAGTTGATACTTTCCTGGTTTGTGTAATCTAACAAGATGTACAACTTAGTAGATTCATTTCATTTCTAAAGTAGTTTGCTTAGAAAACAAAGGTCTTCATTGCCAAACACTGTACTGTGTGAAATAAGCTAGTTCTGTTCTTGGAATGAGTTGCTTTCCCACAAAGATGGTTGAGTGCAGGAAGTTGATACTTTCTTGGTTTGTGTAATCTAACAAGATGTACAACTTAGTAGATTCGTTTCATTTCTAAAGTAGTTTGCTTAGAAAACAAAGATCTTCATTGCCAAACACTGCACTGTGTGAAATAAGCTAGTTCTGTTCTCAGAATGAGTTGCTTTCCTACAAAGATGGTTGAGTGCAGCAAGTTGATACTTTCCTGGTTTGTGTAATCTAACAAGATGTACAACTTAGTAGATTCGTTTCATTTCTAAAGTAGTTTGCTTAGAAAACAAAGATCTTCATTGCCAAACACTGTACTTTGTGAAATAAGCTAGTTCTGTTCTCAGAATGAGTTGCTTTCCTACAAAGAAGACGATTGAGTGCAGCAAGATCAAACTTTCCTGGTTTGTGTAATCTAACAAGATGTACAACTTAGTAGATTCAGTTCATTTCTAAAGTAGTTTGCTTAAAAAACAAAGATCTTCATTGCCAAAACTGTACTGTGTGAAATAAGCTAGTTCTGTTCTCAGAATGAGTTGCTTTCCCAAGAAGACGGTTGAGTGCAGCAAGTTGAAACTTTCCTGGTTTGTGTAATCTAACAAGATTACAACTTAGTAGATTCATTTCATTTCTAAAGTAGTTTGCTTAGAAAAAAAAGATCTTCATTGCCAAAAACTGTACTGTGTGAAATAAGCTAGTTCTGTTCTCAGAATGAGTTGCTTTCCTACGAAGACGGTTGAGTGCAGCAAGTTGATACTTTCCTGGTTTGTGTAATCTAACAAGATGTACAACTTAGTAGATTCATTTCATTTCTAAAGTAGTTTGCTTAGAAAACAAAGATCTTCATTGCTGAACACTGTACTGTGTGAAATAAGCTAGTTCTGTTCTCAGAATGAGTTGCTTTCCCACAAAGACGGTTGAGTGCAGCAAGTTGATACTTTCCTGGTTTGTGTAATCTAACAAGATGTACAACTTAGTAGATTCGTTTCATTTCTAAAGTAGTTTGCTTAGAAAACAAAGGTCTTCATTGCTGAACACTGTACTGTGTGAAATAAGCTAGTTCTGTTCTTGGAATGAGTTGCTTTCCCACAAAGAAGGTTGAGTGCAGCAAGTTGATACTTTCCTGGTTTGTGTAATCTAACAAGATGTACAACTTAGTAGATTCGTTTCATTTCTAAAGTAGTTTGCTTAGAAAACAAAGATCTTCATTGCCAAACACTGTACTGTGTGAAATAAGCTAGTTCTGTTCTCGGAATGAGTTGCTTTCCCACGAAGACGGTTGAGTGCAGCAAGTTGAAACTTTCCTGGTTTGTGTAATCTAACGAGATGTACAACTTAGTAGATTCGTTTCATTTCTAAAGTAGTTTGATTAGAAAACAAAGATCTTCATTGCCAAACACTGTACTGTGTGAAATAAGCTAGTTCTGTTCTTGGAATGAGTTGCTTTCCCACGAAGACGGTTGAGTGCAGCAAGTTGATACTTTCCTGGTTTGTGTAATCTAACAAGATGTACAACTTAGTAGATTCGTTTCATTTCTAAAGTAGTTTGCTTAGAAAACAAAGATCTTCATTGCCGAACACTGTACTTTGTGAAATAAGCTAGTTCTGTTCTTGGAATGAGTTGCTTTCCCACTAAGACGGTTGAGTGCAGCAAGTTGATACTTTCTTGGTTTGTGTAATCTAACAAGATGTACAACTTAGTAGATTCATTTCATTTCTAAAGTAGTTTGCTTAGAAAACAAAGATCTTCATTGCCAAACACTGTACTGTGTGAAATAAGCTAGTTCTGTTCTCGGAATGAGTTGCTTTCCCACGAAGACGGTTGAGTGCAGCAAGTTGATACTTTCCTGGTTTGTGTAATCTAACAAGATGTACAACTTAGTAGATTCGTTTCATTTCTAAAGTAGTTTGCTTAGAAAACAAAGATCTTCATTGCAGAACACTGTACTTTGTGAAATAAGCTAGTTCTGTTCTTGGAATGAGTTGCTTTCCCACGAAGATGGTTGAGTGCAGCAAGTTGATACTTTCCTGGTTTGTGTAATCTAACAAGATGTACAACTTAGTAGATTCATTTCATTTCTAAATTAGTTTGCTTAGAAAACAAAATCTTCATTGCCAAACACTGTACTGTGTGAAATAAGCTAGTTCTGTTCTCGGAATGAGTTGCTTTCCCACTAAGATGGTTGAGTTCAGGAAGTCGATACTTTCTTGGATTGTATAATCTAACACGATGTACAACTTAGTAGATTCATTTCTTTTCTAAAGTAGTGTGCTTAGAAAACAAAGGTCTTCATTGCTGAATACTGTACTGTGTGAAATAAGCTAGTTCTGTTCTCAGAATGAGTTCCTTTTCCACGAAGATGGTTGAGTACTGGAAGTTGATACTATCCTAGATTGTGTAATCTAACAAGATGTACAACTTAGTAGATTCTTTTCATTTCTAAAGTAGTTTGCTTAGAAAAAATGTCTTCATTGCAGAACACTGTACTTTGCGAAATAAGGTACTTCTGTTCTTGGAATGAGTTGCTTTCCCATGAAGATGGTTGAGTGCAGCAAGTTGCTACTTTCCTGGTTTATGTAATCTAACAAGATGTACAACTTAGTAGATTCGTTTCATTTCTAAAGCAGTTTGCTTAGAAAAGAAAGGTCTTCCTTGCCAAACACTGTACTGTGTGAAATAAGCTAGTTCTGTTCTGGGAATGAGTTGCTTTCCCACGAAGCAGGTTGATTGCAGGAAGTTGATACTTTCCTGGTTTGTGTAATCTAAAAGATGTACAACTTAGTAGATTCGTTTCATTTCTAAAGTAGTTTGCTTAGAAAACAAAGATCTTCATTTCTGAAACTGTACTTTGTGAAATAAGCTAGTTCTGTTCTCGGAATGAGTTGCTTTCCTAAAAGATGGTTGAGTGCAGCAAGTTGTTACTTTCCTGGTTTGTGTAATCTAACAAGATGTACAACTTAGTAGATTCATTTCATTTCTAAAGTAGTTTGCTTAGAAAACAAAGATCTTCATTGCCGAACACTGTACTGTGTGAAATAAGCTAGTTCTGTTCTCGGAATGAGTTGCTTTCCTACGAAGACTGTTGAGTGCAGCAAGTTGATACTTTCCTGGTTTGTGTAATCTAACAAGATGTACAACTTAGTAGATTCGTTTCATTTCTAAAGTAGTTTGCTTAGAAAACAAAGATCTTCATTGCCAAACACTGTACTGTGTGAAATAAGCTAGTTCTGTTCTCAGAATGAGTTGCTTTCCCACGAAGATGGTTGAGTGCAGCAAGTTGATACTTTCCTGGTTTGTGTAATCTAACAAGATGTACAACTTAGTAGATTCATTTTCATTTCTAAAGTAGTTTGCTTAGAAAACAAAGATCTTCATTGCCAAACACTGTACTGTGTGAAATAAGCTAGTTCTGTTCTCGGAATGAGTTGCTTTCCTACGAAGACGGTTGAGTGCAGCAAGATCAAACTTTCCTGGTTTGTGTAATCTAACAAGATGTACAACTTAGTAGATTCATTTCATTTCTAAAGTAGTTTGCTTAGAAAACAAAGATCTTCATTGCCGAACACTGTACTGTGTGAAATAAGCTAGTTCTGTTCTCAGGAATGAGTTGCTTTCCTAAGAAAGACTGTTGAGTGCAGCAAGTTGATACTTTCCTGGTTTGTGTAATCTAACAAGATGTACAACTTAGTAGATTCATTTCATTTCTAAAGTAGTTTGCTTAGAAAACAAAGATCTTCATTGCCGAACACTGTACTGTGTGAAATAAGCTAGTTCTGTTCTCGGAATAAGTTGCTTTACCATAAAGACAGTTGAGTGCAGCAAGTTGATACTTTCCTGGTTTGTGTAATCTAACAAGATGTACAACTTAGTAGATTCATTTCATTTCTAAAGTAGTTTGCTTAGAAAACAAAGATCTTCATTGCCAACACTGTACTGTGTGAAATAAGCTAGTTCTGTTCTCGAATGAGATGCTTTCCTACGAAGACTGTTGAGTGCAGCAAGATGAAACTTTCCTGGTTTGTGTAATCTAACAAGATGTACAACTTAGTAGATTCGTTTCATTTCTAAAGTAGTTTGCTTAGAAAACAAAGATCTTCATTGCCAAACACTGTACTGTGTGAAATAAGCTAGTTCTGTTTTCAGAATGAGTTGCTTTCCCACTAAGATTGTTGAGTGCAGCAAGTTGATACTTTCCTGGTTTGTGTAATCTAACAAGATGTACAACTTAGTAGATTCGTTTCATTTCTAAAGTAGTTTGCTTAGAAAACAAAAGATCTTCATTGCCAAAACTGTACTGTATGAAATAAGCTAGTTCTGTTCTCAGAATGAGTTGCTTTCCTGAAAGATTGTTGAGTGCAGCAAGTTGATACTTTCCTGGTTTGTGTAATCTAACAAGATGTACAACTTAGTAGATTCATTTCATTTCTAAAGTAGTTTGCTTAGAAAAAAAAAGATCTTCATTGCTGAACACTGTACTGTGTGAAATAAGCTAGTTCTGTTCTCAGAATGAGTTGCTTTCCTATGAAGATGGTTGAGTGCAGCAAGATCAAACTTTCCTGGTTTGTGTAATCTAACAAGATGTACAACTTAGTAGATTCGTTTCATTTCTAAAGTAGTTTGATTAGAAAACAAAGATCTTCATTGCCAAAACTGTACTGTGTGAAATAAGCTAGTTCTGTTCTCGGAATGAGTTGCTTTCCTATGAAGACAGGTTGAGTGCAGCAAGTTGATACTTTCCTGGTTTGTGTAATCTAACAAGATGTAAAACTTAGTAGATTCGTTTCATTTCTAAAGTAGTTTGCTTAGAAAACAAAGATCTTCATTGCCGAACACTGTACTGTGTGAAATAAGCTAGTTCTGTTCTTGGAATGAGTTGCTTTCCTACAAAGACGGTTGAGTGCAGCAAGTTGAAACTTTCCTGGTTTGTGTAATCTAACAAGATGTACAACTTAGTAGATTCGTTTCATTTCTAAAGTAGTTTGCTTAGAAAACAAAGATCTTCATTGCTGAACACTGTACTGTGTGAAATAAGCTAGTTCTGTTCTCTCGAATGAGTTGCTTTCCCACGAAGAAGGTTGAGTGCAGCAAGTTGATACTTTCCTGGTTGTGTAATCTAACAAGATGTACAACTTAGTAGATTCATTTCATTTCTAAAGTAGTTTGCTTAGAAAACAAAGATCTTCATTGCTGAACACTGTACTGTGTGAAATAAGCTAGTTCTGTTCTTGGAATGAGTTGCTTTCCCACGAAGACAGTTGAGTGCAGCAAGTTGATACTTTCCTGGTTTGTGTAATCTAACAAGATGTACAACTTAGTAGATTCATTTCATTTCTAAAGTAGTTTGCTTAGAAAACAAAGATCTTCATTGCCAAACACTGTACTGTGTGAAATAAGCTAGTTCTGTTCTCGGAATGAGTTGCTTTCCCACGAAGACAGTTGAGTGCAGCAAGTTGATACTTTCCTGGTTTGTGTAATCTAACAAGATGTACAACTTAGTAGATTCGTTTCATTTCTAAAGTAGTTTGCTTAGAAAACAAAGATCTTCATTGCCAAACACTGTACTGTGTGAAATAAGCTAGTTCTGTTCTCGAATGAGTTGCTTTCCCAACGAAGATGGTTGAGTGCAGCAAGTTGATACTTTCCTGGTTTGTGTAATCTAACAAGATGTACAACTTAGTAGATTTGTTTCATTTCTAAAGTAGTTTGCTTAGAAAACAAAGATCTTCATTGCCGAACACTGTACTTTGTGAAATAAGCTAGTTCTGTTCTCGGAATGAGTTGCTTTCCTACGAAGATGGTTGAGTGCAGCAAGTTGATACTTTCCTGGTTTGTGTAATCTAACAAGATGTACAACTTAGTAGATTCGTTTCATTTCTAAAGTAGTTTGCTTAGAAAACAAAGATCTTCATTTGCAGAAAACTGTACTGTGTGAAATAAGCTAGTTCTGTTCTCAGAATGAGTTGCTTTCCTACGAAGATGGTTGAGTGCAGCAAGTTGATAATTTCCTGGTTTGTGTAATCTAACAAGATGTACAACTTAGTAGATTCTTTTCATTTCTAAAGTAGTTTGCTTAGAAAACAAAGATCTTCATTGCCAAACACTGTACTGTGTGAAATAAGCTAGTTCTGTTCTCGGAATGAGTTGCTTTCCCATAAACAAGGTTGAGTGCAGGAAGTTGATACTTTCCTGGTTTGTGTAATCTAACAAGATGTACAACTTAGTAGATTCTTTTCATTTCTAAAGTAGTTTGCTTAGAAAACAAAGATCTTCATTTGCTGAAAACTGTACTGTGTGAAATAAGCTAGTTCTCTTCTCAGAATGAGTTGCTTTCCCACGAAGACGGTTGAGTGCAGCAAGTTGATACTTTCCTGGTTTGTGTAATCTAACAAGATGTACAACTTAGTAGATTCGTTTTATTTTTAAAGTAGTTTGCTTAGAAAACAAAGATCTTCATTGCCAAACACTGTACTGTGTGAAATAAGATAGTTCTGTTCTCGGAATGAGTTGCTTTCCTATGAAGACAGTTGAGTGCAGCAAGTTGATACTTTCCTGGTTTGTGTAATCTAACAAGATGTACAACTTAGTAGATTCATTTCATTTCTAAAGTAGTTTGCTTAGAAAAAAAAGATCTTCATTGCTGAACAACTGTACTGTGTGAAATAAGCTAGTTCTGTTCTCGGAATGAGTTGCTTTCCTACAGAGACTGTTGAGTGCAGCAAGATCAAACTTTCCTGGTTTGTGTAATCTAACAAGATGTACAACTTAGTAGATTCATTTCATTTCTAAAGTAGTTTGCTTAGAAAACAAAGATCTTCATTGACTGAACACTGTACTGTGTGAAATAAGCTAGTTCTGTTCTCGGAATGAGTTGCTTTACTGCAAAGATGGTTGAGTGCAGCAAGTTGATACTTTCCTGGTTTGTGTAATCTAACAAGATGTACAACTTAGTAGATTCATTTCATTTCTAAAGTAGTTTGCTTAGAAAACAAAGGTCTTCATTACTGAACACTGTACTGTGTGAAATAAGCTAGTTCTGTTCTCGGAATGAGTTGCTTTCCTACAGAGATGGTTGAGTGCAGCAAGATGATACTTTCCTGGTTTGTGTAATCTAACAAGATGTACAACTTAGTAGATTCATTTCATTTCTAAAGTAGTTTGCTTAGAAAACAAAGATCTTCATTGCCAAAACTGTACCGTGTGAAATAAGCTACTTCTGTTCTCAAAATGAGTTGCTTTACTACGAAGATGGTTGAGTGCAGCAAGTTGATACTTTCCTGGTTTGTGTACCTAACAAGATGTAAAACTTAGAAGATTCATTTCATTTCTAAAATATTTTGCTTAGAAAACAAATGTCTTCATTACTGAACACTGAACTGTGTGAAATAAGCTAGTTCAGTTGTGGGAATGAGTTGCTTTCCCACGAAGACGGTTGAGTGCAGCAAGTTGATACTTTCCTGATTTGTTTAATCTAACAATATGTACAACTTAGTACATTCTTTTTATTTCTAAAGTAGTTTGCTTAGAAAACAAAGATATTCATTTCCAAACACTGACCGTGTGAAATAAGCTAGTTCTGTTCTCAGAATGAGTACCTTTCCTACAAAGATGGTTGAGTGCAGCAAGTTGATACTTTCCTGGTTTGTGTAATCTAACAATATGTACAACTTAGTAGATTCATTTCATTTCTAAAGTAGTTTGCTTAGAAAACAAAGATCTTCATTGCCGAACACTGTACTGTGTGAAATAAGCTAGTTCTGTTCTCGGAATGAGTTGCTTTCCTACGAAGACAGTTGAGTGCAGCAAGATGAAACTTTCCTGGTTTGTGTAATCTAACAAGATGTACAACTTAGTAGATTCGTTTCATTTCTAAAGTAGTTTGCTTAGAAAAACAAAGATATTCATTGCCCAAACACTATACTGTGTGAAATAAGCTAGTTCTGTTCTCAAATGAGTAGCTTTCCTACGAAGACGGTTGAGTGCAGCAAGCTTGATACTTTCCTGGTTTGTGTAATCTAACAAAATGTACAATTTAGTAATTTCATTTCATTTCTAATGTAGTTTGCTTAGAAAACAAAGATCTTCATTGCAGATCACTGTACTGTGTGAGATAAGCTAGTTCTATTTCGAATGAGTTGCTTTACTACGAAGACTGTTGAGTGCACCAAGATCAAACTTTCCTGGTTTGTGTAATCTAACAAGATGTATAAAGTAGTAGATTCGTTTCATTTCTAAAGCAGTTTGCTTAGAAAACAAAGCTCTTCATTGCCGAACACTGTGCCGTGTGAAATAAGCTATTTCTGTTCACGGAATGAGATGCTTTCCTGCGAAGACGGTTGAGTGCAGCAAGATCAAACTTTCCTGGTTTGTGAAATGTAAGAAGATGTACAACTTAGTACAATCGTTTCAGTTATAAAGTAGTTTTCTTAGAAAACAAAGGCTTTCATTCCCAAACACTGTACTGTGTGAAATAAGCTAGTTCCATTCTTGGAATGACTTGCTCTCCCACGAACAAGATTGAGTGTAGGAAGCTGATACTTTCCTGCATTGTGTAATCTAACAAGATGTACAACTTAGTAGATTCGTTTCATTTCTAATGTAGTTTGCTTTGAAAACAAAGATCTCCATTGGCGAACATTGTACAGTGTGAAAAAAGCTGGTTCTGCTCTCGGAATGACATGCTTTCCTACAAAGACGGTTGAGTGCAGCAAAATCAAACTTTCCTGGTTTGTGTAATCTAAAAATATCTACAAATTAGTAGATTCGTTATATTTCTAAAGTAGTTTGCTTAGAAATAAAGGTAATCATTGCCCAACACTGTACTATGTGAAATGAGCTAGTTCGCTTCTCGGAATGAGTTGCTTTACCACGAAGATGGTTGCATGCAGGGAGTTGATACTTTGCTGGATTGTGGAATCTAACAAGATATGCAGCTTAGTAGATATGTTTCATTTCTAAAGTAGTTTGCTTAGAAAACAAAGATGTTCATTGCCGAACACTGTACTTTGTCAAATAAGCTAGTTCTTTTCTGGGAATGAGTTGCATTACCACGAACACGGTTGAGTGCAGCAAGTTAATACTTTCTTGGTTTGTGTAATCTAACAAGATGTACAACTTAGTAGATTCGTTTCATTTCTAAAGTAGTTCACTTAGAAAACAAAGATCTACATTGCTGGAAACTGTACAGTGTGAAATAAGCTAGTTCTAATCTCGGAATGAGTTGCTTTCCTATGAAGACAGTTGAGTGCAGCAAGATCAAACGTTCCTGGTTTGTGTAATCTACCAAGATGTACAACTTAATAGATTCGTTTCATTTCAAAGGAGGTTGCTTAAAAAACAAAGATCTTCATTGCCAAAAAATGTACTGTGTGAAATAAGCTAGTTCACTTCTCGAAATGAGTTGCTTTCCTATGAAGACAGGTGAGTGCAGCAAGTTGAAACTTTCCTGGATTGTGTTATCTAACAAGATGTACAACGTAGTATAATAGTTTCATTTCTAAAGTAGTTTTCTTAGAAAAGAAAAATCTTCTTTGCCAAAAATATTCTGTGTGAAATAAGCTATTTCTGTTCTCACAATGAGTTGCTTTCCCATGAACACGGTTGAGCGCAGCAAGTTGATATTTTCCGTGTTTGTGTAATCTAACAAGATGTACAGCTTAGTAGATTCGTTTCATTTCTAAAGTAGTTTGCTTAGAAAACAAAAATCTTCATTGCCGAACACTGTACTTTGTGAAATAAGCTAGTTCTCTTCTGGGAATTAGTTGCATTCCCACGAAGACGGTTGAGTGCAGCAAGTTGATACTGTCCTGGTTTGTGTAATGTAACAATATGTACAACTTCTTAGATTCGTTTCATTTCTAAAGTAGTTTGGTAAGAAAACAATGATCTTCATTGCCGAACACTGTACAGTGTGAAATAAGCTGGTTGTGTTCTAGGAATGAGTTGCTTTCCTATGAAGACGGTTGAGTGCAGCAAGTTGAAACTTTCCTGGATTGTGTAATCTAAGAAGATGTACAACTTCTTAGATTCGTTTCATTTCTAAAGTAGATTGCTTAAAAAACAAAAATCTTCATTGCCGAAAACTGTATCGTTTGAAATAAGCTAGTTCTGTTCTCGAAATGAGTTGCTTTACTACGAAGATGGTTGAGTGCAGCAAGTTGATACTTTCCTGGTGTTTGTAATCTAACAAGATGTACAACTTAGTAGATTCATTTCATTTCTAAAGTAGTTTGCTTAGAAAACAAAGTTCTTCATTGCCAAACACTGTACTGTGTGAAATAAGCTACTTCTGTTCTCGGAATGAGTTGCTTTACTACGAAGACAGTTGAGTGCAGCAAGTTGTTACTTTCCTGGTTTGTGTAATCTAACAAGATGTACAACTTAGTAGATTTGTTTCATTTCTAAAGTAGTTTGTTTACAAAACAAAGATCTTCATTGCCCAACACTGTACTGTGTGAAATAAGCTAGTTCTGTTCTCAGAATGAGTTGCTTTCCTACAAAGACGGTTGAGTGCAGCAAGTTGATACTTTCTTGGTTTGTGTAATCTAACAAGATGTACAACTTAGTAGATTTGTTTCATTTCTAAAGTAGTTTGCTTAGAAAACAAAGATCTTCATTTCTGAACACTGTACAGTGTGAAATAAGCTAGTTCTGTTCTCGGAATGAGTTGCTTTCCTACGAAGACCGTTGAGTGCAGCAAGATCAAACTTTCCTGGTTTGTGTAATCTAACAAGATGTACAACTTAGTAGATTCATTTCATTTCTAAAGTAGTTTGCTTAGAAAACAAAGATCTTCATTGCTGAACACTGTACTGTGTGAAATAAGCTAGTTCTGTTCTCGGAATGAGTTGCTTTCCCACTAAGATGGTTGAGTGCAGCAAGTTGATACTTTCCTGGTTTGTGTAATCTAAGAAGATGTACAACTTAGTAGATTCATTTCATTTCTAAAGTAGTTTGCTTAGAAAACAAAGATCTTCATTGCTGAACACTGTACTGTGTGAAATAAGCTAGTTCTGTTCTCGGAATGAGATGCTTTCCTATGAAGACGGTTGAGTGCAGCAAGATCAAACTTTCCTGGTTTGTGTAATCTAACAAGATGTACAACTTAGTAGATTTGTTTCATTTCTAAAGTAGTTTGCTTAGAAAACAAAGATCTTCATTGCCAAACACTGTACTGTGTGAAATAAGCTAGTTCTGTTCTCTGAATGAGTTGCTTTCCTTCTGAAGATGGTTGAGTGCAGCAAGTTGAAACTTTCCTGGTTTGTGTAATCTAACAAGATGTACAACTTAGTAGATTCATTCATTTCTAAAGTAGTTTGCTTAGAAAACAAAGATCTTCATTGCCAAACACTGTACTGTGTGAAATAAGCTAGTTCTGTTCTCGGAATGAGTTGCTTTCCTATGAAGACACGGTTGAGTGCAGCAAGATCAAACTTTCCTGGTTTGTGTAATCTAACAAGATGTACAACTTAGTAGATTAATTTCATTTCTAAAGTAGTTTGCTTAGAAAACAAAGATCTTCATTGCCAAAATCTGTACTGTGTGACATAAGCTAGTTCTGTTCTCGGAATGAGTTGCTTTCCCACGAAGATGGTTGAGTGCAGCAAGTTGATACTTTCCTGGTTTGTGTAATCTAACAAGATGTACAACTTAGTAGATTCATTTCATTTCTAAAGTAGTTTGCTTAGAAAACAAAGATCTTCATTGCCAAACACTGTACTTTGTGAAATAAGCTAGTTCTGTTCTCGAATGAGTTGCTTTCCCATGAAGATGGTTGAGTGCAGGAAGATCACACTTTCCTGGTTTGTGTAATCAAACAAGATGTACAACTTTGTAGATTCATTTCATTTCTAAAGTAGTTTGCTTAGAAAACAAAGATCTTCATTGCCAAACACTGTACTGTGTGAAATAAGCTAGTTCTGTTCTCAGAATGAGTTGCTTTCCAAGAAGATGGTTGAGTGCAGGAAGTTGATACTTTCCTGGTTTGTGTAATCTAACAAGATGTACAACTTAGTAGATTCGTTTCATTTCTAAAGTAGTTTGCTTAAAAACAAAGATCTTCATTGTGGAACACTGTACTTTGTGAAATAAGCTAGTTCTGTTCTCGGAATGAGTTGCTTTCCTACAAAGATGGTTGAGTGCAGCAAGTTGATACTTTCCTGGTTTGTGTAATCTAACAAGATGTACAACTTAGTAGATTCGTTTCATTTATAAAGTATTTTGCTTAGAAAACAAAGATCTTCATTTCCCAAAACTGTACTGTGTGAAATAAGCTAGTTCTGTTCTTGGAATGAGTTGCTTTACTATGAAGACGGTTGAGTGCAGCAAGTTGATACTTTCTTGGTTTGTGTAATCTAACAAGATGTACAACTTAGTAGATTCGTTTCATTTCTAAAGTAGTTTGCTGAGAAAACAAATTCTTCATTGCCAAACACTGTACTGTGTGAAATAAGCTAGTTCTGTTCTCAGAATGAGTTGCTTTAATATGAAGATGGTTGAGTGCAGCAAGATGAAACTTTCCTGGTTTGTGTAATCTAACAAGATGTATAACTTAGTAGATTTGTTTCATTTCTAAAGTAGTTTGCTTAGAAAACAAAGATCTTCATTGCCAAACACTGTACTGTGTGAAATAAGCTAGTTCTGTTCTCAGAATGAGTTGCTTTATTATGAAGATGGTTGAGTGCAGCAAGTTGATACTTTCCTGGTTTGTGTAATCTAACAAGATGTACAACTTAGTAGATTCATTTTCTTTCTAAAAGTAGTTTGCTTAGAAAACAAAGATCTTCATTGCCAAACACTGTACAGTGTGAAATAAGCTAGTTCTGTTCTTGGAATGAGTTGCTTTCCCAAGAAGACGGTTGAGTGCATTAAAATGAAACTTTCCTGGTTTGTGTAAATCTAACAAGATGTACAACTTAGTAGATTCGTTTCATTTCTAAAGTAGTTTGCTTAGAAAAAAAAAAAGATCTTCATTGCCGAACACTTTACTGTGTGAAATAAGCTAGTTCTGTTCTTGGAATGAGATGCTTTCCTACAAAGACTGTTGAGTGCAGCAAGATCAAACTTTCCTGGTTTGTGTAATCTAACAAGATGTACAACTTAGTAGATTTGTTTCATTTCTAAAGTAGTTTGCTTAGAAACAAAGATCTTCATTGCCTAACACTGTACTGTGTGAAATAAGCTAGTTCTGTTCTTGGAATGAGTTGCTTTCCTACAAAGAAGGTTGAGTGCAGGAAGTTGATACTTTCCTGGATTGTGTAATCTAACAAGATGTACAACTTAGTAGATTCATTTCATTTCTAAAGTAGTTTGCTTAGAAAACAAAGATCTTCACTGCTGAACACTGTACTTTTTGAAATAAGCTAGTTCTGTTCTTTGAATGAGTTGCTTTCCCACAAAGATGGTTGAGTGCAGTAACATGAAACTTTCCTGGTTTGTGTAATCTAACAAGATGTACAACTTAGTAGATTCATTTCATTTCTAAAGTAGTTTGCTTAGAAAACAAAGATCTTCATTGCCAAAACTGTACTGTGTGAAATAAGCTAATTTCTATTCTCGGAATGAGTTGTTTTCCTATGAAGATGGTTGAGTGCAGCAAGTTGAAACTTTCCTGGTTTGTGTAATCTAACAAGATGTACAACTTAGTAGATTCATTTCATTTCTAAAGTAGTTTGCTTAGAAAACAAAGATCTTCATTGCCAAACACTGTACTGTGTGAAATAAGCTAGTTCTATTCTTGGAATGAGTTGCTTTCCCACGAAGAAGGTTGAGTGCAGCAAGTTCATACTTTCCTGGTTTGTGTAATCTAACAAGATGTACAACTTAGTAGATTCATTTCATTTCTAAAGTAGTTTGCTTAGAAAAAAAAATCTTCATTGCCAAACACTGTACTGTGTGAAATAAGCTAGTTCTGTTCTTGGAATGAGTTGCTTTCCCAAGAAGAATGTTGAGTGCAGGAAATTGATACTTTCCTGGTTTGTGTAATCTAACAAGATGTACAACTTAGTAGATTTGTTTCATTTATAAAGTAGTTTGCTTAGAAAACAAAGGTCTTCATTGCCAAACACTGTACTGTGTGAAATAAGCTAGTTCTGTTCTTGGAATGAGTTGCTTTCCCACAAAGAAGGTTGAGTGCAGCAAGTTGATACTTTCCTGGTTTGTTTAATCTAACAAGATATACAACTTAGTAGATTTGTTTCATTTCTAAAGTAGTTTGCTTAGAAAACAAAGATCTTCATTTCCAAAAACTGTACTGTGTGAAATAAGCTAGTTCTGTTCTCGGAATGAGTTGCTTTACTACAAAGACTGTTGAGTGCAGCAAAATTGAAACTTTCCTGGTTTGTGTAATTAACAAGATGTAAAACTTAGTAGATTGGTTTCATTTCTAAAGTAGTTTGCTTAGAAAATAAAGGTCTTCATTGTTTTAACTCTGTACTGTGTGAAATAAGCTAGTTCTGTTCTCTGAATGAGTTGCTTTACTACAAATACAGTTTGGTTTGAGCAAGTTGATATGCTTTCCTAGTTTGTGTAATGTAACTGATGTAACTAGTTCTTTTATATTAGTTTCATTTCTAAAGTAGTTTGCTTAGAAAATAAAGGTCTTCATTTCTCTCCACTGTACTGTGTGAAATAAACTAGTTCTGTTCTTGGAATGAGTTGCTTCCCTGGATCTGTAAGGTTGAGTGCAGCAAGATGATAACTTTCCTGGTTTGTGTAATCTAACAAGATGTACAACTTAGTAGATTCTGTTTCATTTCTAAAGTAGTTTGCTTAGAAAACAAAGATCTTCATTTCTGAACACTGTACAGTGTGAAATAAGCTAGTTCTGTTCTTGGAATGAGTTGCTTTCCCCTATGAAGACGGTGAGTGCAGCAAGTTGATACTTTCCTGGTTTGTGTAATCTAACAAGATGTACAACTTAGTAGATTTGTTTCATTTCTAAAGTAGTTTGCTTTAGAAAACAAAGATCTTCATTGCTGAACACTGTACAGTGTGAAATAAGCTAGTTCTGTTCTTGGAATGAGTTGCTTTCCTAAAAGACAGTTGAGTGCAGCAAGTTCATACTTTCCTGGTTTGTGTAATCTAACAAGATGTACAACTTAGTAGATTCTTTTCATTTCTAAAGTAGTTTGCTTAGAAAACCAAGATCTTCATTGCTAAAAACTGTACTGTGTGAAATAAGCTAGTTCTGTTCTCAGAATGAGTTGCTTTCCTATGAAAACGGTTGAGTGCAGCAAGTTCATACTTTAATGGTTTGTGTATTCTAACAAGATGTACAACTTAGTAGATTCCTTTCATTTCTAAAGTAGTTTGCTTAAAAAACAAAGATCTTCATTGCCGGAAACTGTACTGTGTGAAATAAGCTAGTTCTGTTCTCGGAATGAGTTGCTTTACTCCAAAACGGTTGAGTGCAGCAAGTTGATACTTTCCTGGTTTGTGTAATCTAACAAGATGTACAACTTAGTAGATTCGTTTCATTTCTAAAGTAGTTTTGCTTAGAAAACAAAGATCTTCATTGCCGAAAACTGTACTGTGTGAAATAAGCTAGTTCTGTTCTTGGAATGAGTTGCTTTCCTAAGAACACGGTTGAGTGGAGCAAGTTGAAAATTTCCTGGATTGTGTAATCTAACAAGCTGTACAACTTAGTAGATTCGTTTCATTTCTAAAGTAGTTTGCTGTAGAAAACAAAGATCTTCATTGCTGAACAATGTACTGTGTGAAATAAGATAGTTCTGTTCTTGGAATGAGTTGCTTTCCCAAGAACAATGTTGAGTGCAGGAAGTTGATACTTTCCTCATTTGTGTAATCTAACAAGATGTACAACTTAGTAGATTCGTTTCATTTCTAAAGTAGTTTGTTTAGAAAACAATGATCTTCATTTCTGAAAACTGTACTGTGTGAAATAAGCTAGTTCTGTTCTTGGAATGAGTTGCTTTACTACAAAGAATGTTGAGTGCAGCAAGTTGATACTTTCCTGGTTTGTGTAATCCAACAAGATGTACAACTTAGTAGATTCGTTTCATTTCTAAAGTAGTTTGTTTAAAAAAATCAAAGATCTTCATTTCTGAAAAATTGTACTGTGTGAAATAAGCTAGTTCTCTTCTCGGAATGATTTCCTTTACTCCAAAGACGATTGAGTGCAGCAAGGTCATACTTTCCTGCTTTGTGTATTCTAACAAGATGTACAACTTAGTAGATTCATTTCATTTCTAAACTAGTTTGCTTAGAAAAGAAAGATCTTCATTTCCGAACACTGTACTGTGCGAAATAAGCTAGTTGTGTTCTCAGAATGAGTTGCTTTCCCACAAAAACGGTTGAGTACAGCAAGTTGATACTTTCCTGGTTTGTAAAATCTAACAAGATGTACAACTTAGTAGGTAAGTTTCATTTCTAGAGTAGTTTGCTTAGAAAACAAAGATCTTTATTGACCAACACTGTACTGTGCGAAATAAGCTAGTTGTGTTCTCAGAATGAGTTGCTTTACCACAAAATAGGTTGAGTGCAGGAAATTGATACTTTTCTGGTTTGTGTAATATAACGAGTTATACAACTTAGTATATTCGTTTCATTTCTAAATTACTATGCTTAGAAACAAAGATCTTCATTGCCAAACACTGTACCATGTGAAATAAGCTAGTTCTGTTCTTGGAATGAGTTGCTTTCCTATGAAGACGGTTGAGTGCAGTAAGTTGATACTTTCCTGGTTTGTGCAATGTAACAAGAAAAACAACTTAGTAGATATGTTTCATTTCTAAGTAGTTTGTTAGAAAACAAAGATCTTCATTGCCGAAAACTGGACTGTGTGAAATAAGCTAGTTCTGTTCTGGAATGAGTTGCTTTCCTTCAAAGACGGTTGAGTGCAACAAGTTGATACTTTCCTGGTTTGTGTAATCTAACAAGATGTACAACTTAGTAGATTCATTTCATTTATAAAGTAGTTTGCTTACAAAACAAAGGTCTTAATTGCAGGATACTGTACAAATATAATTTCAACACTGTACCATGTGAAATAAGCTAATTCTGTTCTTGGAATGAGTTGCTTTCCCACAAAGAAGGTTGAGTGCAGCAAGTTGATACTTTCCTGGTTTGTGTAACCTAACAACTTAGTAGATTCTTTTCCTTTCTAAAGTAGTTTGCTTAGAAAACAAAGATCTTCATTGCCAACAACTGTACTGTGTGAAATTAGGTAGTTCTGTTCTCTGAAATTAGTTGCTTTCCTACAAAGACGGTTGAATGCAACAAGATCAAACTTTCCTGGTTTGTGTAATCTAACAAGATGTACAACTTAGTAGATTCGTTTCATTTCTAAAGTAGTTTGCTTAGAAAACAAAGATCTTCATTGCCGAAAACTGTACTGTGTGAAATAAGCTATTTCTGTTATCCGAATGAGTTGCTTTCCTACAAAGACGGTTTGAGTGCAGAAAGTTGATACTTTCCTGGTTTGTGTAATCTAACAAGATATACAACTTAGTAGATATGTTTCATTTCTAAAGTAGTTTGCTTAGAAAACAAAGATCTTCATTGCCAAAACTGTACTGTGTGAAATAAGCTAGTTCTGTTCTCCAAATGATTTGTTTTCCTAAAAGACGATTGAGTGCAGCAAGTTGATACTTTCCAAGTTTGTGTAATCTAACAAGATGTACAACTTAGTAGATCCGTTTCATTTGTAAAGTAGTTTGCTTAGAAAACAAAGATCTTCATTGCCAAAAACTGTACTGTTTGAAATAAGCTAGTTCTGTTCTCGGAATGAGTTGCTTTCCCACAAAGACGATTGAGTGCAGGAAGTTGATAATTTCCTGTTTTGTGTAATCTAACAAGATATACAACTTAGTAGATATGTTTCATTTGTAAAGTAGTTTGTTTAGAAAACAAATGTCTTCATTGCCAAACACTGTACTGTGTGAAATAAGCTAGTTCTGTTCTCGGAATGATTTTGTTCCCAGGAAAATGGTTGAGTGCAGCAAATTGATACTTTCCTAGTTTGTGTAATCTAACAAGATGTAAAACTTAGTAGATTCATTTCATTTGTAAAGTAGTTTGCTTAGAAAACAAAAGTCTTCATTGCCAAACACTGTACTGTGTGAAATAAGCTAGTTCTGTTCTCGGAATGATTTGCTTTCCCACGAAAGATGGTTGAGTGCAGCAAGATTGATACTATCCTGGTTTGTGTAATATAACACGATATACAACTTAGTAGATTCGTTTCATTTCTAAAGTAGTTTTCTTAGAAAACAAAGAACTTCATTGCTGAAAACTGTACTGTGTGAAATAAGCTAGTTCTGTTCTCGGAATGAGATGCTTCCCTACAAAGATTGTTGAGTGCAGCAAGATCAAACTTTCCTGGTTTGTGTAATCTAACAAGATGTACAACTTAGTAGATTCTTTTCATTTCTAAAGTAGGTTGCTTAGAAAACAAAGATCTTCATTGCCGAAAAATATACTGTGTGAAATAAGCTAGTTCTGTTCTCCAAAAGAGTTGCTTTTCTACAAAGACGGTTGAATGCAGCAAGATGAAACTTTCCTGGTTTGTGTAAACTAAAACGATGTAGAACTTAGTAGATTCATTTCATTTCTAAAGTAGTTTGCTAAAAAAACAAAGATATTCATTTTCAAAAACTGTAGTGTGTGAAATAAGCTAGTTCTATTCTCGGAATGAGTTGCTATCCACAAAGAGGATTGAGTGCAGCAAGTTGAAACTTTCCTGGATTGTGTAATCTAACAAGGTGTATAAATCAGTAGATTTGTTTCATTTCTAAAGTAGTTTGCTTAAAAAACAAAGATCTTCATTTCCTAACATTGTATAGTGTGAAATAAACTGGTTCTGTTCTCGGAATGAGATGCTTTCCTATGAAGACTGTTGAGTGCAGCAAGATCAAACTTTCCTGGTTTGTGTAGTCTAACAAGGTGTATAAATCAGTAGATTCGTTTCATTTCTAAAGTAGTTTGGTTAGAAAACAAAGATCTTCATTGCCAAACACTGTACAGTGTGAAATAAGCTAGTTCTGCTCTGGGAATGAGTTGCACTCCCACGAAGATGGTTGAGTGCAGCAAGTTGATATTTTCTTAGTTTGTGTAATCTAAAAAGATGTACAACTTATTAAATTCCTTTCATTTCTAAAGTAGTTTGCTTAAAATACAAAGATCTTCATTCCCGAAAACTGCAATGAGTTCTGTTCTCGGAATGATTTGTTTTCCCACGAAGATGGTTGAGTGCAGCACGTTAATACTTTCCTGGCTTGTGTAATATAACAAGATGTACAACTTAGTAAATTCCTTTCATTTCCAAAGTAGTATGCTTGAAAACAAAGATCTTCATTGCCCAACACTCTACTGTGTGAAATAAGCCAGTTCTGTTCTCGGAATAAGTTGCTTTCCCACGAAGATGGTTGAGTGCCGGAAGATGATACTTTCCTAGATTGTGTAATCTAACAAGATGTACAGCTTTGTAGATTCGTTTCATTTCTAAAATAGTTTGCGTAGAAAACAAAGATCTTCATTGCCGAACACTGTACGTTGTGAAATAAGCTAGTTCTGTTCTGGGAATGAGTTGCATTCCCATGAAGACGGTTGAATGCAGCAAGTTGATACTTTCCTGGTTTGTGTAATCTAACAAGACGTACAACTTATTAGATTCGCTTCATTTCTAACATAGTTTGCTGAGAAAACAAAGATCTTAATTGCTGAACACTGTACTGTGTGATATAAGCTAGTTCTGTTCTCGGAATGAGTTGCTTTACTACAAACACGGTGAGTGCAACAAGTTGAAACTTTCCTGGATTGTTTCATCTAACAAGATGTACAACTTAGTAGATTCATTTCATTTCAAAAGTAGTTTGCTTAGAAAACAAACGTCTTCATTGCCAAAAAATGTACTGTGTGAGATAAGCTACTTCTGTTCTCGGAATGAGTTCCTTTCCCATGAACATGGTTGAGTGCAGGAAGTTGATACTTTCCTGTATTGTGTAATCTAACAAGATGTACAAATTAGTAGATTCGTTTCATTTCTAATGTAGTTTGCTGAAAAAACAAAGATCTTCATTGCCGAACAATGTACTTTGTGAACTAAGCTAGTTCTGTTCTCGGAATTAGTTGCTTTCCCATGAAGACGGTTCAGTGCAGCAAGTTCATACTTTCCTGGATTGTGTAATGTAACAAGATGTAGAACTTAGTATACTTGCTTCATTTCTAAAGCAGTTTGCTTAGAAAACAAAGATCTTCATTGCTGAACATTGTATTGTGTGAAATAAGCTAGTTCTGTTCTCGGAATGAGATGCTTTCCCACGAAGATGGTTGAGTGCAGCAAGATCAAACTGTCCTGGTTTGTTTAATCTAACAAGATGTACAACTTAGTAGATTCGTTTCATTTCTGAAGTAGTATGCTTAGGAAAGAAAGATCTTCATTGCCGAAAACTTTACTGTGTGAAATAAGCTACTTCTCTTCTATGAATGAGTTGCTTTACTACGAAGACGGTTGAGTGCCGCAAGTTGATACTTTACTGGTGTGTATAATCTAACAAATTTTACAACTTAGTAGATATGTTTCATTTCTAAAGTAGTTTGCTTAGAAAACAAAGGTCTTCATTGGGGAACACTCTACCATGCGACATAAGCTAGTTCTGTTCTCGATATGAGTTGCTTTCCTACAAAGACGGTTGAGTGCAGCAAGTTGATCCTTTCCTGGTTTGTGTAATGTAACAAGATGTATAACTTAGTAGACTAGTTTCATTTCTAAAGTAGTTTGCTGAGAAAACAAAGGACTTCATTGCCGAACACGGTACTGTGTGAAATAAGGTCGTTCCGTTCATGGAATGAGGTGCTTTCCAATGAAGAAGGTTGAGTGCAGGAAGTTGATACTTTCCTGGATTGTGTAATCTCAAAAGATGTACAACGTCACAGATTCGTTTCATTTCTAAAATATTTTGCTGTGAAAACAAAGAACTTCATTGCCGAACACTGTACTTTGTGAAATAAGCTAGTTCTGTTGTCAGAATTAGTTGCTTTCCCAGGAAGACGGTTCATTGCAGCAAGTTTATGCTTTCCTGGTTTGTGTAATCAAACAAGATGTACAACTTAGTAGATTCGTTTCATTTATAATGTAGTTTGATAAGAAAACAAAGATCTTCATTGCTGAACATTGTATGGTGTGAAATAAGCCAGTTCTGTTCTAGGAATGACATGCTTTTCTATGAAGACGGTTGAGTGCAGAAAGATCAAACTTTCCTGGTTTGTGTAACCTAACAAGATGTCCAACTTAGTAGAATAGTTTCATATCTAAACTAGTTTGCTTAGAAAACAAAGGTCTTCATTGCTGAAAAATGTAATGTGTGAACAAAGCTAGTTCTGTTCTCGGAATGAGTTGCTTTCCCACGAACATTGTTGAGTGCAGGAAGTTGATACTTTGCTGGATTGTGTAATATAACAAGATGTTCAACTTAGTAGATTAGTTCCATTTCTAAAGTAGTTTGCTGAGAAAATGAAGATCTTCATTGCCAAACAATGTACTTTGTGAAATAAGCTAGTACTGTTCTCAGAATGAGTTGCTTTCCCACAAAGACGGTTCAGTGCAGCAAGTTGATACTTTCCTGGTTTGTGTAATCTAACAAGATGTACAAGTTAGTAGATTCGTTTCATTTCTAAAGTAGTTTGCTTAGAAAATAACGATCTTCATTTCTGAACATTGTATAGTGTGAAATAAGCTAGTTCTGTTCTCAGAATGAGATGCTTTCCTATGAAGACGGTTGAGTGCAGCAAGATCAAACTTTCCTGGTTTGTGTAATCTAACAAGATGTACAACTTAGTAAATTCCTTTCATTTCTAAAGTAGTATACTTAGAAAACAAAGATCTTCATTTCCAAACACTCTACTGTGTGAAATAAGGTAGTTCTGTTCTAGGAATGAGTTGCTTTCCCACGAAGATGGTTGAGTGCAGGAAGTTGATACTTTCCTGGACTGTGTAATCTAACAAGATGTACAGCTTTGTAGACTCATGTCATTTCTAAAGTAGTTTGCATAGAAAACAAAGATCTTCATTGCCAAACACAGTATGTTGTCAAATAAGCTACTACTGTTCTGGGAATGAGTTGCATTCCCATGAAGACCTTTGAGTGCAGCAAGTTGATACTTTGCTTGTTTGTGTAATTTAAAAAGATGTACAACTTAGTAGATTCCTTTCATTTCTAAAGTAGTTTGCTTAAAAACAAAGTCTAAAGTAGTTTCCTGAGAAAACAAAGGTCTTCATTGGCACAACACTGTACTGTGTGAAATAAGCTAGTACTGTTCTTGAAATGAGTTGCATTCCCACGAAGACCTTTGAGTGCAGCAAGTTGATACTTTCCTGGCGTGTGTAATCTAAAAAGATGTACAACTTAGTAGATTAGCTTCATTTCTAAAGTAGTTTGCTTAGAAAAGAAAGATCTTCATTGCCGAACACTCTACTGTGTGAAATACGCTAGTTCTGTTCTCAGAATGAGTTGCTTTCCCACAAATATGGTTGAGTGCAGGAAGTTGATACTTTCCTGGTTTGTGTAATCTAACAAGATGTACAACTTGGAATATATGTTTCATTTCTAAAGTAGTTTGCTTAGGAAACAAAGGTCTTTATTTCTGAACATTGTACAGTGTGAAATAAGCTAGTTCTGTTCTCGGAATGAGACGCTTTCCTATGAAGATGGTTGAGTGCAGGTAGATCAAACTTTCCTGGTTTGTGTAATCTAACAAGATGTACAATTTAGCAGATTCGTTTCATTTCTAAAGTAGTTGGGTTTTAAAACAAATATCTTCATTGCCGAACACTGTCCACTGTGAAATAAGCTCGTTCTGTTCTCGGAATGAGTTGCTTTCCTATGAAGATGGTTGAGTGCTGCAAGATCAACCTTTCCTGGTTTGTGTAATCTAACAAGATGTACAAGTTAGTTGATTTGTTTCATTTCCAAAATAGTTTACTTAATAAACAAAGATCATCATTCCCCAAAAATGTACTGGGTGAAATAAGCTAGTTCTGTTTTAGGAATGAGTTGCTTTACTACGAAGACAGGTGAGTGCAGCAATTTGATACATTCCTGGTGTGTATAAACTAACAAGATGCATAACTTTGTAGATTTGTTTCATTTATAAAGTAGTTAGCTTAGAAAACAAAAGCCTTCATTGCTGAACACTGTACTGTGTGAAATAAGCTAGTTCTGTTCTTGGAATGAGTTTCTTTCCCACGAAGACTGTTAGGTGCATCAAGTTGATACTTTCCTGGTTTGTGTAATCTAACAAAATGTATATCTTAGTAGATTCCTTTCATTTCTAAAGTAGTTTGGTTAGAAAACAACAGTCTTCATTTCCAAACATTGTATACTGTGAAATAAGCTAGTTCTGTTCTGAGAATGAGATGCTTTCCTACAAAGACGGTTCAGTGCAGCAAGATCAAACTTTCCTGGTTTGTGTAATCTAACAAGGTGTATAACGGTATATTCGTTTCATTTCTAAAGTAGTTTAGTTCGAAAACAAAGATCTTCATTGCCGAAAAATGTACTGTGAGGGTGCAGTGGGTGGCTGTGGTGGGAGACTCCTGAACTATAATGGTACACAATGGCCGGAAGTGTCCAACACTGTGCGAGTAAAAGTCTGGGTATTGGGCCTGTAGACCATGGAAAGTTGAGTCAGTGGTTCTGCCTCCCCACTCAA